>JAVGWO010000027.1:0-115000 GCA_034509495.1 Acestrorhynchus altus | reverse complement strand
CCTTCCCTTCCGCCCTCCCTCCATCCCTACCTCCCTCAATTTCTCCTTTCCTCTGTCATTTCCTCAGGGTTACTCCTTTCTCTTGCCTCCGCTCCTCACTTCTCCTATTTCTCTTATCTACTTTTATCTCTTATCTCTTATCTCTGTGTCACCTGTGCTAAATCACTTGGCTTTTCATTCTTTTCTTTCATTTCATTTTGCCCCCTTTCATCCTCTGCTCCCAGCCAATCACTACTTTCTTTTGTTCTGAATTATTCAGCTCGCTCCTTTCTCTCTCTCTCTCTCTCTCTCTCTCTCTCTCTCACACACACACACACACACACACACACACACACACACACACACACACACTACCTTTTTGTATTCTGCTTGTGCATTCTGTCCATTTGTGTATTTGTCTGCTTTTCTCTCTGCCTACGTTCCCTCCATCCATCTGTCTGTCTGCCTATCCCCGCCCTGTCTGATGGAGAGTTGTGTGTGTGTGGATGATGTCTTTTGTGATATCACTCGGTCTGGCAGAGTTGTCTACAGGAAGGGAGTGGAGCGACTTGGGGTCAGTTTGGCATGATTCAGACTGTTTGGTGAAGTGTGTGTGTGTGTGTGTGTGTGTGTGTGTGTGTGTGTGTGTGTGTGTGTGTGTGTGTGTGTGTGTATGTGTGTGTGTGTGGCTGAATTGTTAGCCAGTCCAGACTTGTTTTTGTCAAACTTTGTTTTCTCTTTTAGCTCACGGTATATCTGGGGAAGAGGGACTTTGTGGACCATCTAGATCATGTGGACCCAGTTGGTGAGTCTACAGATTTTCTATCTTCTAGGAAATGAACTGAGGTCTCCTGAGTCTTTATCATGGCAACCTCCAAGTCCTCACCACAACAGCATCCTTTAGCTTGGTGGTTTGGTGGTTGTTGCTGCCCTACCAAGCAGCTCCTTTGCCTCTAGAAAGGAGAACCAGTCTGTACCATAGAAGAGCATCAAACAGTGCCTCTGCAAACAAAAGGTCGACCTGAACTCGACTCCCTCTAATATTTCAACCCTATGTTGTTTGAAGTTAAGGTTGGAATAGTTTGTAATCGGTGGATCTTCTTGTTTCTCCTAAATCAGCTCTGTGTAGGTTTGCAGATCTGTGTCACTTCAGGGGTGAAGATAATTGGAGGAATGGGAAGTGCTCTGTGTTCCAAGTTGATGTTCTTTCATTTTCTCCAAAACGCCTCTGTGTTCCTGGCGTTCTCTGTTTCCATGACAGCAAGTCTCAGAAGGTTCCCTTCAGTTAGGTGGGACACAGGAGACATGTAGGACTTCCACTAATGAAGGAGACTAGGGTGTGGGGGTGTAGTTTGCACCGTGTTTGTAAACTGCATGTGTAATGGAGATTTAGTGTCTTAAGCCTCTAGTATTCTAATTGTAACCTTTTTCAGAATGTTTACAGTAATTGGTGTTTCCTTTCATCAAAGACATTTGTGTGTGTGTGTGTGTGTGTGTGTGTGTGCGTGTGTGTGTGCGCCTAAGCAACTTGAGTAGCTTGTACCAAAAAAATGCTGTCTCCATCGTTTGGACACATTTTGTGAAGACAACACCAACAAAACTAAATAATCATTCGTTAATCATAACCACGGTGATATGTTCAGTTAATCATGATATTGGTTTTGAGGTCATATCGCCCAGCACTAGTCATAAGATTTACCATGTACACTAAAAATAGGAGGAACCTAGACAAACCATGAGGTTTAAAGTCAAAGGATCTGATGAAAACATGTCAAGTGTGCATTCAACAGAGTTTGCAGAATCTCTAATCTAATCTAATTGACCAACAGAATGGAATTCTGAAAACTGAGTACAACTGTTTTCAAACACTCTCACACAAATTCCTATCTCTCCTCAGTTGGCTGTGTTTGAGTGTTCCTCCATGTGATTATAGTGCCCTCAAAACCACATTCAACTTCCACTTTAAATTCGGAAACTCCAGAGGAAAAGGGCTGATATACTCCTTTGTGCCAAAAAACGTGAGGGATCCGTTTCTGTCTCAGCCTTTGTTTCAGTTTCAGGCTGAATGCATCCTCTTAAAGGAATGTTAGCGAGCAGGTATTATGCTGTGCGCGTACACACACATTTATTTGTTTCTTCAGAATTTAAAATTGTGAAAGCTAATGTTGTACAATTTTATGGCATTATCGGAGCAGCCACGTGGCAGTGAAATATTGTAATATTGTAATGTGTCACGTGTCAGTCTTGTGCACCTCTGTTTTCCTGTCTCGTCCTAGTTGTTGTTTTCTTCCCATGTGCCCCTAAGCTTGTGGGTTGTGTTTGTCTCCTCCCTTGCTCCGCCCCTTATCACCTGTCTCCCATTTGTGACCCTGCCCCTTTGTAATCAGTTGCTTCAGGTGTGTCCAATGTTGTGTAGTATTTAAGACCTGTTGTCCCTCCTGTCTTTGTCAGTCCTCTGCAAAGGTTGTTGGTGAATGTTGTTACTGTTTATTTGTTACTGTTTATTTGTTACTGTTTATTTGTTACTGTTTATTTGTTACTGCTTTTGTTAGTGCTTTTGTTACTGCTGTTGTAGTTCCAGTCAGTTGTGTCAGTGTGTTTTGTTTGTAAGTGCTTTGTGTTCATTATTAAATATTCAAATATTCGTCATCTGGTCTGTCCACTCGCTCATGACAGAGAGGGTCTGATTAAAGCACAGCTTAATTCCATGAAATGCACTTTATTAGGAAATAACTGCTTCTCTCTGTTCTTTGTATATAATATTGAAATGTAACTACTTCATATTACTGAGACATTCATAGCTAAACATGCTGCAGTGTTGCCTGTGTTTCGCCTGTCATTAAAGTTGTGTTTATGCTTTAGAATACTCAGACAAAGTGGCCAGCTGCACCTGTTTTACAGTGTTTTTACTTTGACTTTTTATCCTTTTCACGCACCTTTCATCTACATCATCAGTTTCGAGGGGCTTGTAAATATGAGCATGAATAGAATTAAGGATATGATGTTGCAAGTGTGTGTTTCCGACCGTGTCTTCCTGCCAGACTAACCATGTGTGTTATGTGACCTTAGATGGAGTTCTTCTGATTGACCCAGAATACCTTAAAGACAGAAAAGGTGGGTGAAATACATTAACCATCTGGGATGGGTTTCCCAAAAGCTTTGTAACCCTAAGTACTTTGTTAACGAGTACTTAAGACTGTTTGTTGATTAAAGAGTGTTTCCTTGTGTTAAGCCTTGCATAACTAAAGTACTGTGTGTAAATTAGTGAGTAATCTGACCTACTCGTTATTCACAGGGTACTTTGTGAAGTGGATTTTGCCTGCAGTTCAGCACCTAAACATCAGAGGCTTCCATTTTTGAGGGAAGGGGAAGGGATTCCTGTGCTGTAAAATAAAAATAGTATATAATAAAAGGAAATAAAAAGAATAATGACAGTAATAAATAGTCCAGAAAATTGGCGGTTGTGGTAACTCAAACCTCCTGTTCTATATCACAGGTGGGTTCCTGCAGACAGGTGATGCCCATGTACAGCAAAGCTGTATGCCTTCTGGCACCAAAGTTTTACTTGGTCGTGCCTGTAAAATAGTCTGGATTACAAGAAAACAGAATCGGTTTCCATGCTAATGGAATTCTGTCTGGGGTTGTAAGTGTTACACTCCCAGACTAATTGAATCCCGTCTACACAGATGGAAAAGGGGTCTCTGCAGTGAATTATATGCAACCACCCAGGGCTCTTTACAGACATTGAAGCCAAGTGGTCTGGGAGTATGACACGTTCATCTGGGCAGCTCTGGTGTGTGCAGGCTGGAAATAATAGGGTGTCTGTTGCATGATAGCGGGAATCCTCTCAGTGTGTACCTGCTCCTGGGCTGAAAGCCAGAACTAGAGCTGAGGAGAAGTTAACAGCACACACTGGTGGACGCGCAGGGCTGTGGAGCGCAACGCTCTAGACATCCTGAAGATGCGCAACATTGCAGTGGAGACCGGCATTCACCTTCCTCGTAATACAGAGGAAAGTGAGGAGGAGAACACAAAAGAATGTGTCATAGAACTGCCTGGAGAAAGGAATGTCTGTTTCAATGGCCACAATATTATTAGAAATGTTTCCTTCATCATATTTTATTATTATTTTTAATAAACAATTGAAATAAAATATTTGATCAACAACGATGACAAAAACACAAATGAAATGAACACAATCAAAATGAACAGGAAGAATAATTTAAAAAAAAAACCTAACAAACAGTATAAAAATTGTATTTTGGGCTTGTGTTTGGAAAAAGCATTATAGTTGATTTATGTTGTCTTACACCGTATATGTTAATGAGTATTTCACGCCTAAAAACATCATTCTGCCAAACAGATTTCAGTATCTGAGCAGACATTTGACATTTTTTGAACATGATAAGGAATAAATAGTGTATATGTCACTGAGTTGCATGAAAGTTTGAGGTTTGACTGAGCACACTGTTTGGGGGAGGAGTCAACAAACATGTTCTTTGAACTCTCGTTTGAGAAATGCTAGAGTTGACTCGTTCATTTGTCACACCCTTCTTTAGTTTGCTCTTTATTTACTAAGATTGAGCACTTTTGGGAAACTCACTAATCTGTCTGCTAATCTAAACCTTGACTTTAGATTGCACCTTTCATGTCATTTTTCATGATCATATGTTGAATTGCACTTTCTTGTGTTTCTATGATGGCAGTATTTAAACTTGCATCTATGTTCTTTTGTTGTTGTTTTTTTCCATTCTTTCTTTACTTCTGCCCAGTTTTTGTGACCCTGACATGTGCCTTCCGTTATGGGCGCGAGGATCTGGACGTGCTGGGCCTGTCCTTCAGAAAGGACCTATACATCTCCACCTTCCAGGCTTTCCCCCCCCTTCCTGAGGAGCAAAAACCACTCAGCCGCCTCCAGGAGCGACTGCTCAAAAAGCTTGGGCAGCACGCACATCCATTCAACTTCACTGTAACTACAGCTTTATTATATGACTATTCACTCACTAGATTTACTTATTATGTAATAGTGTTCAAGAAACGTATGGTTCTGAAAATCTGATTGCCTGAAAGCTATTTTAGAAGTTATTAGAAAATAGCTATTTTAAAATCTCTGTTGCACACTAAAAACGAGGGATCACACACTGCAAGACTTCAACCTGCCTTTATCCAAAGTAAAACACACCCCACAATATAAATGCACTCAGCAGAATAAAAACAGAAGTACAGCAGCTTGCTACAGTTCTTGTGGCCATTTATGCATTTGTGCAAAAACACAGAAAACTGGGGAAGTGAACTGTATATATTAAAGGCTACAATTTGTATGAGGTAGAGGTTGTAGAGGTTTGTATACAAGTTTACATTCCCCCTTAGATGGTGCTGCTGTATTGAAGACATACTAGCAGCAGAATGAAGCTGCTGCAGTGTGTAAGTGAAACAGAAAATGAAACATCACTATTTTATTTCTCTACATCCAGTGTTTATTTTCTATTCTCAGTTTTCATTGGATTCTGGCCGACCAGAATACTCTACTAGATTATTATTATTAATCTGGGGGAAAAAAAATCAAACTTGATATGCTCCAGCTGGTCTGAAGGGTGTTTCAGGGGTGTATGTGCCCCTCACACACTACTCGACTCTCGCCAACCAGCACAGATTTGGCCAAACTGACGACTGGGGCTACAGTCAGGGTAAAGATCATGTAGTGTATCTCCCACACAATAATAAATGTCTGTTAACAGATGGAAGAATTGTTTATTATGAAATTAACGTGGTGGCACGGTGGCGAAATGGATAGCGCTGTTGCCTCACAGCAAGAAGGACCTGGGTTTGATCCTCGGGAGGGGCGACCTGGGAAGTTTCTGTGTGGAGTTTGTATGTTCTCCCCGTGTTCGTGTGGGTTTCCTCCGGGTACTCCGGTTTCCCCCACAGTCCAAAGACATGCATGATAGGTGAATTGGTGACACTAAAGTGGCCCTTAGTGTGTGGATGTGTGTGTGCACCCTACGATGGATTAGCACCCTGTCTAGGGTTGTTTCCCACCCTTGTGTTCAGAGGCACCGGCTCACCTGTGACCCTATTCAGGAATAAGCGGTTCAGAAAATGGATGGATGGAAATTAACGTGTGGATTGAAATAAAATATTGTCTGTGTCACGCAAAAATACATCCTTGTTTTTCCCAGTTTTCGGTTTATGTGAATTTAACAGTTGCTCTTTGTATCTAAATTTCATACCAATTACCAATTATTAAACAATTTTTAATACAGTTTTTCCCGCTTCCTGTAAAGATGCATTTTGTTTTTTTAGCGGATAGTGGCAGATTGTTTTCTGTATATTTTTATTTAATTTAATTTAATTTAATTTATTTATTTATTGGAGGGGGGTACTTAATCTTTTAGTACAAGCAAAATATGACTGTAAACATAAAACATTATCACCAACCTGTCATTGTGTGCACTTTGTAATTGTTTGTAATTAATTTAGTGTTTGATTTCAGATTCCTCAGAATCTCCCCTGCTCAGTCACTTTACAGCCAGGACCAGAGGACACGGGCAAGGTAAAAACGAGCATAAGTGCACATGCCCTTTCTGACCTTACATCTTACTACCTTTCGTTTAACTACTAATATATCCCCCCATTTGGTCCCTCAGGCATGTGGCGTAGACTTTGAGATCAGAGCTTTCTGCGCAAAATCTGTGGAGGAAAAGATTCACAAAAGGTACCAAAGCTTACTTTCTCTTATGTTCAGCCACGTTGGACAAAATACACAAACAGGAACATGACAGCAAATTGAAGTGTAGCAGACCCATGTAGTATTGTTGATGCTGCTGTTCAAACCTTAATTTCCCTGAAGGATCCCTCCCAAACGATCAATAAAGTTCCTCTTTCTTTCTTTCTTTCTTTCTTTCTTTCTTTCTTTCTTTCTTTCTTTCTTTCTTTCTTTGGCTAAAGCACAACCACTCAGATGGACTCACACTCTATCTTATCCACAACAACTGAATTTCATCCCAGTTTAAATGTGAAAAATTCTCCAAGGATTCTAATTGTAATTCTAATTCTAAGACCTATCCTTCCATTTTAGTTTTTTTTTTTTTTTCTAAATTTGTACTTTCATACTTTTGAATCTACTTGCTGTGCTTTTTAATTTGCTGTTGGTTGATTTTAGTTTGTGAACTTTCATGTGACTGTGTTTGAATATCTCTGTAATGTTGAGAAAACCTTTGAGAGAAACGTACGTATATTTGTCTCCTTATTTGTATAGGAACTCAGTGAGGCTGGTAATCCGTAAGGTTCAGTATGCTCCAGAGAAACCAGGCCCACAGCCCATGGTGGAGACCACACGCAGCTTTCTCATGTCTGACCGCTCCCTACACTTGGAGGCCTCCCTCGACAAAGAGGTGTTAAAACACAGAAACAATGCAGGAACTTTATTTCCTATGGCTAAGAATGTTCCCATATTCATCCAGGTATCTTGCATTTCCTTAAGACCCCTTTGTTCTTTGTCTTCAAGCTCTATTACCATGGAGAACCCATCAGTGTCAATGTTCATGTCACCAACAACTCCACCAAGACTGTCAAGCGAGTGAAAATCTCAGGTAATAGGCCAGCTTAATGGTGTGATGATGGATATGTGAGTTGAAGCTGTTTTGTCCAGCCTACATGCTTGCTCAGTACATTTGTGTTTCACCTTACTCTTCATTTTCTGCGTTGTCTATTTACCACATCCATAATGGTTGGAGTGTTTATTTGACTAGTTTTGATGTGCGTCTGTGGAGCGGAGGTTTAAAGTTAATATTTCACTGTCTAATGAGTAGGTTACGATAGAAACATCTCTACATCAATATAGAAGTGTGACCGGGATTGAGATTTAGAAGTAATGATTAGGTGTTTGTTTCAGGTTTCAGATCAGTTTGTGTGTCTACTTCAGTGTTACCAGACATCTCCATGCATTTAGGGAGAATGAGCAGGAAGAAACATTGATAATCATATTGATCATGTGTGGGAGCAATTTATGAGTTACAGAATATGGATTATGTTCTTTGTTCATGGACCTTCCTGACTGTTTCCCTTCCTTTGTGTTTGCTGGTGTGATTGTGCTTGTATTCACATTTGTGCATATTCTTGAAAGTGTGTGTGTGTGTGTGTGTGTGTGTGTGTGTGTGTGCGTGTGTGTAACTGTGCTTCTTTCCAACCCTGGTAACCCTGCTGTGTGTCCCTGCTCTCTCCCCACAGTGCGACAGTATGCTGATATCTGTCTTTTCAGTACCGCACAGTACAAATGCCCTGTGGCTCAGGTAGAGGCAGAGTGAGTACCCCCCCCACCCCCCCTCCACCTCTCTCCATCCCTCTCTCCCTCTCTCACACCTCTCTCTTTCTCTCTCCTCTCCATCTGGCTCTTTTTTCCAGACCTCTTAGTGCCATCTCATTATGAATGAACGAGCTCTCTACCCCCTACTCTCTGTTCTGCCTCTTTTTTTTCAGCCTTTCTTTTGTTATAATTATCTCATCATTTTGATTTCCTCAACTTTCGACTCTGTTGCCTTGTGGTGTGACAAAATCTTAGGTGGCATCTATAAATGCCACACAATCTAGAGATTAGTTTGAAATGGTTTAGGTTGATTAATGCATGTAGAGAGGATGTTGCTTGTTGGTCTCTCCCTCAGCGCTTCTCCAAAACATCCTCAGCTCTTGCTGTTATTCCTTTCATGTGCTCTTGCTGTTTACCCCAAAGCTGTCACAGCCAACCAGTACTGTTCCGACAAGTTTCTTTACTAGCTGTATTGTACTGCATTTCATTGTGGGGGAGTATACTACTGAAGCTCCATCTTCCACAGCGGCCTTCCCTTATTGCTCAGTCAACAAATGTAAGCCCAATGCTTCTTTCCCCTCATTGTGAAAACACGATAGAAGCTTTGCTTACCAGCCAGTTGCCCTTGATGAGACACTCCCTCCTCTCACTTATTGGCTGTGTCTGTAGTGGTGTCATAAAGGGCTGTTCTTTCCAGTGCTGCAGGTGACATATGTGGTTCTGCACTCCAGCGATACCTACAGCAAATCTGTGGGTCGGCTGGCCTCCCGGTGAGTATGGTCAACAGGACGACCAGGACCCTTTGTTGTTTTTTTCCCTGAGAAACCCTACTCCTTTGACCATCCCCTCAAGCTTCTAAGCTTCTTGGGCTTTTCTTCTCACCTCCAGTTTTGGAAGCTGACTTATTTCTTATCTTTATTCAGAATCAAATAACTGATTAAGTGAAAATCTCCTTCCCTGAACTATTAGAATTGCTTTTGATGTTTTTACTGTGTAATCATTGTAAGTCAGCCCGTTCTTGCTAGAAAGGCACTCAAGCTGCGGGGATAACAGCTAAGGCTCCCACTTCCTATTGATCGTGATGTGCACAAATGAATTGTTTGTTGCAGTGCCATTGGTATTTGTCACCGGCTGCAATTGATATGGGGCCCCCATAAGCAGTTGCTGTCTCTTCACTTTTGTGAGTTCCCTGTAGAAATAAATACTTGATTAGTTTTCTCTCAGCTCGCCTACAGTGTTGTGTTTGTGCTACTTCCCCTGCAATACATGCTCCGTTAAATGCTAGTCTCTGAGGAAGATCCTCTTTCTCATTTCTCCTGCCCCTCCCTTCTTTTTCTGTTCGTCTTTCACCCTCATATGCTGGCCAGTCTGGTTCTCCTAAACCAGGCCGGAAAAAAAAAAGGTCTTTTGTGTCCTTATACAGGACTTCTGTTTATAACTTAATGTTCTCACATACACTCTGGAACTTCATGTCTACACACTTGGTTATTTAAGCAAATCTTACTGATGGGAAAATGTGATTACACCCTCAGTATATAGTAAAAGTATAGCACACTCATTGACAAAAGTAATGCATCAAGAAGGAGTGTTACAATCTGGGACCTGTCTTGGAAACGGTTGCAGGCGAGCATTATCCTGCTGAAAAATGCCAGTTGTAACCCTGCCATGAGAGACAACACGTGGCTGTGGGATATCCTGCACATATTGCTGAGCTGTTAGTGTCTCTCTTATCTCCCCAGATCATCACACCAGCTGTTGGGGCAGTGTGTTGCTCCATAGCAAAGGCAGGATTGAAGCACTCATGAACCTGCATCCGCAAACACACATAGTCAGATTCCAAACAGAACCTGGATTCATTGCTAAAGATGGTTCCAGTCCTGTTTTACCCCCCTGTAACCACTACTCCCTATATCTCCTATCAGCATGTTCAGAACAACCTAGATGGCAGGCAGTTTGTCAAATCACCATGCTGCTACTCTTAGTCCAATGATACAGTCCCTCTCAAAGTCTGTCAACAGTGCTAAATGTCTTTGAGTGCATTGTAGAGTTATGTCTAGCCATCAACAGTCTCTTACCAAGAGCTGCACGCCCCAAAATTAGGCTCCGAGAGCCTTTTTATAGGTCAGCAGGCAAAGGACTTGTTCCAAGACGCAGTGTCTAACCAGACCACACTTGTGATCATTTATTTTTGCCTGAGACATGTGCCTAATCTGACATCTGTCAGTCTGGGTGCTTTTTTTGTCAGCGAGTGTAATATAGGCAGTGTAGTCTGATATACCAGAGGTGTAAAGAATGACGTTTGACTAACTTCTCTCTTGCTTGTCTTCTTCAGTGATCAGGTGTCACCCAGCTCAACGTTCTGTAAGGTGTACACTCTGACCCCAACACTGAACAACAACAGAGAGAAAAGGGGTCTGGCCCTGGATGGCAAGCTCAAGCATGAGGATACTAACTTGGCCTCCAGCACCATGTGAGCACTATGTGCATTACCCACTACACTGTCAACACACACCACACACCAAACAGTGCTTCCTATACACAGACTTGGGCCTTTGAACTGTGGGCTCATTTTTCAATTATTGATACTCAGAACTATTATTCAGTGACTAATAAGAATAACTTATAAGTTATTAGTAACTTCTGCAGTCATTTAATATGTATCAGAGTGTATACATATTAATATATGTACATATATATACAGACACACACACACACAAACACACACACACTATATTTAGTGTATATCACTCTGTTAACCTGTCTCTACTGGGCAGTGACGATGTGGTGGAGCACTGTTCCACATTTCCACTGCTCCACAACCCTATGCTGGTGGTCTTTATACCCCTCTAGCCCACAAATGGCATTGATTATGGGATCAATAAATTCATGTGCATTTGCACATCTGTGTGAGCAGTGAATGCAACTTAAAAGTAGCTGAATTCTTTCATTAGAAGGGGTGTCCACAAACAGACTGTTTGACAGAGCCTATCTTAATGAATACAATACCTGTTTTTAAATTGGTGTTTGTTTCTTTGCTTTGCTTTCTAGTGTCAAAGATGTGTCCAATAAAGAGGTTCTGGGCATCTTGGTGTCTTATAGAGTCAAAGTTAAGCTGGTGGTGTCCCGTGGAGGGTGAGCACAAAAGCCTCATGCACTAGCAGCATATTACTACATATAACCTGTGCTGACCATTTTTTTTTCTTGATGTCTGTGATCATTTTCGATGTGAGAAAAAAATAAACAAAACAATTTTCACCACATTCTTTTATGCCAGCGATGTGTCAGTGGAGCTTCCGTTTGTCCTGATGCACCCCAAACCCTCTGAGCAGCCCAGCTCAAGACCACAGTCAGGTATGCATGTTACATAAGCTGAGACTTTCATTTGATAGGTGATCGGATGATAGGTTGGTCTCAAATATGACTGTTTGAAGCCTTTTTGGAATATTAAATAAGCACACGTGACCACACACCTCATTTGAAGTCCATGGAGCTCATTTTGTGCCAAATCATTGTAAAGAATGAACAATTATTAATGCATTTTATATATATATATATATATATATATATATATATATATATATATATATATAAATCTTAATTTTGATCTCATTATTTGTATGTGGTAAATACATATGATAAGTAATACAACATGTGTGACACAGACTGTGATTCCCAGTGGAATAGTCTTTAAACATTATGGAAAGCATAGCCTAGTCTTAATGAATGCCATGGCTTGGCAGATGGTTTGTTTACCCTGGTTAGTATTAATAATTAATGGAATTATCATGTTGCACAGTGTAGATAAAACAAGTCACTCTAGGACTTTCTTTACGGCCATTTACTAAACTAACAGCACCTTAACAGTGATGCACAGCCTCTCGTAGTTCTTTTAGTCTGGGAGAGAATCCAGACAGTTATTGAGGGAGAATCCGTTTTTGAACAGTATTTTGGGGTGTACCTCTTCTCTCGTACTGAGGAATCACTTTAATGGCCTCCTAATGAGAGAGACACTACAGTTGTTTGTTGCCTTTCTTCTACAGTTGTGCCAGAGACGGATGCCCCTGTTGACACCAATCTGATAGAGTTTGAGACAAAGTGAGTCTGCTGGTTTGGAGTGTTTGTGCTTGTTTGCTGTGTGGCAGTGGCTAAAACAGTCCTCAGTGTTATTAAACTCTCTCTCTCTCTCTCTCTCTCTCTCTCTCTCTCTCTCTCTCACTCTGTCAATCTCTTGCTCTCATGCTTACACTCTCTCTTCCTCCTACTCAGTAATTTTTCTCAGGATGACGATTTTGTGTTTGAGGACTTTGCACGCCTGAGGCTGAAGGGGATGAAGGATGATAAGGATGAGGATGACCACTTCTGCTAGCCCTCCCCCCCCCCCCCTCCCCATCCCCACAGCCGGTCACAGGAGTGTGGGGCTAGAGCTGGACTGGAGGGGCTCCACACAACAGTACTGCTACACCATCGTCCCACTTTGCCAATCTGACAGAGTGGGATACTCACTGAGTTTTCACACTCTCACTTCTTTTCCCTCTCTCGTCTTTCTTATTTGTCTTTCTTTCTCTTGCCCTTCCTCTGCTCCCTCATCCCCTTTGCATCTGTGATGCTGATGTCTATGTACTTTATTTTTTGTGATCTACTTTGTTCTAGTGCATGTGCGTTCGACAAGACAGAAAATGAAAGGAGTGAGAAAGGAGGTGAAGTTAAATGGGTTGTCTGACCATCATGGTCTAGAAAATGGACAGATGGTCCATTAATTCAGGGGTGTATTTTTTTTTTTTTTTTTCATGTTTCCTCTTCTTTCATCATTTGTTTCCCACTGTAAACTGAGTGGGCATTAATAGCTTTGTAATAATTTTAATATAACAACGCTGTCACGCAACAACCTTGTATTTCCCATTTGACATAAGTTGAAGGTGTTTCTCTTTGGTTTGTATGAAGATTTCATAATGAATGGACCAACAGTCTTTTTTAACGTTGACTTCCATTGAAAGCTAAGATGTCTGTCTCCTTCTCCTGTAGAGTTACCATTTTCTGATGCCTTCACTGAAGGTCATATTTATGAAGGTGCCACTGCACAGTAGAACAGTGCACCTCCACTCCACTCCAAGGTGTTTTGAAGTGAAATGTGGGTTTTTCCATTGGCCACTGTAGAATTCTTGGACTTCCAGACCTCACCTTGACCTCCACCATTCCTGATTTTTTTTTTTTTGGTTAACATTAACCTGATTTTATTTTATTTTATTACACTTTGTTTGACATTTTTTGAATTTCACATTGTGCCAGAATGTTAATGAATGGACCAACAGAAATGCTCCAAAATGACTTGGAATAAAAATTTCTGACATTGAATTCTCCTGAAAAGTTGCCATTTTGGAAATACAAACTTATTGCATGGCAGTGACAATATGCACAGTTACTTCAGAGGAGAATGTACCACAGTGTACAGTGTAACATATAGGGAACTTGAGTTTGGGATGAATTTTATTCTTTTGTCAAATCCAGTGTAAGACTTATAGACCACCATAGGACTTTTTGACCACCTTTGCACCACTTTTTTATTTTAATTTTATAGTTATGTACACATGTATACATATCGCATGTCTGTATGGACGGGTATGACTATTCTGTGCCCTACACAGAGCACTCAGCAGTCTCATTAAGTAAGGTGTGGCAGTGGTGAATTGTAGTAGTTGAGTTTGGACCACAAAACACCTGATGTATTATTGTCATGTAGATAGACAATTCATTTGACCTGTATAAGTGCTGTTAGTGTGGAATATATGTGGAGTATAGGTTTGAGTGAGCAGAGATGGACACTGAGAGGTCTATCTGCTGATGCCTGTCGCTATTGTACATTCTGTACATGCAACTCACCATTTGGAAGCACTGTGGTGAAGCTTTCGTCACCATATTTCTTTTGCCAAAAACTAACAAACACCTTAACTTGCTTAGTTGAATTCTCTGAACTGTTTAAGTTGGATCAGCAAGAAAAAAAGTTTTTACTGTAACTGAAAGACATTTTCAGGTTTTTGTCACGAATTTCCGAGAAATGAGTGTACTTTACCCGGATCAAGCTTTTCAGTTTAAGTTGCTTACCTTTTCTCCATCTTCATTAGTGCCGACCTCTCTAGTTCAGTTCTGCATAGTATAGGAGGCCAGGTTTAACCCAAGGATATTTAACCTACTGAATCGGGTCTGTGTTAAAAGGCACTTTTGCAGTTTTTGTTGGGAGTCTGTATCTGTCACCCCATGTTAGTATACGCATTTACTGACATGAACAGTTGTTGACTCTACTCCGCCCCCTTGTGTCAGTAAAAAGTGCTGTTTTCAGCCTGCCTTGTTTTTCACATTTTAATGTGAGGCTTTCTTCATTCTAGCATTGACTATTAGCTGATATTGATTTGCCTTCTATAAAACAGTGCTTGTCAAATTGTTGTCCATGTTACACGTTTATGTTGCAAAAATCCAGATTCTCAAACAACCACTTAAAATGCACCGCAGCATATTAACAATAACCCAACATAACTGTGGGCCAGAACCTTCAGTCTGGCTGTGCTTTATATAACCAATGTATATATCCCGACCATCTTTACTTCAAAAGTCCCTCCATTTAAAATAGGGGTGGGACGGGTTCAAGGCTCCTGACAAACTACTTCTGAATTTACCACTTGTAATCAATTTAATCTTCTATTCACACAAATGTGAAAAATTGCCATTATCTTTGCCATTATTTTAGTTTTAAGCTTTATTTTATATCAGAGTTTTTGAATGAAAGTTTATGAATGAACTAACCAGAAATTCCATGCTGTATTCTGATACACTGTATATTGTATTACCTTTATTTTTGAAAATTATACAACAGCTGTCTGATGATGCATTAAGGCCAGCAATGAAACCCTCATACTTATGGACTACATGAAGTAGTGATTTATACCTACAGTTCTGCTGTCTGATGTATTTGTTTTCTAATTAGCACAGTCATCAACATGTGATATAAATAATGATTTATAGTAATGTTTTTCAGATGTTTGTCAAATGTACATAAGCACACACAGATCTAACCTGCTATTTGAATTTTTTTTTCACAAATGTCTGACACCCTTTGATTTGTGTAAACAGCCAACAAAACATTTAGTACTTATCTGTCTTAGGAGTCAGGGTTGGCTGGGTTTCCCGAAAACTTCTCCAAACAAAGATGATGTTTGAATGGTAGATTCTTTCTCTGCCAGGTTTCAAGGACTTGTATTTTTCAGATTTGAAGCTGGTGGACTACAAAGTAAGAAGAATGGTTTGAGGAAGACTGGAACTCCAGTCCCCCAGTAAAGCTTCTTTTTTAGATCTAAATTTTCTAGATTTATGAATATAACTGATAGACAAGTTCACAGCGCTTATGTCAAGCTATGCTATTTACAGTCAAATAAATCAGTTGATATAAGGGTGTCTGCACATGTGTACATTTGTTAACCGTCTGCTGTCAAATATAGAATGCCTTTTTTGTTTTGGTTTATTTTTCATTTGTTATAAAATTATGAAATGGCAGGGAGACTTTTTATCAGATGGCCTAAAATCACCTTAACTTTGTCTTGTTGTGAGTGCTTTGCTAGAAAGCCAAGCATGCAAAGGCAACTGTAGGCTTTGAGAATGTTGTATTATCGTGATAAAGCACTCAGACCATCTTAATGTACAACTTTGCTTTTTCAGTCCAAGTGGAGCCTCATATGTCTGTGAACCAGTCAAGTGTATAAAAGAAATATTATATTGTATATCTTCCCTCAGATTCAGTAGGATCTAAGAAAAATGCACGCTAATGTTGGTTTATAGATTCTATTGTACCATGTCAGACCTTTTTGTATTTTAAGAATGATTTTAAGCTACTTTTACTTCTCACTACTACTAAAAATTGATATTAAAGAAAATAAATATACATGCTACCTGGTAATTTAATTCACAAATAAATTAAGATGAATTATATTGATATTATGAATTCCAAGATACTGTATAAGCAATATGTTATTTTAGTCAATAAAATGGAATGAAAATTCACCAAAAAAAGCAGTTTTTTTAATACATGAAAATATTGGACAATATATGTTGCTTCTTTATTTTGTACTGCATTTTAGAGAATGTAAAGGGAAAAAAAAATCAGTTTGGTGTCAGTCTTTATTTTGGTGTGCATGTTTGAAAGATAAATCAATAAAGAAAGGATAATGGAAGACTCAGAATGGAAGGATTGATAGACTTGGTGATTAAAAAAGGCAAGAAAAAACTGGATAAAGTAGGCCACATCAAATGATCTCCAACCCCTTTCCTGCTTCCTTGTCCCAGTTCTTTGTAGGTGTAGTTTCATCAGAAGTAGGTTAATTTCATCATTAACTTCAGACAAGAGATATGAGTGGGAAGGATTTCCTGATGACAAAAATAACTGGTTAGTAATTGATCAGTTTTTAAACAGACTAGTGGAAAAGCAATGAACACAGGGAGAAGGGGGAGATAGAGGTGAGGAAAAAATGGGTTGACTGGCCATCATGATCTAGAAAATGTCCTTGGATAAAAGGTGCATTAATTTAGGGATGATGTGTTTTTCTCAATTTTTACACTCTTTTCCACTGTAATCTTGCTTCATTAATAGCTGTTAATGTACACTCGCCATTACGTGTTCATTAGCTAATTCATGCTTCTATCTAATCAGCCAATCCTGTAGCAGCAGTACAATAAGCTGTACTGCAGTACAATAAGTCATGCAGTAACAGACCAGCAGCTTTAGGTAATGTTCTGACTTCTTTAACTGCAGTGAACTGAAGTTTGTTTTGACAAATATGTCTCATTTTAACAGAATTATTCTCTTTATAAATATACCTGTAATCCATCTAATATTTATGTGAATACATTTAACTGGGTACAGTGCCCTCCATAATTATTGGCACCCCTGGTTAAGATGTGTTGTTTAGCTTCTAATAAATTGAGTTTTGTTTCTAAATAATATAAGACCACCATGGAAAAAAGAGTAAAATCCAACCTTTAACTCAAGTGAATTTTAAGGGCGGAAAAAAATCCCTGAATAAGAAATAATTATTCTTCATAAAATTAACTGTTCCACAATTATTGGCATCCCTAACAATACTTAGGAAATAAATGTAATTACAGTATTTCTGTCAATTGTACAGTAGGTTAAGAAGTTGATCAGAGTACGTAGGAACATTTATTTGCTGTTTCCCTGGGGTATAAATATGACGTGACACAGAGGCCATTTCAAGTTTAAAACAACTGGAACAGTGGTAAACAAGCCTGGACAAGGACACAAGTTTATTTTGGCACCACGCACAGTGAGGAGGATGATAAGAGAAAAAAAGTTCTCCAAAGCTCACTGTTACAGAATTGTAACAAATGGTAGCTTCTTGGGGTCACAAAGTCTCCAGAACAACCATCAGGCGCTATCTACATGCCAACAAGCTGTTTGGGAGGCATGCACGGAAAAAAACTTTTCTCACAATCATAAAAGTTTGGAGTTTGCTAAGCAGTACCGCAACTTCAACTGGGACCGTGTGCTTTGGTCAGATGAAAAAAAGATAGAGATTTTTGGCAACAAATGCTCTAAGTGGGTCTGGCGTAACACAAGAGCTGAGTATGTAGAAAAGCACCTCATGCCCACTGTGAAATATGGAGGAGGATCAGTGATGGTGTGGGCCTGTTTCTCTTCCAAAGGCCCTGGAAACCATGTTAGGGTGCATGGATTCATGAACACTTTGAAATACCAGGACATTCAAAACAAAATCTGGTGGCTTCTGCCCAAAAGCTGAAGATGGGTGGTCACGGGGCTTTTCAGCAAGATAATGACCCTAAACATGTGGCCAAATCTACACAGAAATGGTTCACCACACACAGAATCAAGCTCCTCCCATGGTCATCTCAGTCCCCAGACCTCAACCCCATTGAAAACCTGTGGGGTGAGCTGAAGAGGAGAGTGCAGAGGAGAGAACCCAGGTCGCTGGATGATTTAGAGAGATTGTACAAAGAGGAATGGTTGAAGATCCCTCTTTCTGTATTCTCCCATCTTGTGAATCATTATAGGAGAAGATTAGGTGTTGTTTTGTTGGCAAAAGAGGGTTGTACAAAGTATTAACATCAGGGGTGCTAATAATTATGGCACACATGATTTGATGTTAAACAATTATTTCTTAATATGGGATTTCTTTCCTACTGAATAAATGCAAGTCTGTCACTTAAATAGTTCTGAGCATTGATCAGATTTACCACCTTTACATACCTGTCCTGGAGAAGAATCATATGTTCAGCCTCTTCATATACGTCCTATAATTCTTTCTCCATTTTGAAAAAATAAAAGGACAAATAAATTGCAAATCAATGTAAACACAAATACCTGGTCTGAGGTGCTGGTTTAAAAAAATCATCTTGCCAGGCACCTAATACATCTGAGGCTATTTGTAAAATAATTATATTCTAAATGTCTCAGTTTTAATTAGGAAGAAATGGGATAGAAAATCAGGTCATCAGATTTTACTTGCTTAACTATTAATAGTAACATTTATTGTGATCGAGTGCCCAGACTTTTCCATGCCAATGTATATCATCCTGTGAGCACTGATGACGAACTAGAGGATGACCAACACAAACTCAGCAGAAACAGATGAGATTCCGTCTCTGATTCTACATCTACAAGGTGGACCAGCTACATAGGAGTGTCCAATAGAGTGGACATTGAGTGGACACTGTGTTTAAAAACTCCAGCAGCACTGCTGTGTCTGATCTACTGATATCAGCACAACACACCCTAACAAACCTTCAACATGCCAGTGTCACTGCAGTGCTGAGAGCGACCCACCACTCACATACCTGTTCTGAACTGGCCCTGTAAGGTCCTGACCATCGATGATAAGGATAAAGGATAACAAAGCATACAGAGAAACAGACGGACTACAGTCTGTATTTAGCTACAAGGTGCTCCTATATAGTTAGTAGGGTTTACTAAAATGTGTATGGAATTGCAGAAGCAAGGTATTTTTATGTATATATTTATTTATTTTTATTACTGCCCCTAACATTTAGACTTCAAAATGTATTCCTGAATTAACTCTTACAACCTGAGGTCTGTAGCGGGCTGTCACATGCCAGTTTCTAGGCTTTTTCTAGTAACATGCTTGGTTTTCTCAGGATTAGGGAAATGTGTTTTATGTATCCACATACATAATACACATATCATAACACACTACAAGACTTACCCTGTTGAATAATTGAGGCAACATTCATTGCATGATAAATTATCAGTGTGTAATCCAGCTCAGAATACAGCTCAAATTCACAAATTGAATTAAATCCAAGTTTGAACACCAAAGAAGCTTCCAGTGCATGTTTACTGCTCTGCGCAACGTTTACATGCCCAACCTGCATACAGACTCTGATTGATCGGTGAGGGGGGCTAATGACGTCACTGACCCAGAAAGTGGATTATAGAAGAAAACGAGGAGGGGCTGTTTGCTCTCTTTTTGCTTGGTGTTCAAATTTCAGAATAAAAGTCCTGAGCGAGGCTAATACTGACACATGCAAAAATTATAAAAAAATAATAATAATAAAGGAAAAGCAAGGTTATTGTGATGATTGTCAAGTTAATATTTACAGCTCAACTGGAGATAAATGTGAGTATAACTTCAGGACATTTTTTGTTAAATAAAAATATGTCACACTGAAAACATCCCACAAAATCAGCCTACGACTCTAAAGGCTAAACGGTGAGGACAGATTTGTCCAGCTGCGTCCAGCTGCGCTGAGGAGAGCCCTGATAGGCGGCGCGAAATAAGCGCGTCACCCCTGCACTGCCGCCGCTCGCGTCGACTGACGCTGACGTAGCGGACAGGCGGCAAGATGGCTACGGCTGCTTGGCTGCATGGCCAGAGCCCCAACAACGCGCGCCTCACCGAGGGCCTGGTGTCCGCCCTGAGAGAGGAGCGGCCCGAACACCTGCCCGCTCTGCTGACCAACTACCGGGAGCACGGAGCTGTCGGAGCGCAGGTAGAGCAGGAGCGCACAGCGACACAGCTAACAGGCTAATGCTAACAGCAGCACGTCTTTGTGTGTTTACAGAGGGAGAACAGAGACAGAACACACTCAGAGAGAGAGAGAGAGAGAGAGAGAACAGAGAGAGAGAGAAGAGCAGAGAGGAAAGAGAGAGAACCACATTGAGAGGGGAGGAGACCACATTGGGTCTCAGACCTTACACTTAATGTCATACTCAGCCTACACACCGGCCTCCATACACTGACTGAGGCTCACTTTAACAAGGGAGAATCACCTTCAGCTCCGGACTAGACTTAACCCATATATACGTGTGTGTGTGTGTGTGTGTGTGTGTGTGTGTCAGGAATCATCTGAGGTCTGTGTGTGTCGGGAATCATCCGAGGGGTGTGTGTGTGTGTGTGTGTGTGTGTGTGTGTGTGTGTGTGTCAAGAATCATCTGAGGTGTGTGTGTGTCAAGAATCATCTGAGGTGTGTGTGTGTGTGTCAAGAATCATCTGAGGTGTGTGTGTGTGTGTGTCAGGAATCATCTGAGGTGTGTGTGTGTGTGTGTGTGTGTCAGGAATCATCTGAGGTGTGTGTGTGTGTGTGTGTGTGTGTGTGTGATCTGAGGTGTGTGTGTGATCTGAGGTGTGTGTGTGATCTGAGGTGTGTGTGTCAGGAATCATCTGAGGTGTGTGTGTGTGTGTGTGTCAGGAATCATCTGAGGTGTGTGTGTCAGGAATCATTCAGGTGTGTGTGTCAGGAATCATCTGAGGTGTGTGTGTCAGGAATCATCTGAGGTGTGTGTGTCAGGAATCATCTGAGGTGTGTGTGTGTCAGGAATCATCTGAGGTGTGTGTGTGTGTGTGTGTGGTGTGTGTCAGGAATCATCTGAGGTGTGTGTGTGATCTGAGGTGTGTGTGTGAGATCTGGTGTGTGTGTGATCTGAGGTGTGTGTGTGATCTGAGGTGTGTGTGTGTCAGGAATCATCTGAGGTGTGTGTGTGTCAGGAATCATCTGAGGTGTGTGTGTGTGTCAGGAATCATCTGAGGTGTGTGTGTGTCAGGAATCATCTGAGGTGTGTGTGTGTGTCAGGAATCATCTGAGGTGTGTGTCAGGAATCATCTGAGGTGTGTGTGTGTGTCAGGAATCACCTGAGGTGTGTGTGTGTCAGGAATCATCTGAGGTGTGTGTGTCAGAATCATCTTGAGGTGTGTGTCAGAATCATCTGAGGTGTGTGTGTGTGTCAGAACCATCTGAGGTGTGTGTGTGTGTGTGTGTCTGGAATCATCTGAGGTGTGTGTGTGTGTGTGTGTGTCTGGAATCATCTGAGGTGTGTGTGTGTGTGTGTGTCTGGAATCATCTGAGGTGTGTGTGTGTGTGTGTGTCTGGAATCATCTGAGGTGTGTGTGTGTGTGTGTCTGGAATCATCTGAGGTGTGTGTGTGTGTGTTCAATCTGAGGTGTGTGTGTGTGTGTCTGAATCATCTGAGGTGTGTGTGTCTGGAATCATCTGGTGTGTGTGTGTGTCTGGAATCATCTGAGGTGTGTGTGTCTGGAATCATCTGAGTGGGTGTGTGTTCAAATCATCTGAGGTGTGTCTGGAATCATCTGAGGTGTGTGTGTGCCCGAATCATCTGAGGTGTGTGTGTGTGTGTCTGGAATCATCTGAGGTGTGTGTGTGTGTGTGTGTCTGGAATCATCTGAGGTGTGTGTGTGTGTGTGTGTCTGGAATCATCTGAGGTGTGTGTGTGTGTGTGTGTCTGGAATCATCTGAGGAGTGTGTGTGTGTGTGTGTGTGTCTGGAATCATCTGAGGAGTGTGTGTGTGTGTGTGTCTGGAATCATCTGAGGTGTGTGTGTGTGTGTCAGGAATCATCTGGAATCTCATTCTAGTTAAGACCTCAGCTAGATTTGTTGTTTTTTTATGCCTGATCAACTGCAGATCAATTTTCAATAAAAGACAGCCTTGTTTTCTTGCTGATCCTTGAGCTGCTTGATTTTTTTCTTTAAAAGGAGGGTTTGACTGTCTGCTCGTCCAGCGTGTTTTCAGAAATTGTGTATTAATGGAGACTTTGTTCCCCTTTTCTGCAGTTACATCATCAGTCTGCCCTTCCACTAGGAGTTTAATTATTACTGTTGAGATTTGGTTTTGCTTGTGGCATTTCTGAGGTCAGGTACTGGGCATTAGGTCTGGATCATAAACACCACTCGGACCTAAAGCTATTGGATGAAGCTCCATCCCTCCAGAGAAAGTAGTTTGTCAGCTTCATTGCCTGATGCTGGAGTGCTTCATACAACTTGCGTGTGCTTGTTATTGGGTATCGCAAGTGACCTGAGACATTTGGTACTGGGTAGGTGGAATGGTGGCCTTAGACTGTGGGGCTTCTCCAGAGCATCCTGTTCTATTCTGTTTTTTTTTCTGTGGTGGTTGTACAAGTTGTCTGACCTCTAGTGTCTTCCATTAATACACTTTAATGTAGTTACGTTCCTTGATTAGAATGGGCATCTGGATATTTTAGGACAGAATGGGTTTTGGCTGAGGCTCAGGAGCCAGCTACAAAAACTGTCCTGTATGGTTTGTAGTGACACTGTTTGCAGTAGTGATATTATTTGTTGTATAAAGAGCTTTTGTTTACAGTTGTAACTCTTTCCACATGCTTTCCTGTTTTACGCATGTAGAACTCTGGGACAGTGGGTGGCCTGGTGGGCATCAGCAATGCACGACTCGCGTCCAGTAAAACCAGGTGAGCATCAGCATGACCATCTTGACAACAGATAGTAATTACGAGTGTTTTACAGTCCTTTTAATGGTGTGATTTAAATGTGGATTCACATTTAAGGAAAGTGACACACAAAAACACCTGACTGGCTTCCCTGTGTGTTCTAGGTTTGAAGGGCTGTGCCTGCTGTCCATGCTGGTCAAGGACAGTTCAAGTGAGGTATTCCAGCAGCATTGCCTATCATGGTTGCGCTCTTTACAACAGATCATACAGGTGAGACATTTTTTTTATGTAGCATTGATTTTTTTTTAACATGTGCAGTTTGATGTATAGAAATAATGATTTGTATACGATTATGATTGAACTGAAATTCTGTTTTTGTGATATTAGTAGAGTTAAGGTAAAGCATGGAAATAACAGTTCATATTAGGTTAGAATTGACCTTCCTTTCTAAAGTTTGAATTCACTTTTATTTCAACTCATTCTTTTTTGCTATTAAAGCCTAAATATCTGCATTTTTGATCAACTTTCTGGTCCTTTATTTTGTATGCTTACAAATACAAACTTAGTAATTATACATTAATTAAACATTACATTTATAATTGTACTAAATGAATGTAATTGTATGTGCATCAGAAGATGCTGCCATATTGCTTTTTATGAAAACAGGCTTGATGAGTATAAGTTCATATGTTTTTGCTGTCACACGAAAATCTCTTCTCTCACAAATGAAAACTTTAAAGATGAAAAAAAAAGTGCTCAATAGAAGTCAATGTAAAAAGATGTATCCATGTAGTTTTGTAGTGTTTCTATTTGTCCATTTTATCATGAAAGTGAAAAAACGTATGTAAAGATCCTCAAGGTTCAAAGTGAAAAACAGCAAATATATACAAACAAGATATTTGTGTGGCAGCAGGTTTATGCAGAAAATAAGTGCTTTTTATAGGACCATGACATTGCCTGGGTTATATTTTTAATATCAAACGATCTGACTACAATCCAAAAATTGAAAGTGGTCCTCCATCCTGGTCAGACATAAATGGACAAAACAGTGATGTTTAACAAACAAAATTAGGACACCTAATAAAATCCTTGGTCTTTTTAATATATTTAAACTTAATGTGTATAAAGAAGAAATGAGGATCAAATTTCAATAAGTTGTCTTCATGTCAGAGCTCTGTCTTCTGTCCCCTCCATGGTGTTAGACAATGAGAGTGAGCACACAGAGGAGTGGACAGCAGGAGGTGGAGCAAAATGAGGGAGTAGAAAAATGATTCCTGCAAGATTGAAACAGAACATTATTTAAAAACTTTAAAACCCATTATAAACATCACCTCAGCTCTGTTTGTATCTAAATATAGATATAAATTTCAGTGTATCACCCAGCCTCAACCTAATGGAACAAACAAAAAAACATTGTTGGTTTCCAGCAGTTGTCAGTAATGTTCTGAAGGTGACAGTAAGTACTTTCTAAACAGTTCATATTTATGCGATGCTTTTTCTGTTGTCACACGTGCTCTTTGAACGACTACAACAATCGTTTTGCACAAACTTTTTGTTTGTTTTTCAAAACATTAAGTAATATTTCTTCTGTTGCTTTCAGTCTCCTTGTGACACTCTATCTCTCTCCACACAGTCCCAGGCCCCTCTACCCTCTGTACAGCTAGCAGTGAGTGTGTTGCAGGACCTGCTACAATACTCGTCTCAGCTTCCTGAGCTGGCCAGAGAGGTGGGCCTCAACTCCATCCTGGGCATCCTCACCTCCCTGCTGGGCCTCAAATCGGAGGTAAACCTCTTACACAGCTCTGTGCGGGAGTCTCACTATTAGACAGTGATAGAAGATCATTTGGGCTGTGTTTAATGTTCAGACTTTTGTTATTGTTCTTGCTGGAACAGGCAGGAATTTTTTTTTTTTACCCTTTCTGAATGAAATCACTGCAACATCTCTTTAATCTGGACAGAAGATTTGTTACAGCTGCTTTAATAAAGTTTCCTTCATCATAGTGCCATCTGGCTGCCATGGAGGGGATGATGGCCTGTATGACCTATTACCCACGGGCGTGTGGATCACTGAAGGTGAGTGCTGTGTTGTCCCCATTTTATGGGAATGCAGTGCCTATGTGCTCTTTATTCTATTCACTGTAACTTTTTGCTCCTGCAGGAAAAGCTTGGGGTATATTTTCTTTCCAAGATGGACTCGGACCACCCTAAAGTTCAAGAAGTAAGTGAGATTCAAGAGTGCTTGAAGACAAGCCTTTTTGTTTTTCATCATAGCATAAATCCGTTTGCTAAATTAGTCAGTTTGGTTCTAGGTAGCTTCAGAATGTTACGGACGGCTGCCTTGCCTGGGAGGTGTGCTTGAGCGCGGAGGAGGTGCGCGCAGGGCTGAGAGCTGGAACGACCAAGTGCATTGTCTTCTTGCATCTGCCAGTGGCATTCTGACTCAATTGTACCAGGGTGTAGAAACAGGTGAGTGACCGTCAAAATTAGGGATGAAGAATAGCTCTGATTATCTGCTATAATCAGACCTATATATATATAACAATGCTGTGTTCAGGATTAAGTTGAAGTTTCTTTGTGCAAGTTCACTCCTCTAAAAATGTTGGAACAGTTAGATCAATCCTTATATTTTGACTGTAATCTGCAAACATTGGGGTTTGGCATTAAAAGGTCAACATCTGGATTTGATAAACAGTTCAGATGATGCCAACTTTTTCTGAACCCACAGGTATTGGAACATGTGACTGACAAGTGTGTTGATGTGTCCTGTTTCATTGATTATTCAAACAATGAATAGTATTGAATGTGTACGTTCAGTTTCAGATTTGGGTTTTGCCTCTGCAAAATGTATTTGTAGTTGGAGGAGAAACAGCATCACTAAAGAAGAATGCATATGTGTAGTGATGTCAGTGGATCACAGACTCAATGCAGTTATTCCAAGCAAAGGATTTGCAACTAAATGTTAAGTCTTATTCACTTTAATCGATTTTAAGTTTCTGTTCCAATGTTGTTGCTGTTCCAATCTTGTTTTTGCTCACAAGAAAAATGTGTGGATTCAGACAAAAGGTACTAAATTCTGAACTCTGTATCAGATACAGATACGCAAATACCTGTAAAAAAACATCTCATATTCATCTTTAAATATCAAACCCATGTTTTTGCTCTATAGCAAAAATAAAGGAATTGGTATCACTGTTCCAGTACTTTTGGAGGGGAGTGTAAGATTATAGTTAAATGTTACCAAGAAAATTACATGGTTTCCTCTTAGAACCCCAGATCCTCAGTTTGCGGGCATTTGTGTTGTTTTCTAGGCTTCATAACTCAGGATCAGAGTAACCTACACATAGGATACAAATCATAACATACTACGAGACATTCTAACCACAACGCTCTGGATGATGAATTTCCAACATCATTTCTGAAATGTAAACATTGTATCTTGGAAATCATCCACTTATACAATTTGGTTCAAAACATTTCATACAAATATTTATGTTTTTAGGACAAATTTGAGTAGCCTAGTATCTCCAGAAAATAACAATTTCTGATGTGTCTCTTTTTGATTTTTGGGTGAATAAATTTATATCAAACTACAAAAACATCCTACAGACTTGGCCTATGGGGATCTAAAGGTTTAACTGCTCTGTGCAAGTTCTTGCATCAGACTGCTTGATTTCATGATATTTTTATTTATTTATCAGTTGCGGGATTGCTGTAGCCTTGCACAGCATCCATTGACTTTTCATATAAATTAATCACTAAATGAACAGTTCAGTTAACATCAGTGGAAGAGGTTTAAGAGCTCTTTATGCACCAGCAACTGCCTTGTTTGTTTTTCTACTGATCTCAAATATAAAGTTTTAAATATAAAGTTTCATGAAAACTTTAGTATGAGAAGTACGTAACTCTGAGATCAAAAGGTCTAATTCCCAGTTTTCATGAATGCGGCATAAGTAATATTTAATACCCAAAGCCAGTGTCAGTATATCTTTTTGTGCACATAAAAGGCATTCTGAAAGTTGCTCAGTTCAGTTCCAGGAATAATTCATGCTAAAAGAAAACATGCAGTTTAAGTACTTGAACTTGATCTATTCACTAAAAGAAGTCTCAGGTTCAGGTAGTTGAATGCTAATGTAATACTATTTTATTACTATTTTGTATTCCATTCCAATGTAGAAACTATTTTTCAGTCTCTCTATTCTCCTTTTTCAGCAGACGTGCACAAACTATTTGAAATAAATTAATTATGGGCTCAGAGTGGCTGAGCAGTCCAATGCGCTAGCATTATAATCACAGGTTTGAATCCCAGGTCTTTCTGCTTGCAATTGGCAGCTGGATTGGGAGAGTGCACAATTGGCCATGCTTACTATGGATGGCTAGATGGCGCTCTCCACCCACATCACACCTTTTGCGATGCTCTGTTGTATTGGAGCTGGTGATGGTGCTTTCCTCCAAGCACATTGCCTGTCCAGCAATGATGCAATGGTGGAAGTTTGAGGAATCATATGCTTGGTTTCTTGCTCCTAGTATCTGGAACATCTTTTGTTGTTATGGTGGGGGTGGGGGGGTGATATGAGAGTAATTGGTCATTTCAAATTGGAAACAGAAATGAGAATGGTTTGACTTGCCATCATCCTATTATTTTTTTTCTTTCTCCACTTTAATCCTTCTGGTTGTTCCTTTGCTGATTCAGAAGACACCATACAGTATGATGGACCGGGATTAGAACTTCCCTTTTCTCCTCTGGACGACATGGACCCCCTGTTGATTCTCCAGCTTCGCCAGCGCTACAGAGCAGTGTCTCTGGCTCTGAAACATACTCTGAGGTAGCTGTGTGTTGCTTGTTCTCCTACCTGAGTAGCTCAGCTAGCTAAGGTTCTTCTTTTAGAGTTCAGGGTTTAATCACATCATAAAGTGATTATTTGTATGATTTTATGTATATTTTCAGTAAAAAGTTCAAAACTATGAACAATTTACACAATAATTAAATCATTTTACATGAGTAAAGTAAACTTTCTTAAAGTTCAACTGAATCTCGTTCCTATCTTATTCCAGGTCGTTTGAGAGTGTTTCTGTTGGTCCATTGATTATGAAATTTGAACCTGCGTACACACGCACACTCACACACGATATTGTACATATCAGGACACCTTAGATCCAGAAAATATGGTGAACACAGGTTTGATCTTTATGTCTGAAAGTTGGTCTTTATTTCTCTCTCTTGTATTTAGTGTTGATCCAGCCACTTCAGTACGTCTTCCTGTTCAGCATATTCTCAACCTAGTGTGTCGTGCCCTGGCTGTTAGCACTAAGAGCATCGTAAGTATCCTTTTTTTAGGTGGAGCATTTTACCAGACACATATTAATTAAATCATTATATTACGCCGATGTTAAAGCAACGCTCAACCTTCCACTTTTATTCATTTCTCCAGAACGTCACAGGGGAAGGTTGCTTGAAGCTGTTGGTGTTGCCCTCGATACACACCGACACTCTGGAATTGCTCTGTACTCTAATCAAAGTGTGGGTAACCTCATTAATTATTAATGTTATTTGGTTGTTGTAGTGTAGAGCAAGCTGTGTAAACTCTATGATTAATGATTGGGTTTGTGTGATGCCCTGTTGTGGTAGAAGTCCACTCGCTTCACTTTTTGTTGTTGCCACAGCAAATATACATGCTTATCTTTGTGTTATGGACATGAATGAAGAGGCCAGGGGTCAAGGTGTCCACATCAAACCCTCTACTGTATGTTTTGTATTGTGATTCACTATTATATCAAACAGATTATTAATAAAAAAAACTTTTTTTTTTACTTTACATATTTAAACATATGGACATTTGATCTTTCCGACAATAGTAAGAGATGGAGATGTTATATGACTAAAATGAGTTACATTTTGCCTTTGCTGTTTTCTACAAGGACACTCCCACATTTAGTACTACTTGTTGAAAATTAGCATAGGCACATCATTCACAGATTATTAGAAAGTGGTTAGAGAGGATATTGGAGGAGTCTGTCTTAATTATACCCCAGATATTAGTTTGGTTTGCTCTTGATTGTTGAAGTGAGTGGTGTCACCAATGGCAAGATTTAAAGAGCTCTCTGAGGCCTTCAGAAAGAGTCTGGGAAGATATGTTTAAAAAAATCTCAACAATCTCTGAATCAGGGCATAACTGAAGATTCATCTGCTCAAGGCACATGGTTTCAGAATTCCTGATGATTTTCTGGCAAACTATAGACTTGACCTGATCATTTTTCCTTAAAATTCCCCGAGCTCTATGATGGTTCCTTTGTCATGCCAACAGTGAAGCATCCTGAGACCATACATATAATATTCAAATTGATCTTTGTTTGAATTATCCAATATTGATATTTACAGAGGGTGAAATTGAACACATCAAGTACTGAACTAACACGAGATTCAGAGTAGGTGATTGGCTGGGCCATTCTAGCAGCTTTATTTTCTTTGTCTGTGTTAACTTGGGTTTGTTTGAGATCATTTCTCATCTCATCTCTTCTTCATTCTGCTATATGGCAGCAGATTTTTATCAAGAATATCTTGGTACATTTATCCAGTCATGCTTCGTTCAGTTATATGAAGCATGCCAGTGCTGTATACTGAAAACCAGCCACACACCATGATGTTCCCACCACCCTTTTGATCTCCAAACATGGTGTTTATTATTTCATCCAAATACTTCAATTTTGGTCAATTATGGAATCTGAATAGACCTCATTCTCCCAGTAAAGCTTAGTTAAGCTTAGTTAAATATGCATAAATTAATCGATATTGAATCTAATCAAATCCAATGTTTCCATCATTATGTAGGCCATAATAAATTTAAGATGGCAGAAGGCACCACTCCAACCTAATTTCAGAAAGTTTAATATTTGACATTTGTGAATTTTTTTTTTTACCACATCGCAACCCATAATGTTCTGCAGACTTTTCAATTAAATGTTGGAAGGGGACATGTATCAGAGCTCTCGTGTTGCGTTGTGCTGTTGATTGAATGGTTGTCTTTGTTTCAGTGTGGGTGGTGGACTGGTGCAGTATTGTAGTGTGATCACCAGGCTCTTCTCTCAGTCACTGTCTGCATGGACGCCCCTGCCAGAGGCAAGCCTGGGACAACAAAGAGCATACAGGTAAATATAAGAAGTCATGGAAGAAATTCCATTATATTTCAGGTGTGTGATATATATATACTTGTGGTCCTTTCAGTATGATAGACACTTGAAATACATTGCTTTATAGTACTGTACATACTGTGTACATATTGTAGGTTTTTTAATTCTCATCTTTACCTACAGCGCTGTAAGAGTGGCCATATACCACACGCTAGAACTGTGGGTGCGAGTAGTTGGTGCCTCTGCCTCAGTTCTACAGGGAAGCACCTCCCACTCAGAGGTGCTCTTTGCTCATCTCATGGGTGACATTACACCAGGAACCGAGGCTGTGAAAGTAGGTTCATTTGTAATGTGCTGTAATAAACGTACTTTAAAGTAGCCTGTTAGAATGAGACCGTATTAATGGCAGTGATGTTTTATTTTAGTGCTGTTAATACGTCCTTCTTACACAATCCATAGTGTTAAGCTCACCTGCCCACATTCTGTATATTTCTCTGTACAAGTCCTCCATATAATGTTCAGTTTTTGACCAGTGTTATACACGGTTCTCAGGTTCATGTGAAACCAATGTTCACATAATGAAAATGTTTATGAATTTTTTAAAGTGATAAGTACAGTCTGATTAAGCTTATTTTGTCCTCTTATAGCTGTAACAAAATGTAGTGCTTTCAAATAGAAATTTGGGGGGGAAATTTTAGTAAATGTGGTTTTAACTGCATTTAATCATATTAACCTATGCAAAGTTAAGAGATTAATCAATGTTAACTGCACAAAGTAATGTGATTATCTACTAATTGTGATGAACTGCACAAAGCAATATGAATACAGTTATGCAACAGGCTACACACTGTAATGTGATTATCTACACAGTTATATGAATAATCAAGATTACACACAGTTATGTGATTAATTGATTAACTACTCAAAGGTGAGGTGGTTAATTGCACAAGGTTATGGAGTTGTGATTAGTGTCGAACTACACAAAGTAATGGTGGTACCTGCATTTAATTCTTTATATTAATTATTTTGTCCTTTGATCATGAAATGTTCATGGCCCATAGAGCAGCAAGCTTTAGATGCAGACAGTGAAATAAGTGTTGAATGTCATCAATTTTCTAAGTAAACATTTTTCTGAAGGTGCTACTGACTTGAAATTCTCACCAGATGTCAGTAACAACCCATCAAATCCAAACATGCAAAGAAAACAAACCGTAGATGTTTAATGAATGTGTAATAATAGGAAATGACACAGAGAAAATATTGAACATGCTTACTGAAATTTATTTCATATGAAAGCCTTAGTAGCTGATGACTCCAATTGGATTCAGAGCAGGTGATTGGCTGCTTTATTTTCTTGGTCTGAAACCAACTGAGATTCCTTGGGTCTGTTTGAGATCATTTCTCATCTCATCTTCTTCATTCTGCTATATGGCAGCAGATGTTTATCAAGAATATCTTGGTACATTTATTCATTCATGCTTCGTTCAGTTATACGAAGCATGTCAGTGCTGTATACTGAAAACCAGCCACACACCATGATGTTCCCACCACCCTTTTGATCTCCAAACATGGTGTTTATTATTTCATTTGAGTCTCATCTGACCAGAGCTCATTCTCCCACTTTTTCACAGACTTAATGTAGGAAGTCTTGTGTGGTGAGCATGCATACAGGTCATGGTGATTGAGTGCATTACTTTATGGCTTTCTTTGAAATAATTGTACCTGCTGATTCCAGATCTTTCTGTAGTTCTCCACATGTGGTCATTAACTCTTGCACAAGTCTTCTGAATATTCATTCCATTCTTTGACTTCTGGGGAGCAACTTATCATGGCTGGTTTATGGTGAAATGATGTTCTGTTCACTGGATGATGGCCCCAACGGTGCTTATTGGAACCTTCAGTAATTTAGAAATTCTTCTGTAACTAATGCCATCAGTATGGCAGTTTTGCAACAATATGGTTGTGAAGGTCCTGAGAGATCATCATGAAATGTTTCTTGTGTGATACGCAGGTAATGAGACCGTTTTTAGGTGTCTTATCACATCAGTTGAAGCATGGATTTTTGCACCTCTTCATGTGTTCAATACTTTTCCGTGTGTCATTTCTCATTACACTTAATTTATGAACATCTACGGTTTGATTTCTGTACGTGCGTGGATTGGTTGGGTTGCTACTGACATCTGGTAAGAATTTCATGTCAGTAGCACTTGAAATATGTTTACTTATAAAGTTGATGTGTTCATTACTTTATCACCTGCTGTATATTGAATCACTTTTAAATTTGACATTGCACTCATAATTGTTGTCCTCCTGTAGCTTCATGCAGGACAAACTGCTTTGTCAGAGCTGGTGGGTTCAGCTGGGAAGGCAGGGCCACGGAGGACTAAGGGTTTGAGTCTTGGAGACCCAGGAGGAATCTCATTGCAAAGGAAGGGTGATGTGTTAGCCAATCAGGACACATGCTTAGCTGCTCTTCGAGGTGAGAACCTTTGCCGTTGGACTTCAGTTATGTTATTATATTAACTTGAATAAATTAATAGATTGTATTGTCTCATTGCAGCCCTCAGACAGATTATTTTAACCAGTGGCACTCTCCTGAAAGAGGACCTACATAAAGTGAGTTAGTTTTACGACACTTGCCAGCTAACTATTCACTAGATATTGACTGTATTTATACATCTTGTTCTCCTGCTCTCAGAGGCTCCAGGATCTGGTGGTCCCACTCTGTGTTCGGCTACAGCAGCAAGCCCAGTGTAGCTCTGAGGTTGGCGTTGTTAGTGGTCAGTACGGTGGTGGTGCTTCTCGTCGAGAACTCTACCGGCTCTTGCTGGCATTGGTGCTGGTGCCATCGCCTCGCTGGCCTCCTCCACTCTCTTGTGCTGTATCTGTGTTCAGCCAGGGTCGAAGAGACCGCCATGTGATGGTGAGTGAGCTCTGCAGATTAGTAAATGGTGGTTTCTAATCCTAGTGGAGAATAAAACCAGAGGACATTTACGCCACTGATGATATCCACAGTATGTCCAGAGAAGTACAGTCATGTGAAAAGGTTAGGACACCCCAAGAAATTGGTCTGGAAAAACCAGAGGACCACCTAAGCACAGGCTTGGCATTTGCCCCTGTCTACAGTGAAGTGAGTTTTAAATGAATCATTAGCAGTTTGGGTTATAAGGCTGTGTAAGTGCTGAAGCTCTGAATTGACACCTCCTAATACTGCTAAATAAATAAAAAAATAAATAATAATAATAATAAAGGAAAAGATTCAACCAGGATTCTGCCAGGATGTTGTTGATGACTTCTAAAACTGTGTCCACTTACTAAAGGACATTAAATTAAAAATTAGCTGTGCTGTATGTATATCATTGAATCCCTCTAAACTTGTTAAACAAAAAACTATATATATAATTGGTGTTATTTTTTTAATAATATTTTAGTTTAGTATTTTTTAATTAATATATTTGGACATTTGTTATACACTGATTTTGCCCAAATTAAAGTACAGCTCAAACAGATAATTGAAAGCCCAGTATTGCCATGACCTTCATTTCCATGATGAGCCATCTTCCTACCACACGGTAGATGCTGCTGATATTTATTTACTGGTTTCCGCAGGGCTGCTTTCTATTTGGGAAACTTTACAGGTTTAATCATGAATACATTTGAATAGCAGATTTTAAACTCAGATATTCAACGGTGTAGACAGCAGATTGTGTTACTGGCTTGGCTTTAGCTGTGAATAATGCACCAAGTACTGATATGCTGTTAAATAACTTGGCAATGGACATTGATGAATGTGGAATTTATTCACTGCTGCATCAGTTAGGATGGGGTTGACGATATGGTAAAAATCAACCACAGTATACAGTGCATCCAGAAAGTCTTCAACGCTTCACTTTTTGCAAATTTTGTTGTTAGTTTTATTTCAAAATGAATTCTGTTCATTTTTCCATCAAAATTCCAATTCACAATATCCCACAATGAACGTGTTTCTTTGAAATCTTTGCAAATGTATTAAAATAAAAACAGCCTTTTTCTGTGACACTCAGAATTGATCAAGTATATGTTGTTCCCACTGATCCTTCGGATATTTCTACAGCTTGAGTAGAGAACACCTGTAGTAATGATTTGACATGATTTGGAAGGCACTCAGCTGTTTATATAAGGTTCCATAGTAGACAAGGCACGTCTGAGCACAAACCAAGCCGTGAAGGAATTATCTGTAGACCTCGGAGACAGAATTATATTGAGAGACAGATCTGGGGAAGGATAAAGAGACATTTCTGTAAAAGGCACATAACAGCCCATCAGGAGTTTGCCAAAATGTACCTAAAGGACTCTCAGACCAGGAGAAACAAAAAGTTTGAACTTTTTGGACTGAATGGCATCATGTCTGGAAGAAACCAGGCACTGCTAATCCCCTAGCCAGTACCATTCCAACAGTGAAGCATGGTGGTGGCAGCATCATGCTGTGTGGTGACGGTTTTCTGCAGCAGTAACTGGGAGACTAATCTAACTTAAGCACACAGCCAAGATAAGAAAGGGAGTGGCTTCAAGACAACTCTCTGAATGTCCTTGAGTGGCCAAGCCAGAGCCCAGACTTGACCCTGATTGAACATGGCTGTGCACCGACGCTCCCCATAAAATCTGATGGAGCTTGAGAGATTGTCCAAAGAAGAATGGGAGAAACTTCCCAAAAACAGGTGGGCCAAGCTTGTGGCATCATACTCAAAAAGACTTGACTGTGACTGCTGACAAAAGTGCTTGAACAACGTATTGAGCAAAGGCTGAAAGGGTTTAATTTTTAATAAATTTGCAAAGATTTCAAACAAACGTTTCTCACTTTGTCATTGTGAAGTATTTTGTGTAGGATTTTGAGGTGAAAAATGAATAAATTTTGGAAGAAGCTGTAGCATAAAATGTGTTTAGTATATACTAGTGCATCTCAAAACATATGAACATTGTTTAAAAGCTCGTTTGTGATCACAGTTTCATTCACATTTCAATCATTTTATATTCGTTACATGTAAAGTGACATTTCAAGTCTTTTTTGTTTAACTGTTGATCAATATTGCTTATAGCTCATGAAAAACTGAATGTTCATATTTTATTGCGCATATGAATAGATGACTAATCACAGTATCAAAAAACAAAAAAGCTTGAAATATATCACGGTCATATTGTGCATCACTTATCAAGAATTTATAAGTTGGCATTGTTGGGATTGTTTAGTTCTGTTGAGTTCTGCTTGTGTGAACTGACGGTACATTTTGCCTTCTCTATGGCTCTTTTCAGGTTTCCTCATTCTGCACTGAGGCCTTGACCATATGCAACACTCTCCTTCATCCACGTACCCCCTCCAATGCCCTCCCTCTACCCCCTCTTTCTCTCAAGCCAACCCCAGCTGCACCTGTCCTTGGCCCTACACAGAACCCTTCACTCTCCCTTCCTGCCTTGCTGGGAGGGCCTGCGCCAGGTCCTTCTTTTCCTTCCAGACATCCTCTGGGCTTAGGTCCTGCTGCCCTGCTTGGCTCCCTGGACAACCATCTCCCCCTGGCTCCTCCTACTCTTCCCACTCCAGCAGGTGCCACTGGTGTCCAAGGTGACTTGCTCCTCTCTCCTGCCCAACCAGCCGACCTCGCAGGCTTAGGTGCCCCTGAAGGCCAAAGGCAGGTATTTGTCCGTTATGACAAGGAGGAGCCAGAAGATGTGGAGATCTCTCTTGAAAGTGATTCTGATGATAGTGTGGTCATCATGCCTCAAGGAATGTTGCTGGAGATGCAAGAAGGGGTTGCTAATGCACAGACCCTTCCTCCACCCCCAGGGGGTGCCATGACCACAACCACTGAAGCGGGCACAGTTGATGCTTCCCTCCCTAATGAGCTTCCCACATCAATTTCCCATCAGATACTGCCAACAGATGCCAACAACATCAACTCCTTCCCTGGGCCCAGCCAGGCTGACCCACTGGTTTCCTTGGTGCCTCCTCTGAACAACACTGGTGTGTCACTTGCCACATCCCCTGGTGGCCTTGGCAACTCGCTGCCCGCTGGTCCCCAGCTCCAGCAGATGCTGATGCAGCCATCCCCAGGTGGTCAGGTGGTCTCTTTGCACATGCAGCTCCAGAGCCAGCTGGCCCAGACAAGCCGCCAACTCCAGCAGTCTGCTCCTGCTGAGAAGGACCAGAATGTCATAAACATCAACAGCTCAGATGATGAAGAGGAGGAGGATGAAGAAATGGAGGATGAAGATGAACTTGGAGAAGAGGAGGAAGAAGAGGATGGACTGGAAGAAGATGAAGAGGAAGAAGAAGGGAGTGATTTCCCCGATGATGAGTATCCAGGGGAAGAGTACGAGGACTTGGAAGAGGGAGAGGAGATAGATGATGAAGAGGATGAAGAGGACGAAGAGGAGATCCAGCCATTAGAGGGGGAGAACAGAAGAGCTGTGATGGGAGGAGAAGAAGGTGAGGTGATGATTGAAGAGCAAGAGGAAAGAGGCATGGATGCATTCCATATGGAGCAGGAAGGGCAGGTAGAAGGAGGTATAGAAGAAATGCCTGGTGTCCAAAGTGTCTATGGTGATGAGGGCATGAAGGACAAAGTGGCTGTGGAAGAGATTGAGAACATTGGTGCCGTAGAAAGGAATGAAAGCGAGCCTGGTGAAACGCCAATAGAGACTAATGTAATTGTTGAAGAAGCAGAAGAAGAGCGGGAAGAAAATGCCCCTGCAGCAGAACCTGAACAGGAAGCGAGGTCATGGGAGCAGGAAGGGACTGGACAAGAGCCAGAACCAGCAGTCCCAGAGGGTTCTGGGGCTCCTCAGGAGAGTCAGGAGGTGACTGCAGAAGTTGGAGTTGGTGAGCAGAGGACAGAAGCTGAGCAACAAGATGTCCCCAATCAAAGTACAGTATCTATATTAGAAGAACCAATTCCACCACAGCAAGTAGAGGAGGTTGCTGAGAAGAAGGATGCAGAAAAACAGGGAGAGCAGGAGCAGCAGCAGCATCAGCAGCAGGGGGAGGAGAAGGAGAAGGAGGAGGAAGAGGAGAAAGAAACAAGAGGGGCAAAAAGGAAAATAGAAGATTGTGAGGGAGAGGGAGCTGAGCAGGGTACTGAAAAGAAAAAGGTAAGTTCCTTCAGCTCTGAAATTCTAAAGATCACATCATACATGAGAAGTGTATACCCCACCGATTAGCACTGTGCAAACTGCATGCTATTGTAATGAATACATGCAGCTGCTTTGTTTCACCCATTGCTGACACAGATGTGCAAATGCACACACACAGCTTGTTCTGGTAGAGAAGTATTGCTAATAAAATGTGACTCACTAAACCAGATAAACAGGGGCACCATACCTAATGCCAGACATAAGACGAATAAAGCCCCCCAGCTTTGAGCTGTGGAGCAGTTGAGTCGTGTTCTCTGGAATAATGCTCCATCCATTACTTTTAGAAAGAGTTGGGGGCTTAGTGATTACTATTAGAGACCACCGTTTACCTCAAGGACACCTTTGGATCATAGATGATAATGCCTTTAGATATTTTTAGATGGTGGTGCACCAAGAAATATTTGTAGATAAGCTGCAGATTTGTGGATCACGTGGCTTGGTGATCATCCAACATCCTGACCTCACCAAAACACGTTGCTGAATGCATTTTTGATTCTCACAGCAATGATCCAAAATCCAGTAGAAAGATGCTCCGTAAGATGCACCGTATAGCGTTACTCCAACAAAATGAATGGGCTTTCTTAATACCCTCGATTTCAGATGAAACAATGAATGAGTTAGGTATCCTCAATACTTGTGTATATTGCACTGTGTAGTGTCTACTGTAGGCTGCTCCAGTCTTGAACCCGATTGAACATCTCTGGAGTTATCTCAAAATGGCTGTGCACCGACGCTCCCCATTCAGACCAATGGAGCTTGAAAGGTTCTGCAAAGAAGAATGGGAGAAATTGACTAAAAACGGGTGCCAGGCTTGTAGCATCATACTCAAAAAGAACTGTATAATACACGGTATTAAGAACTGGGGTATGTAAACTTTTGATGAGGGTCATTTGGGTGTTTTTGGTTGTCATTATGATTTTAAAAGGGAAAACACAGTTTTTTGACAATATATGGCTTCACCCAACCACTAACCACGAGTGGGAAAAAAATGATCTCTGAATTCATATTCTCTGAAAAAAAGGCCAAAAAAGCAAAAATTCTGTCAGGGTATGTAAAATAACAATTTGAGCACAACTGTATTTGAGATGTACTAGGACATGGTTTTTGCTCAGTTTAACTGTTAAGTTGAAAACCAGTGTTTCTGAGTGTGTATTGCAATGGACTTCCATGTATCTGAGTGTGAATTTAATGGCCTCTAATGTTTATACTCTGTGTCTGCTCATTATGTAAACACTGCCCGCAGCCACACAACGATGGGATGCACTGATGTCTAAAGCTGATCATCTTGCAAATAACATTTCTCTCTTTCTCACTCCTTTCTCTCTTCTTTCTCCCAGATGGATGAAGAAGCAATGGCCTCAATGCTGGCTGACTTTGTAGACTGCCCTCCAGATGATTAGGATCATGGTGCCTCAGTCACGTTCCTAGACAACCTCCAGAACCCGTAATGGACACTGGGAAATCTTTCCCTGAGAGCATCATATTCCTACGGACCTTTCAGTGTTTCCGTACAGCTGTAATTGATTTGATCTATACTTGACCGTATGTTTATTTAAAAGTCTCATATACTGTTTGTATCTGTGATGGTCACGGTCTATTTCTTGTGACGTCATTTAAGAATTACTCTTCTGTGATGTCATAAGTGTTTACCTTCACAGTTGGCACTGGTCATGATTCATCGGATGGTCATTCTTATGGCTTGAAAGTTTAGCCATTGTACATCAATTAGTTGGTACTTCTCTTCATTACCTGGAATTTGGTCAGCGAAAGGGAAGACGGATGGCAGACATTTACTGCATTCAGAACATTTCTGCTCCTGGTTTGCATGCCTTCAGCTTGCTTGCATAACTTTCTGTTTGGATTCCTTTACGGTCCTCTGACCATACACTAAAGAACCTACATGAAAAGCATAAGATGGTTAATATCATGTTCTTGGGATTTTTTCATATTTCATTTTTTGTACTACCATTTGTTTGTTACATATGTGCTTATTTTTGTTAATTTGTTGCAAAAGACAATTAAAAATAGAAAAAACAATGTTATTGTAGGTTTGTAAATTGAGAACACTGAGTACAGGGTCGTGAGAATTTGTGTATTTAGACTGACTTGCTAATGCTAATTGCTTAATTCTCCACCTGTGAAACATATCCTTATGCATGTTCAAACAGGCCAAATATAAAATAGACAAATAAAGTGCTGCCATAGACAGAAGTCAAGAGGACAAGTAGGAAGGCACAACACAGAGACATGCACACAGTTGTCTACACCAGTGTTTCTGAACCCTGGCCCTGGAGGCACCCCTGCCCAGAACATTGTAGTGGATTTCCTGCTCTTGTTAATGAGCTGATTGGTTGTATCGGGTGTGAGGAGCATGGAAAGCTCTAAGCAAAAATAAGCAAGCAAGGCTTGTGAAACGCTGCTCTATACAATGAACATTTTGTGATTCTCATTCAGCCAAATTTAGCTGCTTAGTAGCTAGGTTTGATATTATCTAAGGCTATGTACAGACTCGGGCTATGTTGACTGATTACTTTTCAATTGACTGATCAAATTTTACAAACCTGTCTGCATGGGTTGCTGTGGTAACGGGTCTACATTAATGCCATGCTCTTGTTGGATCCCCACATTTCTGTTACTCTAGATCTGATGTGGTCATGGCGAGCATCTGGACTGAGATGCACCTGTACAAATCTGATTGTAATCAGATTTCAAACCACCTCAGTGTGGTTTGGATCACAGTCTCAATTTATGGGATTTAATGTGATTTTCCTTTTTTTTTTTTTAGACCTCACGGTTAGATTCAGATGCAAGACAGAAAAATTCATGAGCATTCATTCCATTTAACCTTGCTGCTGACAGTCATTACACCAGAGCTTTACATTTATTACAATACATAAAATGTTCATTTTTAATACTTTGTTGAGAATCCTTTACAAAGTCTGGAAGCCATGGACATCATCGAATGCCAGGTTTCCTCCTTTGTGAAGCATTGCCAGGCCTTTACTGTAGCTCTCTTTAGTTGTGGCTTGTTTGTGGGTCAGGTTGAGATTGACTGGTGATTGACTCGACTTTTGTAAAATACTTTACTTCTTCTTTGCCTTGAACTCCTGGGTTGCTTTCACAGTGTCTTTGGTCATTTTCCATCTGTACCATGAAGTGCCAAACATTTGGTTGAATCTGACCATAAACGATGACCCTGTACAATTCATCTAGCTGCTTAAGAACCAGTGACACTTTGCCATTGGAGGTCATGCATACCCATGCCATCAAACGGCCTCCACCAGGGTTGAAGAACACTGGTATCCCCCAGATATCAATTATAGGGCCTTTTTTCAAATTATGCTTCCATTTGGTGAGATCCTACAAGAGAAAAAAATTGCTGTATCTTCACATGGAACAGAGATGAAGCAAAATGTCAAAATTATAGTTTCGCTACAAAGAGGAACAACCTATTTTTGCAGTCTGTCTAGTTCGGGGTTCAGACAGATTCTGAAATTTCAGCCTTTAAATAAACTCTACTCTTACTTTCCCCAGACACACCAAAACAGTCACTAATACATCCTTTTATCATCTTCAGAACAAAGACAGATCCCAGAGTTTGTCTCAAGCAGAAAACGAGATCCACACACTTTCATTTTAACTGGACTTCCCCAAAAAGAGCTTTAAAAGCCCAGTCACTTCACTGACTTTCAGTGAACTGCAGAATGACAATGTGCGGATCCACTTGAAGAATATAAACCAAAATCAGTTACAGTAGATCAGCATTTCTCAACCCTAGTCTTGGCGCCACCCTGCCTGTCATGCAGGCAACATTTCCCTTCGTGTTTTCGAGCCCAGCACATGCGATTTCAACTAAACGTCTTATTGACAAGACCTTTACAGGGAATCCTGTAAAATGTGCTGGGCAAGGGTGCCTTCAGGACCACTACTCCTAGGGTACCATGGTCTTAACGTGGTACCTATTTGCACAAAATTCGAGCCACTTATAAATTTGTGCCCAGGAAAAGTTTACTAAACACACTCCCAGCTGAGGATAAACTAAAGCACACTCCGACCCAGGGAAGATAACCTCTCTAAATAAAGGGAGCATCTACATGTAAACCACCTAAAACAAAGCACATCCTTTACTAAGTTAACAGCAGTGATAACACAAGGAAGATGGAAGGTCACGGTAGGTCAGATAAAACCTCAGATTAATATAACAGAAGCTGAATCTATGCCACAGCATGTGATATCAGTTCCACTTCTCTGAAAGCCTCCCTGGGCTTCTGTCTTTAAAGGGTAGGCGCCTCCTGCAATTACTCCAGCCAGGATCCTCATTGGTCAGCTGATTCCCACCTGGTGAAGTCTGGCAAGCAGGTACACTGTGGGTGGAGGTAGATAGAGATATACACAAAGAAGGGATCACATAACACGTTCTAAATAGTCTGCAGGTTATTTATGGATCACAGAGGCCTATAGACGCTTATAGATCCTGTCGCACAACATTTTTGGCCCACATTGAGTCTAAATGACAGTGTGAACAATATCAATCATACTAGTGTGAATTTCCCAAAAGCGCTGATGATGTCTCTATAGCAGGAGGACAGGTTGGGCCTTTCTCACATTACAGCCATTGTGAGATTTTAGGAGGAGAGTTTCTGTCAATTGTATTGTAAATGGTGTTTCAGACCACATTTAGTCACTGATGCCAGCGGAGTACAGACAGTTTTGTTTCCTTCTGAAGTAAAGTGGGTATGATCTGTACTATAACAACAGAAAAGCTTTGCTTTATATTGACAAGCAAAGGTCAGGGGTCATGTATCTTTTGCATCGTGTCAGAAGGACTCTACTGTCACTATTGTGATTCATTGTTTGCACTCTGAGCTGAGTAAATAGTTGAATGATAGAAAAAGAATTTGTGGACTATAAGACTCGTGTAAAACCTGTTTTATCTAGTCTACGTTTTAGATTAGATGTTGCAGTATAGTTTAGATATAGAAATTGCTGTAATGTGTCTGTGTATATAATATGTATTAGCTCAGAGAATAGCTCAGTGCAGGGGTGTCCAATCTTATCTGCAAAAGGGTCGGTGTGGCTGCAGGTTTTCATTCTAAACAACCCCTTGTGACGCCTGATCTCACTTATTGCATCAACAGGCCAGTTTTCATACAACTGATCCATTTGCCTGGAATGAAATCTGCAGCCACACCAGCCCTTTGTGGAGAAGATTGAACACCCCTGACTTAGGGATACCTACACCTAGTTATGTAGTGGATTATCAGAGTTTGAACAAGGCATGGTAGTTGTTGCCAGAAGAATGGGACATTCCATTTCTGAAGTTGTGCAGGCATTTAATGTTCCTCAATCCAGAGTGTCATGTGTACGCTGGGCAAACATCATACAAAGAATAACCCACGGGTCCATGGGTGCTTACTAACAGACAGAGTCTGGAATTAGAATTGTCTGTGTGATGAAACTCTGGCAGAAATCAAACCAACACTGAATGCAGGAGGCCCAGCCCTCATATCCTGCTGCTCAGTACAGCAGAAAACCAGAGTTTTGCAGTTTCTGCATTTTGAGCAGTGATTTTTAGACATGCTTGTGTGCAAAATCACTACTCAAAATGGTTCTAAAGGCTGCTCTGCCTCTGAGGCAGGACAAACATAACTGGTTCAGACAATAAACAATTAAAATAAGCAGTAGGCAGAGCTTTAGATCTGTTCAATATCTGAACAGATATTGTTCAATATTGAACAGAGCATAATATGTCAATGTTAATAATATATGTCAGTGTGTAATGATGTGAGCTTCTGCATACACATTAGTGCAATTCAGTTTGAGATTTTTTCTTCTTTTTTTCTGCTGTCGGTTTCTCAGAAAACTGCCTGGGGAACGAGCTCGCCTCTAAGACTGAATTGTCTTTGGTTGTTGTTTGTTAGTTAGTTAATATGGTGATGTTGTTCAAGAAACTGATGTTGTAAAGCTGCATAATGGAATTGGTGACGTGCTTCTTAGTGTGACACTATCATGTTAAAACCCCAAGTGACTCCTTGAGTAAAGAAACATTTGGACAGAAGCTGTGGAATGTTGCCTCCAGGCAGTTTTCTGAGAAACTACATATCAAAGAATTTCTTAAAAACACAGAGCTGCCACCTGAACTGTTTTTTGAATAATAATTTTGCACCTGAGCACCAGGCACAGCAACTCACCTGGGTTTGTGAGGTTGATAATAGACCCTAGAAGACTGGTAACATGTGGTGTGTTCAGAAAGGTTGTGGCTTTCTGTGTGGTGCAGACCCCATGGAGCCATAGACCACAGTTGTTAACCTAGCACTGGGCGGGCTCGTGGTGGGTCTATACTGGTGTGGGGTGTATTCTTCCAGTGTCTATGTTTCACTGCTTGGTGACCATTTATAGACCTTCGTGAACTTTGCGTGCCCACACAGTGAGGGGACATTCCAGCCCAAACTTGTGTCAAAATGTGATAATTCACTCACTTATACAAGTCATCCTCTAAGGCAGGGGTGTCAAACTCAAATATACAGTGGGCCAAAATTTAAAACTTGAACAAAGTTGCAGGCCAACATTGAACAAATGAACCATATCTATAGATATATCTATATCTATAGAGAGAGAGAGAGAGAGAGAGAGAGAGAGAGAGAGATAATATATATATAGATATTCTGTCTCCCACCTGTCCATAAAGCTCCTGTTTTCTGCCTTTCTTTTCACCATTTTTGGGAAGGGTTAAGACACTGACAGTTGTTGTATGAGGTTGCTATGATGACTGTCACAGAGGAGAGGGCATTTCTGGGTCTTGTCCTGATTTACGCACCAAAACAACAACAGGGCATTATGGGTTTTTTAGTATTAGTGGTGAATGCGCTGTATAACACCGGCAGGCCAGCTCTAGTAGTCATTTGGTTTTGCCTCGCGGGCCAAATATAATTCCACTACGGGCCAAATTTGGCCCGCAGGCCAGAGTTTGACACCCATGCTCTAAGGTAACATCAGTTTTATTATCACTTTACATACTGATATCCCAAGGCTTTTGATATGCCAACCACAGTTTACCATAATATGCTGAAATATGTTATTATAATGAACTCATCTGGAGCTTAAACAAGCCATGTGACACCATTCATTAAAAGGGCTCTCTGGACACTTTTCTCAACTAACTCTGTTTCTGGTGTTTTGCCTGCAGTTCATGCATGTGCAAGTGTGTGCTCTTCCTGTGCTTGAATGTTTACTTACCACAGAAATGCAAGAGAGCAGTGCAGGAATAGTGCAGAGTCAAAACTAACACAGGACAGAAAAGCTGCACTTTCTTTTCAGGAAAAAGACATTTAAAATACAGCTGAAAACAAGAATCTACACAATCCGTACTTTATCTTCAACATATAGTATTAAATTATATTATATAAAGAAGTGCAAACTGCAACATACCACCTGTGACTTACAACTCAGTCACACTCCACAACGTCAAAGACTCCACTCACACTCTATTCCATCTGTATTTTTAAAAGTGATTAAAATGAATAGAATTTAAGATTAAATGTTGAACATATTGACAGATTGTGTAGATTCTTGATTTGCCAGTTTTCTAGGATTAATTAAATGTGGTGGTCCAGTGTCCACTTATCAATAATGTATAAGTAGTTTGACCAGAGAAAGGATGGGTCCCCATTCGTGTAACTTGCTCCCCAGGCCATTTATGTCTTTGTCCTTTGTTTCATGCATTGATCTTATTTTTTTTAATTTCTGTAAAGCTGCTTTATGACATCAGTAGTTAAATGCACTATACAAATACATTTGACTTACAGGGCCTCACTTTGCGGAACTGCTTCAATCTATTCAGGGACATATTCAACAAGAAGTTTTTCAGCTCACCAATTGTACAATGTGGTTATCTGAGTTATAGCAGTCTTTCTGTTAACTGCAACCAGTCTGGCCCCTCTCATTAAAAGGCATATATAAGGTATATAGCTCCCTTTACATTAGACCCACCCAAACCGTATGTGTGCCACTGAAAACATTCTGATTACCAAAGAATAACCCCAGCCATAACCATTTCTACTACTTGAATTGCTTCAATCACATTTTTTTCCCCGCCATGTTTTTGAAAGATATCAACCAATTGGAGAAGTCGACACTCACACTGCTCTTTGATATTGTGTGCTGTCCACACTTTACAAATGCAAGCGATCATCAGACGTGGTTCTTATAAAGCTGTGTGAAACTGAGTTTGCAAGACTTGAAAAACTTGTACCAGGATCTTGTTGCAAGTATCAATAGGTTGTTTTATAAGTAGTATGATAAGAATGGAGAGACTAAAGATTAGAATGTGTGATTATTTCAACATTAAACATCCGTTTACAAACAAATTTCGAAATCGGCAATGTGTACGTGAAAGAAGCCAGGGGAGGAGTCAAAGTTCTCTCTCCACCTCTCAGCAAGTGAGTCCTCATCCTAGTCACTGTGGTGTTTGGTGACATGGTGTGAACCACACTCAACATGGACCAGAGGAAGCGAAGGAAAGAGTTTTGTTAGGAGATTAGAAAGAATTATAGACAAGCATGTTAAAAGGTAAAGGTTATAAGACCATCTCCAAGCATCTTGAAAAAAATGCTATGTTCAGCCACCAAATAAATATTTTGCACATCACTAATTGTGACTTCACTGTGTTCCATGATATATATGAAATATAAAAAAATATAAAAAAAAGTCATAGGCTGGGGTGCTTGCATTACGAAAAAAAAAGTCAGGACTGAGGTAACCAAAGCTTTTGATTCCATTCTAAAAGAAGGCAGAGTTCCTAAAAAAAAAAACCTACAAACTGATGAGGGAAAATAACTAACAAATCCTTTCAAGGTTTAATGAAATGTTCTTTTTGCTACAGGTACAGGGCAGAAAACTGATCTGTGAAAAGTTCAACAGGATGCTCAAGAGTAAAATGTGAAAAAAAATGTGGTTAATACTAGAAAATACACCAACTCCTCCAAAGACATTTACCCAGACAACAAGATTAATGTTATACCACTAAATTTGTTAAACCGATTGAATTGACAGATACACTAGATATGACGGACAAATACCCGATAGAAAGAGTGTGTATGAAGACTCAGTCTACCAGCGGGGAGTCCTATTTGCACCCAAGAGAATCGGTTCCTCGGGTCATTATTGGTATGGTCAACAACAATGCTTTCAGAGAAACATTCAATATAAATCCTTTTCATTTCCAACACTTTGATGCAGATTTTATAACTGTCTATGTTGACAGTATTGAATATCCTGCCAAACCATTTCAACCCAATATTCAATCCAGTAACGTTGTGTGTTTTCCTGAAAGGAATTAACAACTTAAAGATCAAGGATGGCAATCAGACAAGACTATATACAGTGGTACACTAATCCCTTCCAACCTGAGTCTGGATGACATCATCCATCCTTAAAGTCAGGCAATATGAGACTGGAGTTAAGATTTTGAAACCCTCTTCCAAGAACCATAAAGCTAATCGTTTACGCCAGTTTTGATTCAATGCTTGAAATCAACAATGGACAAAACATCCTCAGACTATGCACTTATGGATACCTGTGAGGAAGTAGGATACTTAGACTCCTGGCTGCTGCTGCCTTTTGTGGAGAAGTTGCCTTTTCAGGGCACCAAGCCACTGCCACCATTTGTGAGGAAGTAGGGTACTTAGACCAGAGGGGTCAAAGTGTACTTCCTGGGTAGTGTCGGGCAAGTAGTCAGAGGTGCCCAGAAATGGAGCAGACAGAGGAAAATCTGTTGGTAGGCCACCGATTTATTAAACAAAACAAATATTTACAAATTTATACACTGCACAATAAAGATAAAAATAATAAAGTTAAACAATTCCACTACTTCAGTGGTAATGACCAATGACTGCAAAGTCACAACAAGGTCTCTTAAAGCACAAACATACCATAGCACTGTCTCCACTCAAACCCCCCTTACTCTACCTCAGAGCAGGTTTATATACCAGAAGCCCCTCCCCCTGGGTTCGACCAATATTACCACGGGTGATGTACTAAAAACAATATAAGATCATTGTAAATACTCAATCACATACAATATACATCATCAATGAGTACAATTCACCACCCGATTTCACCAAGTCATTTTTCATCAAACAAAGACTGTGAGTATTCAGACATTCATTTTCAGACCTTCTCAAGTCCAATCTCCCCTCTCCTTATAACAGAGGTGGATTCACCCAGGTGAGTAAAAACTCAGAGTTCACTCGCTTTACTCTTTTGTTCCTGGTTAGCTGTGGACAACACACATGTGGGTACAGGTATGTGTGACATATGTGATGGTAATGTGTGACATATGTGATGGTAATGTGTGCTCAAGCCTACATCATTACTATACCAGAGAACTCACAGAGCTAATGAGTAGTGATGGGTTGATGAGGCATCATGAAGTGTTTCGACCCATATTGATGCTGTGTCGATACTGTGTCACTGAATACTGACACCTACTGGACCTTAAAAATCACTACAGGCAACCTAATTGATGGACTGATTTGATGACCTAGTCCAGGGGTTCTTAACCTGGATGTACTTCTATGGGGGTCACGAATGTGACACTAATTAAGATGTTTTGTCAGCTAATTGTGCGATGAATCAGATTTAATCGCTAAACCTTCTCACACTATCATTCTCAGTCTTGATGGAGTGTCTCACATGAAGGACATGGCTTGTCACACCCACTGTTTCTTAAAATAGAGCGTTTTTAGAACGTTTTTTTTTTCACTAAATCAAACTGACTCACGGCCGTTCTGCTCGACTCTTCCATCTGATCAGGGGTCGCGGCTCTTTCCTCCTTATACCGCGGCTCCGCGTGGCTCAGAAAATACATTATAAGTATTTAACTAAAAGTCTTTTTTTGCATTAGTTCTTTTTTCAGTTTTCATTCTAAATTGGAAGATTATTCTGATCTAAAATTATACTTTATTTTTTTCCGTCGCTCAAAATAAGCGTCACAGTTGTGGAAGCCGGTTTACCGCCAAAACCCGGCAGGTGTAAATCAACCGGATCCGAATCTGAAGCCGGAGCTGGATCTGGATCTGAATGACAGAGCTGACACAGGCATGTGTTTGTCCGAATTCAAACGCTGGACAGAGGATCTTGAAGATGTTGCCCGTCAGAAGGTCACTATTGTTCAGAGAACCTTCCAGGACAAACTTGTTTGAAACATGGCATGTTGTCCCCGACACCCATATAAACATGTGTATTTGAAGTCCTTCAGATCCACATACTACGTTAAAAACTAACACTGCTCACAGACACAGAGACAGCTTACAGTCATGCAAAGGTGACCGTGACTTCATACAGCCCCGATCTGCAGAAGACTCATTAACCAGCTCAAAGAAATATTTATTCAGATATTTTGCTAATATTTATTTTTCATTGTTTAGTGACGGTATTTTTTTAATTCATGTCCACTCTCCGTTACACACTCTGAAAGCCCAAAGATAAGGAAATAAGGATGACGGCTCACAGCATGTTTGCTTTTGTTTGCTACATGAATAATTTAAGTTCTCGGCGGGTTGCTTTTTTTTAAGTTGTTTTAAAAATCATTCATTAAATATCTAATTTTATTTCAAACACACTATAGTTGTTTATTCAAAGTGTAAAGGTAAGAGAAGGCAATACTGTTATCTTCATTTTAGATGTCAAAAATTATTTGTGGCTCCCAGTGTTTATTTTCCGTGGAAACTGATTCCAAACAGCTCTTTGGGTGTTAAAAGTTGCCGACCCCTGCACTAGAGGAACATCAGAACAGGAAAAAAAAAAAACAGAGAAATTATGATAAAGTACTTGGAATATTTCAGGAGTTGATAGTTTTTCCTCAGGGGTGCGGGGTAGGGAAATTTACTGGAGCCTAAAAGGTTGTCGCACAGTGAAAAAGGTTAAGAACCTCTGACCTTGTCTATACAAAATGTTTTGTTATTGTATTTTATTGTATATTATTTCATATTCAGTTACATTTAAAGTATGTTTGATATTCTTAGATAGTCAATAAATAATGTGAACACGTAACAACGTGAACACTTAAGTGAATGTGTTTGGAATGAGGATGCTTGTGGACTGGCTGGCCAAATGTCTCAACGATGAAACCTCAGGAGAGGTTCTAACAGTCTAACATTTTCTGTACCCCTCGTAACAGTTAAGTTTTTTCAGTTGATGCTGAGGAACCAAATGCATCTTTACAGCAGTTTCCATATTATCCCCACCGCCATGCCACTAAGGTGAATGAAGACTTTTAGCAAGGGAAGAAGAAATCCTCCAGATTGATCAATAGTTTTTCTTTGAACATGTACAGATGATCTTTTATCAGCAAATTCTTGTTTTCTGTCTCCAATTGACAAAACTCACAAATCACAAAGTGCAACCCTTCAAATTACAAAGTATTACAAATTACAAGTACAGCACCCACTAAGTAAGTCTTGGCAAAGCTTTGATGATATTTACCAACATTTCCTAGAGAAAATCAAGACTTTGCAAAGTACTTACAACTCCCCCATCACTAATGTGGGAACATAAGTGGAATGAGATGAAAAAGTCAAACCAGGATGTCAAAAATGTTCTTGATCGCTTTGACTTTCCTGAATGCATGAACCCTGTGATGCTCTGTTTGGTGGTCATACAAACACTTTACAACCTCCATTATGTTGCTCAGCCAGGTGAGAGAATTGATTACTATGATTTACAATGTATCTCTGATCAAAGTCATCATCTTGAAAACAAGGTTTCACCACCTTGCGCTATGATGCTGGGTGTTATTCCTCCTTTTACCAAATGGTTCAGCAAAAGATATGAATCATACCCTCTAGCGTTGGGTTGAACGTGTAATCTTTGTATAATTTTCCATGATGCTGTTTAAAGAAAGCAGCTACACAACCTTCTACATCTGCCTCCCAGACATTACCATTAAAATCACTACAGCAAATAAAATTTGATGTGGTACCCGGTCTGTTGATTGGTTTCGATTTTGCACCTTGTTCCATTTGGGACAGTAGAATCTAGTTTTGCACAATCGTGGATTTTGATAACTGCTTTGTTTGTCTTAACAGTATTGGTACCAACATAACCAATACAGTCTCACAAGGATGATTGGGACAGTCACCATCAAGACAACAGAACTCACATTAGTGACATTTAACATTGTTAAAACCTGTATGACAGTAAGTATTTACATAGGATGTACCTAGTACAGTTTTAAGGTTTTTCATAAGAGTAATAGTGTTTCTATTAATAAATTGTAAAAACAATAAATGGTTTTCTTGTGGGGCATCTTGGAGTTTTGAAAGAAAAGAACCATTTTTGTTTGAGGATTGGTACATCACTACAATTTTACAGTTCAAATGATTTTCAGAAAGTGATCTTTCTGCAAAGCTAATCATGTCTTGTTCAGATTTACCAAGATTGTGTTGCAGCTGTCTAGCAAATTTGATCTACTTGATTCCAGGTTTTGTCAGGATTCAGTAATGGGGAAATGGGTAAGGCAAAGCATATTTTATCTTTATTGTGATACACATACAAATGTTAGATCTTTTTCTGAACAAAATCTGAACTGAAAATGTGGGATTTTTGTTGTTCCACCCTCTCGTGGAGCATGCACTATTTGAATCACCAGTTCCAATCACACAAACACAAAGCAATTACAAATAAGACATTTTAAGGATCAACAATTATTTCATGACTGAGAACAGTCCGTCAATAATAACAAAACATTCATTCACAAGTTCATTCTCTGAGAATGCACTTCATTGGTATCAGTGTTAAGGTTTGCAGATCATACTTGTTTAACATCTGTTTCCATGTCAGATTGAAAATTTCATCATAAGCAGTATGACGTTCTGAAGTTTCCATAAGTAAGTGCAACAGAAGTGTCTCAAAAACATCAGGAGAATTCGACCCTTTCTATCTAGAGGCCACTCGGGTGCTTATTCAGTCTCTTGTCATTTCAAGACTAAACTACTGTAACTCCCTTCTAGCTGGCCTTCCCATGTGGACCATCAGACCCTTGCAACTCATCCAGATTCCAAACCTTGATGCTGGCCAACAAAGCCAAAAATGGACCAGCACCTCCATACATGATGACAATGGTCAAAACTCAAGCAGTACCAAGAGCCTTTTGAGCGTCAAGTACAGCTTGGCTTGACCCACCATCCCTCAGATTAGAGTTCACTGTGTTCAAATGCAGACTAAAGACCCAGCTGTTTCAGGAGTGTTTAACTCCTGTTTAAACATTTGTGTTCAGCAGGATCTAAGCTTCAGGAATCCCTTAGTTTCTAACCTTGTCTGCTAGCGAAGCATAGTCTGAGTGAACCGCAAAGCACTAAGCAGTAAATCGCTCTGGATAAGGATGTCTGCTAAATGCCACAAATGTAAATGTAATGTTTCCTCGGAATTCAAAGGTAAAGGTTTAGGGCTGGGTTTATTCCTTGGTAAGCAGGACATTATATGTGGCACACACACAGTTTGGTTGTGACAAACGTTAGGGGAACTAATTGGTAATCGGAAACACACAGTTTGGGTGCAACAAAAATTAGGTGAGCTAATTGGTAATTAAAATCAGACACACACACACACTAAATAATTTTACTTTATTATTTTATATTATATAAAAAAAATAGCAAGAGGGCCGGACATTAGTAATGTAATAATGATTTGTATCACAATGTCATTAAAATGTTTCTTATACAACATTCCCAGTTAGATAAAACCTTAGAAGAACTGTTAAAGAATTAAAGCTTGAAAAATAAACTTTTAAAAGTACTTTTATAGCAGTTTTACATAACATATATTTTTTTTTTTAACTCAGTTTCACAAAGCTGAAGATGACACCGAGAACTCATTTGATTAAAACCACAGCAACATTTGGAAAGTGCAAACACGATGGGATACCAATACCAAAAGCTGTAACTGCATTTCATACATTCTTTTCATGCTGTTTTAGTTTGTACACTAGTTGATGATTATGTTAATATGAGAGTTATATAAGAGAAATTCTTAGGACCAAATTCATTATGTTCAGAATGTTCACGTAACACTCAACACCCTAGGGAGGGGTGTCTCCCAGGACAGTGCCAATCCATATCTGGGCATACAGACATATACGTTCACTAACATACACACACTCACTCACACACACCAGGCCAATTTAGAGTAGCCAGTTCACCTAATATTCATGCTTTTGGAATGGAAGTTCTTCTGAACATTCTGAAACACTCACCTCTACATTTGATATAACAGATATAACATGTTTAATATAACTTTTTAACCTGATAGAAATTACTTTTGGTGTGAAATTGATTTACACAATGTAACAAGTTTTTTTCCCACCTTTTAGTCCAATTGCTTATGTCTAAAACGAATGCAGACCACAGCAAAGAAAGTTATGCATTTTCAGTAAAGACACAGTCGATTTTGCATCTTCACCTTCATACAGTCAGACTAAGGACACGGATTGCATTGCAAATTTACACAGATTACCAAAAAACCATTCAGAAGTGTGTTTTTCTGAGATTTCCGATTATACTGCAAATCATTTTCACAAATCAGTCCCCAAATATAGTCGCCCATCATGTTCTTGTTATATTGACCTTGGTAACGGCGTTCAAAGTTCATAATGTCCTGCTGAAAGTGCTTGCCATGCTCCTCTGAATAAGCTTAGTTCTTTATCAGAGTCTGAACCAGTTGTGCATAGTTTTCTTCTTTATGATTGCCTAGGAAGCCACGAACCACTGCAACGAAACTGTTCCAAGCTGCTCTCTCCTTCCTATTCGGCTTCTTGGGAAATTTGCTGCACTCTGATCTTGATATGTGGTCCAACGAAGACACCAGGTTTGATAATCTTCAGACAGCTTAGGGAAAAGATCTTGGCGGTATTTGAATGCTCTTGACTCCTTATCTAGAGCCACGACAAATTGTTTTATGAGCCCTAACTTGACGTGTAGTGGTGGCATCAGCACCTTGAAGGGGTCCACAATTGGTGGCATCAGCACCTTGAAGGGGTCTACATTATGACCACATCCTTATTTTACATTTCACTTTGTATTTCTGTATTTACAGACTGCAGTCTATCTGTTTCTCTGCATACTTAGTAAGCGTTTTTTCACCCTGTTCTTCAATGGTCATGCCCTCACAGGACCAGCACAGAGAAGTTATGTCAGTGTCAGTCTCAGCCCTGCAGAGACACTGACATAGTGATGGTGTATTAGTATGTGCGCTGGTACGAATGGATCAGATAGCAATGCTGCTGGACTGTTTATACACTGTCCAATCACTGTCCACTCCATTAGAACTGCTAACTAGTTGCTCCACCTTATAGGTGTACATTAGCAAGATAAGCTCATCTGTTTTGCGCAGTTTGTGTTCGTCATTCTCTAGTCCTTCATCAGTGGTTACAGGATGCTGTTGGCCAGCAGTGACACTGCTGTCTTATCCACTCATACCAGGGTATCTTCCTAGGAGGTATGCCACTGAAGAACCAATTCTGACACTACTCATTATTCATTAAACCTAGCCTCAGTCCAGCCCTGAGGGACAACCAGATGGCTTACATTTTTGCTGTGCCCAAACAGTTTATACAGCACAAAAAGTGAACCTTTTGGTGAGGTCTCTGATGACTGGTTCAGGATCCACAACTGAATAACCTTTTAATGTTTATGAGAATTGATTGTATAGAGCCAGTTAAAGGTTGTTCATATAAGCACTTAGCAACCTTTAATTTCAACAGTGTAACTTAATACAACAATTCAAAATGAAAGGCTTCATTTGTGAAGTAATGAAGTTACTGTAAACAGATACGATTCATCTAGTGGAGCTGCATATCTCCACTTATTTCACATCACAAGATTACATAAAGTTACACCAAGGGTTTAACTGAAATGTGTGTGCGCGCGCGCATGCTTGGTTTTCTGTTAAACCAAGGAAGTTGTGCAAATTACACCATTTTACATAGATCTGATAAAGATCTCACTGTAGAAGGTTGTCTTTGTGGTCATTTGGTAATTTATTACTGTACACTTCCTCAAACAGAGAGAGAGAGAGAGAGAGAGAGAGAGAGAGAGAGAGAGAGAGAGAGAGAGAGAAAAAAGAAGGGAGGGGACAAAGTAAGCAAAAAGAGAGAAAGGAAATATTGGAATGCAGAACTCCACTGCAGTTCATTGACCAGCGCACCGGCCTGAAAGACTCCCGTGGAAGGTCTCCCCAAACTGGACAGAAAAAAGTGCATCAAGGTGCTTTGATCCACAGAGGTAAATAACTGTCATTCTATATTACTTCACTATTTTGTTCAGTTTTCAAGGTTAAAGCAGTTCAGTTTTATGAAGCTGAAGATGAGCTGTGCTGTGTCCTGGTCTAACACTGATAACTCATTTGATTAAAGCCACAGCATGGTTAAACACTAGATTTGGATATTCCAAATATGTCTTGCTATAAATAGATATTTGCATTGGAGATGATTCCATAGAATGCTTCAAGGAATGATTGTGTGGTTTTAGTATGTCATCACTGCCCACTTAAAACCATGTTTCTCCATTTTTGTCCATTTTTACTTTTCTCCACAGTTTGAACTCTGTATCTACTTTGTTGATGATTACTATTGACTCTTATTTTACTTTAACTTCAATTAAAAGTTAGATCATTTTTCCCCTCTCCTGTAAAGTCACCTTTCTGGAAATGTAATATGTTATATATTATAATAATATAAGAGTGATGTACATTCACAATAATATTATATGAAGTACACAATTGTATTGTTTTAGGGTGGATAAAGTGTGTGTTTTAGTGGTGAATTAAAGGTTTTACAATAACAATATTATAAAGTATTGTAAATGACGCCTGCACAGCATATAGTATATGTTAATTATATTAGTGACAGAGTAAAGTAACGGTATATTGTGGTGATTAGTCACAATATATTTTGCCCAAATGTGGCACGTATTTGAGCTGTAAAGCATTTTGAGCTGCTACATGTATAAAATAAATGTTTTTCTGTATGTCGGTGAATAGTATGTCAGTCACATAGTGCCACACTCCTGTACAAGGCTTCTAGCTCCATTTTTGACATTGTTTACTTCACATCCTTCTTAGTTCTTTATAATTATATAGTGTAATGTGGATATGAGGATTTCAATTTGATTGGTAAATTAGTTTAGTCAATGGTATGTTTGTACGATAAGAGTGAAGTAATTTTTGACCTCTTGGCTGCTGACGTTGTTTCATTCAGCTCAGTTTGAACTGGTTTCGTTTCAGACAATGACATGGGGAGAAACACAATCTACCTCTAAATTGTAGTATTCATGTCTTCCATCTCCTTTAATGACTCACTTTAGAGAGTAGTGTTACTTACCGGTCAACTCATTTTATTGCGTTCACATTAATGACTGAGCAGTGCCTCAACAGGATCTTTTAATAATTACTTATTAACTCTTTATCTGGGTTGTATGACCTGCCTGTAGGCATTCAAGCAGTACATTGTTTCTTCCTCAGCCAGCAAGTGGAGTCATGCAGCTGTTGTGGGCTTATACATAACCCTCCTTATCTGACCACACTTGAACAGGTGGAAGAAAAACTTGGAAGAAAAGTGTGACACTAGATTTGCAGTTTTTTTTTGAGAAAATCTGATTAACAATTGTAAAACACTGTCGGTCTAAGAAAAGGACTCAAATGTAGGTCTACATGTATCTCATTCCTTTCTGGCAAATAGTCACAAAAAATGACTTCATGTGCCAACAAGTCAAGCTCCCTCACTGATCATCCACGGACGGAGTGAATTGAGGTGTGGGGAAGGTCTGGTGACACAATTGCTGATACAATCAGCAGACAAACAGCATTGAGAATGTGTTGACAAGACAAATCCAACTGTCATCTGGGTTTTGTGGGCTCAAATGAGGAGTAAATTAGCAGACAATGCAGTTTGAGTCTGAAGTAATACCAGGTTTGTAATAGAGATTATTATAAAAAAAATTTAAAGGACCTTTATATCAAGTGAAATATTGGTAGATCTACTAGGCTACTTCAGGCTTTAAGCATTATGATGTTTCAACACTTGTCTTGAAATTCTCTCCAAGTTGTCCTTACTGAATATTAATGAAACATCCCTGTTCTATAGAATAACTTTTATTTTTAACAGTGTAGATGTGAGTATTTGTAATGTAGTAGTATCATACAAGTCTGGCACACTTTACAAGGATTATTCACAGTTTGTGCTCAATGATTCTAGAAGCTTAGGACCCACCATGACCTGACCTAGAAGACTGATGAACATTTCCACGTTATTAAAAGAACGCATAACCTATTGACTCAAAACACTCAAACCCATTGACGTCTTATGCTTTTTGAATTGTTGATTGACTTTAGGCTGCAGATGGTGCAGATAAAGGTTAGACTGACAAACAAGGGACTATTCCTTTAACATGTCATGTGTTTGTGTGGTTTGTGTGAATGCAGATGGAGTACACAGTCACAGTGGCAACAGGCACAACAGAGTACTCAGGCACTAATAACTATGTGTACGTGACTCTGGTGGGTGAGGAAGGAGAGAGTGAGAGAACACTCCTAGACAACCCAGGCCTGGACCTCTGCAGAGGCGCAGTGAGTAAGACTCTAGCTGGGTGGACTAATTCTCTAAATGGCAAGTCATAACTGTGTCACACATTCAGCTTTTGGCTACATGTTTTGGAACTGCCTACGGCCTTGAATGGTTGTTTAAACCTTTTTTTCAGACTTATTGTTACCACTAACAAGATGCTTTCTAATAAATAATTTGTGACATTTGACTGATGCTCATATTCAGAGTTACTTCAATTATGAATTAAAGGACAACTTGGTCATGCAGGTTATTATAGATATCATTTCATTTGGGTTTTTTTTCTGTCCCAATTTTCTCAACATTTTAAAAGTGCCAATTACCCCACCCCCTTAGGACTCTCCCCGACCACATATGATCCTCAATGATGCTCATTAGGATCTTCAATGCAACAGAAGTTTTTCCTCAATCCTTTCCCATATCTGTACAATCCATACAATCCTGTCTCGGAGGTCTACAGACAATGTCACCACCAATGGTCTGTAGTGAGCCAGTAATGCATTCTAAATCATAAAAGCCTATGCAATGAAAAAGCCATAATGGGTCCTAATTAAATAAGTGGGCCAGGAGGTGGAAATAGTTGAGAACGCCAGGCTTAGAGCAGGGAAATCATCAAACTGTGCAGGAAGCTGGCACTCCAGGACTAGGAAGGCCTGCCTCTGGTGTACAGCATTTCTTCTGTGTGTCCCCCAGGTTGATGAATACACTGTGCACAGCCCGGCACCTCTGGGCCAGGTGTTGCTGGTGCGCTTGGAGAAGCAGAAGTACTGGGTAGAAGATAACTGGTTCTGTCGCTATGTGTTGGTTACTCCCAAAGGAGGGGGCAGCACCCAGACCTTCCCCTGTTACTGCTGGCTTGTGGGGGAAGTGAAAGTGGAGGTGCGGGAAGGCACAGGTCAGTTTTAGCCAAGGGACTTTTGTACACAGTAATGTCCCCAAATATATTTATTTACCAATAACAAAAACACCCCCTAAATGACAACAGGTATGCAACACACATGAATTAAGCGCAGATACATGTGAAATAAACCATGAAAATCATGGCTAGCCAGGCCCTTTTATCCTTGTTCTTTGCCTGTCATGAATTTCCTCTAAGCAATAATTTGTCTTTTCCTGTCTTTGTCAGTTCTTTCTTTATCATCAACATTTCTGAAACAGATACACTGATTGGCTCAGACAAACTAACAAAATGTGCATACACACTCTCTTAAAACTGACCTTAACCATAACCTAACCATAACCTAAACCATAACCTAAACTTCACCTAAGTCTAAACCTAACCTTAATGTAGTTGACCAGTCCAAATATCGGCCAGTTCAAGGTCTTATTCAAATTTTCTCCCTTTAATTAGAGGGAATTCACAATTTACTTAAATCAATTGGATATGGAAGCAAGGGGAACTTTGGAATAGGCCAATGACAGGTGCCCCCATGCTAACTATTGAAATTCTTACCTGTTCTTACATGTTTTCAATCCAATCATTCCTTTTTGTGGAAGCTCCATAACAGAGATAAGCAAAATGCTGTCACTTTCCTCAAATCTTCTTCAAATACCACCTGGATTATTCTTCTGCGTATAATGTACTTTTACATTTCTAATGAAATGTACTTTTTAATCTCCTCAAACAGATTTTAAATGCACATAGACAGTTATTTTAGAAAATAAACAAGACAAATAAGAAAATTAATAGACTAAAAATGTTGAAAATGTTTTTGACATTAGATAAACATCAACATTGCAATAGATAAATGAATAAATTTGACCAGTGGACCGCCCAGAAAGCACTAGCGTTGACATCAGCAGGTCATCAGTGGAACAATGTCTTCAGGGTTGTTTTTTTACCATGTAGATTTAATTTTTTTTCTTTTTTTAGATTTACCCAGTATTTAACCCTACTAAAGAATGTAACAGTAAAGATTACCATCTCTTTGTTTTTCTCACAGCTAAGAAGCTGAGTGATGAAATATTGCCAAAGGAACTGGCTCACAGAAAAGCAGAGCTACAGCAGAGACAGAAAATATACAGGTTAGTTCAGTGCACTGCAGTCATCATGTCTGACTAAACTGTGTTTGCTGAACATTTTAATGAAGATATCTAAAGACCTTTTCATAAAAAACTGCTACATTTCAATACCTGTAGGCCAGTGTCTATTACTGACTTAAAGCCTATTCACATGAACATTTTACATTTTTGTCATGGTGAATCTCAGTTCACCATGTCAGTGATATTTTTGGACTTTCATACATCCTTATTTATCCTTTATAAGAATAATTCTTAATGGAAACAGTAATGGTTCTTCTATGGCATCACTCAAAGAATACTTTCTAGTACCTTTATTTTTAAGAATGTACATTATGTGACATATTTCAAGCATTTTTTGCAGTAAAAAAAGTCTTGAAATATTGCACTTATATTTTCACAGATATTTCACTACAGGTGGTGATTATATAATATGACAGTTTCACTTTTTATATAGAAAAAATTACTTTTTCACTAATTAAAATTTTTTGAGATCCAATAATGTTAATATACCATCACATCCTGTGGAAAAGGAGGTTTGTGTGGGTTTCCTCAACTATGGAAGGGCTTAGGTGGGTGTTATAGAAACTGGTACAAACCACAGAAAAGCCATAGATATCAGTATATTTGAGCATAAATCAAAGAAGTACAAATTTGTGGTAAATGTTGACACAACACTGAATCCTGAAGGTTATCACAAGGACATCTTAGAGGTGCCATACTTCTATAAGAAGGATTTAGTTCTCTACATTCATGGAAAAACAATACAAAACTTGTATTTTGGATTTATTGAATGTATCTGTGTGATGTGTAAATGGAGAATTCACACCCATCTTTGTTATTTATACGTACATTCCTTATCTTCTCTGAATCAGTCATTAACATTGCAAACATCCTGTGGTGAATTTCCATCATATTTCATCATATCCTCCCCATGTAAAACTAATCCTGTCTGAATAGGGCTTTAGTCTCAACAGTTTCTCTGCTAATATACTTTAACTTTCTGATTTAGAAGAAATGTTTACTTTCTTCCATTGACATTTTTCTGATGAAAATGTCATTACTCAAGATAATGTTTGCACCAAGCTAACTTTGGAGAAAACACTGTATGAGCAAAAGATAAATAAAATAAATGATGATGATGATGATGATGATGATGATAATAATAATAATAGAACAAACAGTCCCTCCCTTCTCATTTTCATTTATAACCAAATATCTGATGTCAGATGTTGAATGCAGGTTGAGCATGTATATGTGGACAGAGCAGTAAACATGCACTGGAAGGCTCCTTTTGCATTTAAACTGCGATTTAATTCAGTTGATAATGAGTGAGTTTTCTGAGCTGGTAACTGACTTTGTCATACAATGATGAAACCACCATGGTTAGATAGGGTAAGTGAGTTTGTGATGATATATCTTGCACGTAGTTTACTGAGATATTAAGCCTAGACATTTGCACCTAACTATGAAAATGCAGATCTCAGGTTCAAAGAGTGAAGGAGACTTTTCTTCTAGACAAGATTTTCTTATTTGATCAAAGCAAAGATTGCCTTACACAAACCAGAAACTCAGGCAATCCTTCTGGTCCTCATACAACCTCCCCAGGCCACTTGCTCATCTCTAACAGATTGGAGATGTATTCAGCAGGAGGTGTGAGTTTGTTACAACAGAATATAAATATGAGAATCAGATATACAGACAAATGTGAAGTGGGGATCAGAGAAGGGACAGAGAAGTGACGGCTTTGTGATGAAACCATCATATTCATAAAGGAGTATTACTTCAGGCAACAGGTACAAAATGTTGTAAGACAGTCCAAATAAGAGAGGTACTGCAGTTATTATATATTCTATGGTTATGGTGTGAGGCCACAGCAAAGCTAAAGCAGAGTACAGACCAAAAGCAGATCAGGGCAGTCCCCACTTTTTATGCACACATGAATAGAAAAATGTATTTATTCTGATCTAACACAGATTTTTTGCTATGAGAATGTGAGAGTACTGGTCTCTAGGATGGCACTGAGAATCAAAATTTATTTGCCATCTGAATTGTCAAAATTGTTCATCCCTGTTTATGATTTATGTTTGTCAGGTGGCATGCCTGGGCTCCAGGCATTCCCAAATGTATTGATGCCAAATCAGAGGCAGACCTACCTCAGGATGATCGTTTTGCCAATGAGAAACGCAGTGACTTCGAGGGATCACTTCATTATGCGTGTGTACTACATTATCTGAAACTTAAAATAGTCATGGTAAACAGAATTTTTAAACTTTCCCTGACCACTTATTTAGCTGTTCTTACCATACAGGAGCACTTTGTAGTTCTATAATTAAAAACTGTAGTGCATCTGTTTCTCTGCATACTTTGTTAGCCTCCTTTCACCCAGTTCTTCAGTGGTCAGGGCCACCAAAGAGCAGGATTTACTGTATGTGGGTGGTGGGTCACTGCTGATAGTTTTTAAACACTGTGCCAACACACTGGCCACTCTATTACAGTACAAGCCAAAGGTTTGGACACACCTCCTCATTCAATGTGTTTTCTGTATTTTCATGACTATTTTCATTGTAGATTCTCACTGAAGGCATCAAAACTATGAATGAACAGATGTGGAATTTTGTACTTAACAAAAAAGGTGAAATAACTGAAAACATGTTTTATATTCTACTTTCTTCAAAATAGCCACCCTTTGCTCTGATTATTGTTTTTAACACTCTTGGAATTCTCTCAATGAGCTTCGAGGGGTAGTCACCTGAAATGGTGTTCCAATAGTCTTGAAGGAGTTCCCAGAGGTGGCTCATTGAGAGAATGCCAAGAGTGTGCAAAGCAGTAATCTGACCATTGAAGAACAGGGTGTAAGGAGGGTAACAAAGTATGCAGACCAACAGATTGTCACATCCCTCTCTGGTTCTCCCAACTCCCATGATCCTCAGCTCTATCGCCTCAATGATCACTTGCACCTGTTTTCACCTGTTCCCTATGTTCTAATGTGGATCGCCTGTGATCAGGTGTATTTAAGACATCCAGTTGTCTCCAGTTCTCTGCCGAGTGTAATGCATTTTTGTCTATGATTCTTTATTACTCTTGTTTTTCTGTTTTACTCATTTACAATTTCTGTCTTGCCCCATTAACTGTCTTTCTGGTCTTAGACTTTTACCAGTTGCCATTTTCTGGATCTGTCTCTTTGCCCTGCTGTTTGGTTTTGACTTGGACTGTCTCACTTCATTGTTTGCTTACCAGTAAAGACTTTGTGTTTTTACATGTGTTGCTAGTGTATCGTATCTGTCCTGCTCTGACAGAAGCCTCTGTCTCGATGCAGTTAACAGAATTTGAATCGGTGGTGAAGGCTGAAGCTTCACAGGGTCAGCTATTGGGCCAGAACCAGCAGCTTCTATTGGGTGTTTCTCAGTCTGTCGAGAAATTAGCTGTGCAACAAAGGCACCAAATGGAAGAGTTTATGCAAATCCTGTCTTGATTACAAGAACCTACAGCTCAGGTGTGTCCATCCAGTTCAGCTCCTCAGCCTGTATCACCTTCCTATTCTTCCCCAGTCAACCTTTCTGGTCTGCAAAACCAGAACCTTACAGTGCAGACCTGGATAAGTGCTGTAGATTTTTGTTGCAATGTTCTGTTTATTTTGGCAACTCACCTGATAGTTCTAACTATAATATAACTAAAATAGCTTCTGCTATTCCATAGCAGCTCTGGGACTCCACACTATAGCTGCTGGCAGTGGGTGAAACAAACCAGCTCATCAACACTTTTCACCACGGTTTGAATGCTGACGTTCTTACAGACCTGTTGAACTTACCTGCTCAATACCGTGTATCTGACTCCTTTCATGTGCATTGGGGCCATTGGACAGGTGTTGTCTGGAGATAAGCCTCCAGCTCCAGAGGTGCTGGACTCCTTTAGACAGGCACCCCAGTACCTGATCAACTTGGAGGGCTACAGTCCTGAGAGTAGGGGCTGGGTCCCACCAGCTGGATCCTGGGTTGGTGATGGACTTTCATTCCTGCCTCCCTAAAAAGCCTCCCCAGCATCTTAGGGGTTGCCCTAGCAAAACACTTTCCAGCTCCTAGCCAGTTTGGTGGGTCCAGGCCTTTGATGATTTGTGGTCCAGTCCTGTCCTCTGCTGGCTCTGGGGTCCTCCTGTCCTTTGGGCCCTCTGGTCACCTTGGGGGGGACTGTCACACCTGATGGGTAACACGACTCCCATCCGTTCCCAATAACCTGAGCTCTAATATGGATCACGTGCAGTTGGTTGTATTTTTAAGACATGCATTTGTCTCCAGTTCTCTGCTGAGTCTTGCCCTAACCAGGATTACAAAGTATTTCTGTTTATGATCCTTTATTACTCTGCATATGACCAGTTTTGCTTGTTTACCGTTACTGCCTAGCTTTGTGTATTGCCTTTCAGGTCCTTTTCTGTACCTTTCGCTGTTACTGACACTGTTTATCTGGATCTGTTTGCCCTGCTGTTTGGTTTTGACCTGGACTGTATCACTTCATAGTTTGCTTGCTGCTTTTTTAAAGACTTGTTTTTACTCTGCGTGTGCCTTGTGTGATCTGTCCTGCCCTGACACAGATGGACTACGGTTTCTAATTTTAGAACTACAAGGTCGTCCTGTATGGTCAGTGAAGTTTATTAAAAGGTGTATGAAGTATAGAAACAAGGTAATAGTGTTATCACTCTTATATCACTTAGCCAGCCTATATGTCCATACTTTCTGCATGTCCAGAGTGGATCCATAATGATTTTTCCTCCTCAGACTTTTGGAGCTCTCTCTGAAGAAGCTGGCCATCAGGTTTGGGAAATCCTGGGATGATCTGGATGATTTTAAACGCATATTCTGGAAACTGAGGAGTCCCATTGCTGGTACAGTAAACATAATGTATCATTAAAATCACTCTAAAATTATTATCCATATAAGCTTAACCATCACCAAAACTAATGAATAATGTCCAGCATTAACTTTATTACTAGGGTGTAATAACTTTGTTACTAGGGGCTTTTGAACATTTCTAGTAATATCCTATTAATAGTTCACTGTTATGTAATGGCTCATTTGTGAGTAGAATACACTATGGATCACTGGAAGGAGGATGATTTTTTTGGCTATCAGTTCCTGAATGGATCCAACCCAAGGATGATCCATAGGATCACAAAGCTACCCTCTAACTTCCCTGTCTCTGGAGACATGGTGCAGGCCTCTTTAATGCCCGACACCACCCTGGACAAAGAGCTCAAGGTTGGGTTTTATTAACTCTCTACATTCAACCTGAAGATGCAACTAATACACAAACACTAATGTACTATTTTACTGCTATACTTAGTATCTCTCTCTTTTTCTCTGAGGCTGGGAATGTGTATCTGGTTGACCATGCTATATTAGATGATATCCCTGCAAATGTAATCAGAAACATGAAGCAGTACATAGCAGCGCCTCTGTGCTTACTCTATGAGCATCCTGAGAAAGGCCTCCTTCCTATTGCCATACAGGTGATGTATTCACATAGAATGTTATGACATCCATTGTGTTATTATGAGCTAACAACACATAGTTTGTGGCCTAAAACGTGTTCAATAAGTGTGAAGCGGTTGAGTGATGAACAGAAAAAAATGACATGATCAAATGAGGCACCACTCACCATGTATTCCAGAGGTGGGAAAGTGCATGTTTGACCTAGATGACTATGCACCCCATCCATGGGCATGAGTGCTCAATAATGGTTTGATGAAACAGATGCAAATATGATCTCAATCACTTGACCTCAACTCAGATGATCACTTATGGGCAGATTGAAACTGATTACTTGTGGTGGACAACCACCTTATATAAGATGCCATGCCCAATGTCATGTACCAGCTATAGGGTTATAAAGACCCCTTGCATTGGGATTTGGAGCAGTGCAAGTTCGACACATTTATTTATAAATACATAAATAAATACATTTATTTTTAGTGTTGTCACTAAGTCCATACCACAGAGACCATAATTTGGCTAATGAGATTGCTAATTCAGTTCCCATCTATCATTCCCAGCTGGAGCAGAATCCAAGCAAAGGTACACCCATCTTCCTCCCTAGTGACCCACCCCTAGCCTGGCTGTTGGCTAAAATGTGGGTCCGTCATGCTGAGTTCCAGGTGTTCCAGGTCCTGTCCCACCTGCTTCGCACTCATCTCGTAGTGGAAGTGATTTGTGTGGCCACATTGCGGCAGCTGCCAGCAGTACACCCTATATATAAGGTAAGCATGAAGGGTATCTCTTCCAAACACGATGAAAGCGCAGTACCCTCACTGTGTGTGCCAGCTGGTGATATAACTAAACACATACAAGATGAAGAATCATTTTCAAAATGAATAGAAATGCAAATTTCTTCTTACATTTCCTCAAGTCCCCTCTGATACAATTAAGATTTCATAGTGGTTTCTATGATGGAGAGTTCTCCAGGTCCTGCTGCAGCAAAGCAGCCCCAAACCATGACACTTCCACCTCCATGCTTCACAGTTGATATGACAAATGGGTTGTGCTCAAATTTTGTTTGGTTTGTGCTGAGAATGTCCTGTGTTACTGTGCCAAAAAATTCAACTTTGGCTTCATGTCCAAAACACATTATTCCAGAAGTCCTGCTCTTTGTCTAGATGTTTTGGCAACTTTTAGTCTTGTCCTGATGTTTTGAGAGCAAGCATTTTTTTTTTCTTGCATATCTCCCATGAAAATGAAACTTGTACATTCTCATTCTGATGGTAAGCGAATCTACCTCAACTGTGGCAAGAGCTTCCTGTAGATGACATTCTATGATTGTTAGAGACGTCTTCTCGCATCTTGCTGATTTCTATTTGTTTTAAGTTTTTTTTTAATCCGATCCCAGACACATATGTATCTTCATCATTCTTCTGAAGGCCTCAGAGTTTTGGATCACGCAATGGTAAACCATCTGTCTTCAACAATTAAGAGCAAACCAAACTAATGTCTGAGACTTAAATAGGACAATGATGGTCTAACCATTTGCAGCTGATGTGCTGCACCTGATTTTAATTTTACACATTTTGTAATGCTATGCAGAGCAGAGGAAGGGAGGTGAACATACTTGCAGGGTTTAGAAGATTTATTTACCCAAACAAACATCAGAATACAAAACTAAATGCATAGCACACACACTGACAATCAAACAAAAGCTGAAAAAGACTAACTGAAACCATAAATACATGGACATGATTACACACACCTGGGACTAAATGATGAATGGGCAGGGTTACAAATGAGACACAGATAGGAACTAAGACCAAAACAAAACCGATGTGATAAGAAGCAAAACAAACATGGACACAAAACAAAACAATGGACGTGAACGGACTGACAGAGGTGCCAAACAGGACAGATACATGACCCATTGTAATAATAAATGTGGCGTTGTCCTAATTTCATCCTCACAACAATATTGCATTTCTAATTATTTTGATTCTCAAACTATTATTAAAAGACAATTCTTTTATTGTTTTATTTGTTTAATTATATCACATTCTTCCCTTAATGTTGTTACAATGAAGATATGTCCATATGTTTAAATAGTTAAAAAGTTACAATTCATGGGGTGTCCTAACTTTTTTTTTTTTTTTTTTTACATAACTGTAGCTACTATTGTGCCACCTAAAGGCACAGTAACAAAACCAACATCTAAGGCATAAAGAGGGCTTGGAAAATAATTGTGTTTAACGGTTTCAGATATTTTAGCTATATGAGGTCAAATGTCTTGATTGGACATTTTTTTAATTGACATTCTGCATAAATTGCATTGTGTTCCATTTCACAGAGAAGTAGTAAGGGAATACATTCTCTCTCTCTCTCTCTCTCTCTCTCTCTCTCTCTCTCTCTCTCTCTCTCTCTCTCGCAGTTGCTCACTCCTCATCTGAAGTACACTCTGGAAATAAACTGTCGTGGGCGCACACAGCTCATCTCTCCTGATGGTATCTTTAAAAGGGTGAGCCTTTTCTCAGATGAGCTGATTTAAAACACAGCACTACAGTGGCCTGAAAGCATAATATACAAAGATTTGTTTTTCTACAGAGTTAATTCACTTAATGTATAATGTAAAAGTGCTTGCAAAAATATATGCCACTTTAAAGTTATTGACCTATTTGGTGCTAGTAGTCTCAGGAAAATGAAGGTCATAGTAGTGGAAGTGTCTCAAGTGACTGCAGTATAAAACAGGAAAATCCAGTTAACTGGTCTGTATTCCTGTTAACAAAAACACATTCAATGCAGTTCAGAGAAAAGGAATGTTTAAATTACCGATCATCCCATGGAGATTAAGTTCATTATTAAGAAAAAGAAGAAATATGGCACATGTGTAAATCTGCCTAGAGCAGACTATTTTCACAAACTGATTGAAAGAGGACTTTATTGAACTCTCAATGTTTATAATGGCTGGAATGCATGTAGAACCTGGTCATTCTCCAACCGTTTATCCTGTGTATTGTTGTATTGACTGCTGATCAAATAGCACACCTGACAAATTCTCTTCTTAGAATTTGGGTTGACTGGGCTCGATTTTGGTCTCATCAGACCAAAGAACCTTGTCAGGCACGTCTACATTAGGCATGGGATTTAGGATATATTTTACTTTATATATTTTTATTAATTGACATTAAAACTTCTTACAAAGAAATTATATTGACCACGATTCAATTTATAAAAGCAGTAAAAGGGGAAACATCCAAGAGGGTCAATACGTTTACAGGCATTGTATTATCACATGGCATTATTTGTGATACAATTACAACCTACATTTGCATCAGTATGGGTTGTTTTCTAACCATTCTATAAAAGGTATGAGGTAGGGTTATTTCCTAGTGTTTGAAATGCTCTGCTTCTGAAGGTGCAGCACCATCTAGTGCATCAATTTCCAATGGCAGGTCTGTACTGGAACTGTACTGTACATGTGCTAAGTTATACTCCATGTTCCCCAGAATCGTTCTGCACTGAACAATTATGCATTAAATTTACTTGATTTAAATGTACACTGCCATGAAAAAGTATTCATACCCCTTTAATTCTTCCACACTTTTTTCATGTTACTGAAAATTATACATGATTTTGAATTTAGTTTTTACAAATAAAAATCTATGCATTTTATTCAACACCCCTGAGTCTATACTTTGTAGTACCAGAGGCTGAAATGATTGATCATTATTTTTTGCAAAATAGCGCAAGCTCAGTCAGATTAGATGGAGGACATCTGTGAACAGCAATTTTCATGTCTTGCCACAGATTCTCAATGGGATTTAGGTCTGGACTTTTGACTGGGCCATTCTAACACACACATATCCTTTGATCTAACCTTTCCATTTTAACCGTGGCTTTGTTTTTAGGGTCGCTGTCCTTTAACCCTGTACACCCCAGTCTCAAGTCTTTTACAGCATCAGGTTTCTCTCCAGTATTGTCCTGTATTTAGCTCCATCCATCTTCCCATCAACTCTGACCAGCTTCCCTGACCCTGCTTAAGAAAAGCATCCCCACAGCATGATGTTGCCGCCACTGTGTTTCATGGTGGGGATGGTGGGTGTTCAGGGTGATGTGTGGTATTATTTTTTCTGCCATAAATAATGTTTTACATATAGGCAAAAATGTGAACATTGGTCTGACCAGAGCACATTTGCTGTGTCTCCTACATGGATTGTGGCTTACTTTCAAAAATGTCTCTCTTCTTGCCACTCTTCCACAAAGGCCAGATTTGTGGAATACACAACTAATAGTTGTCCTGTGGACACATTCTCCTATCTGAGCTGTGAATCTCTGTAGCTTCTCCAAAGTGACCATAGGTCTTTTGGCTGCATCTCTAATTAGTGTTCTCCTTATCTAGGCTGTCAGTTTAAGTGGACAACCTTGTCTTTTTAGGTTTGTAGTTGTCTATAGCTTGATTTTTAATAAGCTATCCCTGCTTTGCACTTCGCCACAACTTTATCCATGCCCTTTTTGGTTTGTTGCTTGGTTTTCATGATGCTGTTTGATTACTGATGTTCTCTAACAAACCTCCTGAGGTTTTCACTTCATAAATTGCACACTCTATTCACTAACTAGGTGGCCTCCGAAGGCACTTCCTCACAGTGCATTTATTAATGGGTATCCAAGTACGGGGGGCTGAATACAAATGCAGAAAACACACAGATTTGAATTAATTAAAACATTTCTTTACATTTCACAATTACTTACTACTTTGTGTTGGTCTATCACATAAAATCCCAATTACATACATTTACATTTGTGGGTGTAAAGTGAAAAAATGTGGAAAAGTTCAAGGGATATGAATAACTTTCAAGACAATGTAAACTTGCTTTTTGCACAAATAATGTAGATTACATTAACTGGTTAATTAAATGGTTAACAAAGGTAAGCAAACTGAAAGACAATGTTGGTTTTTATATATATATATATATATATATATATATATATATATATATATATATATATATATATATATATATATATATATATATATAAAATTATAGTGAAAATAACTTTTTTTTTTTTTTTGGCATATTGTTTTATATAAATTTACTGAAAGCAGGTGTTTTGTCTCTTTAGGTGGTGTCAACAGGTGGAGAGGGGTTGCTGGTACTGGCTCAGAGGGAGTATAAAACCCTGACCTACCGCTCACTCCAGCCCAAATTTGACTTCTTAGATCGCGGTGTTAATGAACTCAAACAGTACTTCTACAGAGACTATGCTCTTATGCTCTGGGATGCCATTCACAAGTGAGAGTCTAGCTTGAAATATGCTCAGTGTTTGCTGTGGTGGTGACGGTTTACTGAAATTTCATGTTCAGTGTTGATAATAGAAAAACAGAGGTAGACAATCATCATAATAAAATGTTCATTCAGACCATGCCTTCATATTATAATGGTTGGGAGGAGACCGTAAGGCTGGAGTTGGGGTGGTTTCTGCTTGCAGTAGGAAGCCAGTGATGGACGGCCATGTTAAAATGGAGGAGATGGGGTAGCAGTAGATTACAAAAACTGAACAGGATAGAGGTGGAGTTTATATGAAGTTAGTTTAAGAGGAGGGCCTTCAGGCATTTACCTCCTTGCAAAATTGAGTTATTTCATATCTACACATAAAGCCCCAAGCAGCAAATTGTGGGGCCCAGTTACCTTTGGGTAAAAATCAAGCTGAATTGCCTTACACTCTTTGGTCATCTAAAACACACAGTGCGTACATGAGACACTTTTTTAATTACACACAATATAGGATTTAGAAGCATTTTTACACTTTCAACAGTAAAGACTACCATCCACAAGGCAGTTGGGCTAATCTATGTATTTGTTTTGCCACAGCAATAAACTGATCTCTTTTGTTTTTTGTCTCTCTTCTCCATAGCTTTGTCTCCAGTATGGTGTCTCTGTACTACTGTAGTGACAATGAAGTAATACAGGACTCTGAACTGCAGGCCTGGATTAAGGATATAGTTGATGAAGGCTTTGTAGACGTGCCCGAGTTTGGTCAGTTTCCAAAATAAATTGGCAGCACGATTTACAGCGTTGGTGTCAGACCAGTATACCTGAAGACAAATCCTGACCTGTCATCAGTTTGTATATGCCTGCGCAGAGTAATGAATAATGCTGTATTTCATGGTTGGCAGGGCTTCCTAATGAATTGAAGGGAAAAGAAGAGTTGGTCACTCTGCTGAGTATTGTCATCTTTATCAGCACAGCACAACATGCAGCAACCAACAACGGACAGGTCAGTTATATCTCCTGCTTCATAACATAAGACCTTAATCATTTATCCATACTGGATCTTTACAGCATTATGAAATCTATGAAATTATATTTGTAATTGCAATTAGAGTGGTTCATTCATCATGAAATGTTAACAGGAAATGGAAAAATGTTTTCAAATTACGTGAATTGAGATTGTTCATATTGTACACCAGTTTGATTGGTGTGCGTGGGTACCCAACACCCCTTGCACCATGCGCCAGCCTCCGCCTAAGGACAAGGATGCTGTAACTATGGGGCTGGTCATGGACACACTGCCAGACATCAGCCAGTCATGTGTGGAGATGGCGATCACGTGGCATTTAGGAAGGGCGCAGCCAGATGCAGTGAGTCAATGTTTCTGCATAAATTGATAATATTTAACAGCCTTAAGATTCATGAGATTAAGTAACAGCACACAATCCCATAGATTTGTCCACATTTTAATGCACTGATTGCTCTATTTTCTTCCCACTTCACTCTCTCGCTTTCATTTTTAGATCCCCATGGCACAGTACGAAGAACAGTTCTTTGTTGAACCGAAGGCTTTACGGGTGATTGAAACCTTTAGGCAGGATTTGAAGGACATTGAAGAGCAGATTGTTGAGCAAAATGAAGGCATGGCTCTCCAGTATCTCTATCTGTGTCCCAGTCGAATAGAGAACAGCATTACTATATAACGAAACTATCTTTGTGGCAACATTTATGTGGGAATGTCTGTGGGTACAGTATATGTTCACTGTCAGAGCAAAATAGAGACCTTTTCAGAAAAAAAAAAAAAATCTATGTAAGGTAATTAAGTAAACTATTATTCCAAAATCTATTTGTACCATTTTTGTTGTTCCAGTGACAGTTGCTTCACTATGGGAAAAATTTTATAACTCTTCTATAGCATTTTATAACATCCCACAATCTTCCTGCCAACGATATTAGTCTTTCAAAATGGTTGTGCTAATTGTTTCATTTAATGTATTTAATTGACTATATTATATTTCTCCAATATTTGAAAACACCTCAAATTTTGACTTATTTGAAAAAACAACACAGATACTGGAGTTGAAGAAATGTTGTTTTTGTTGTGTAAGTAGCTATAATATGAACACTAAAACAGCTACCACAAGCACTGTGAACATTTTTAAATGAATGAAACTAAAATCACATGGAAGTTCATTTCTACATGTTTGTGTTTGTTAATAAAATCATGACAGACGTGTGATGTATTTTTCACTCAGCTTACAGGCAAGTCAATACTGTCATCAAGCAAACTTACATTGGCACATTTTATTCTTACACATTTAAGAACTTTTAAGGCACTTGGTCCAAAATCAATTATAATTAAAAGAAATAAATGAACAAATAACAGCAAGGCAGACTGCTATATTTCTCCAAATGCAGCAACCAATGTTCCATAAAGATCAGTTATCAGATAAGGCTCCTTTGTTTCGTGAACAACCTATTCCTGAGAAGTCTTTTTGAGAGAGACAGGCACAGAGGAAACATGGCTCTTTGGGTCTGTTTACAGCCTAAATGGCTACAGTAATTAACCCAAGAAATTTTATGGCTTCAGTAAATGCTACCACTATTTTTTCAAACTTCCTGCATAATTAAATTGTTGAGCTCTAAACAGTCATTCAAAATGATGTGATATGTGCCTTTCTAATGGGTCTAAATGAGTCAGAACTGTTCATAGTGGTGGTTGATCCCGGACATCTGAAAAGTTGAATGCCTAAAAAGCTAAATCACAAAACGTAATCATATCATCAATTTTACTGTTTGACAATGTTAATCTTGAAATAAAAAATTTTACACTAATTTTACACTTTTCTTTCTCCTGTACAGTTACTGTTTTAAAGATACAAAATTTCTGCATAACAGCACAGATATACTGGAGGATGTCTGATATGTTTTAAAATCAATTAATCACAAGAGTTTGGCCTAAAATGTCATTTGTTTTAAATATGTTCATCAAGCGATACATGCACACAAAATGTCAAACAAATCTCTCATCCTTAGTAGTTTTGCTGTCATCAACATTACACTGTAAAACTCAGAAGACGTAGCTTAAATAAAATGGCTAAGTTTGCTGTAATTACGACTCCTGTTTCCTAACATGGTGAAATGTTTTCGTACAATTCAGTATTTCACATCAAACAAATGACTTAGTTCCCATCTCAACAACTGTATTTATAACTATAGCTAACCAATTTGGTCACAAATTACACAGTAATTCTGAAAAGACAGGAATTCTTCAAGTCTTAGGTTGTACTCAATCCAATTGTGTTTTCTAATGCACAAGATATTCATTGCGTTTGTTCATTCGTACATTATAGAAAGAGACAATGCCTACAACCACATAGATTCCTGCTGCGATAAAGCAGTTGTATCCAACTTTGTTGTAAAGCTCGTATGCCTCCTGTATTAAGTTTTCCCTGGACAGAAAAGAGAGAAAGGTTATTAACAAATGACCCAAAAAAACAGTTCTTGTTTGTCATTATCTCATTACTACTTCAAGGTAAAATAATAAACTACATGGGTTAATTAAAGAAGGCATGATTTCCAGGTATTGCATGAATGCTCTGCCTGAGGCTGGAAGTTGATTTTAGAACATTACTAATTGCCAGGCCTGATATTAGCTCTTCTTTCCATGGCAAAAGAGGAAGAACATGGTAGGGGAACTCACTCTTTGTGCATGATCTCCTCTGGGATTGGCACATCCTCAAACAGTATGGCTGAATGAGTAGTGAAGAAAATCCCCAGCAGTGCCTAATGGAAAAGAAGACAAAGTATTTGATGAGAAAAACCATAATACAGTCAACTGTATGTGGTTTTATTTGCCCCATTGTGTCACAGGCTAGATTTAGCCAAAACCTGGTTTTGGTTTGGATTTCTACCTTTAAAATGTCAAACTAAGGTCTCTAAAACTAGTAAACACGGTGTCAGTTAGAATCATCACTACAGTAGCTAGTTTTGTACAGTCTAACCTACACATAACTCGTAGAGGTTAGGTTCCTACATGTCATACATTTCCCTCTATATGAACACATCTGTCCACTATTATTTAGGACTGAAAAGAAGGATTCTTACCAGCATTATAACTGCCCAGATGCTCAAAACCAGTCCACAAGCTGCCAGTTTGGGTCCACAACACGAAGCAGCCGCCATGTCTCCGTCTGTTTTCGGATGTAACTGATGAGACTCTTTGACTGTGTGGTCTAAATAAACTTTAAGTCGTCATTTATAACTTTAAAGCTACTTTTGTCAGAGTTGCTCGCTGAACCCAGAACACCAACAGTCAGCCGCTCCGGTCAGCTGACTTACAGGAAGCGGAAACACACAGCAGGGCTGCCTTCACTGAGCTCGTGATCCGCCAGCTGTTCACAGCGGAGATTTTACTGTTTTATTATAAAACGTCGTTATTTTTGTCATTATTTAACTAGATAAACAACTGACTGACTGATTATCTAAACAACTGACTAAACAACTGACTGATTATCTAACCAACTGACTGATTATCTAAACGACTGTCTGACTAGCTAAACAACTGACAAAATAACTGGCTGATCATTTAAATAACTGACTACCTAGCTCAACTGACAACTGACTAAACAACTGACTGACTGACCAGCTAAACAACTGACTAAATACTGGCTGTCTAAGCTACTGACTGGTTATCTAAACAATTGACTAGCTAAACAACTGACTAAATAAGTGACTAACTAAACACTGACTAATTATCTAAACAACTGATTAAATAACTGCCTGAGTAAATGAATGACTATCTAAACAACGGACTGACTGATTATCCAATCAACTGACTAAATAACTGCCTGACTAAACAACTGACTGATTATCTAAACAACTGACTGGTTATCTAAACAACTGTCTGATTAAAAAACTGACTGATTGACTAGCTAAACAACTGACTGTTTATCTAAACAACTGGCTGACTCTAAATAACTGACTGATTGACTAGTTAAACAACTGACTTAATAACTGGCTAAATGACTGACTGACTAATTAATCAAATGACCGACTGGCTAGCTAAATAACTGACTAACTGGTTAAACAAATTACTGACTAGCTAAATACCTGATTAGCTTAATAACTGACTGACTAGCTAAACAACTCACTAAATAACCAACTGCCTGACTAGCTAAATAACAGCCTAGCCAAATAACTGACTAGCTGTATGATTGAATAACTGACTGACTACCTGACAAGCTGACTAGCTGTCTGACGGACTGACTAACTAACTGGCTGACTGATTAGCTGGCTAACTAATTACTACCTGGCTGACTGATGAGCTAACTAAATGGCTGACCAATTAACTAGGTAACTAACTGGCTGACTAATTTAAAGACTAGTTAACTAATAACAGGCTGACTGACTGACTGACTGACTGAATAGCTAATTGACTGACTAGCTAGCTGAGTTTATACTACTACTACAAATAGTAGTAGTAGCAGCAGTAGTAACAACAGTGTTATCAAGTAAGGCAGGAAAATGGCTATATGGAAATGGAGAAATGTGAAGAGAACAATAATAGTAACATTGTAAAAAGTAAATAAACCTGTTTTCCAAGTTTAAATTTTTTGGCTACTCAGGTAATGCATATTCATTTCAATTACATGCCATCTGAATTCATTTTTAACTAAAAAGTGATGAAAGCAAAGCAGTGTATTTATCTGTAGTCAGTTTTAAATAAAAGAAAAAATAAATAAATAGTGCATCTATCTATATTTAATAGAAAAATGTATATATTTGTAGTCAGTTTTGAATAAAAAAGTCTGAGCATTCTGTCTATCTGTATTCAGCTTTAAATAAAAAGCATTGAAATAGAACAGTGTGTCAATTTGTAGTCAGTTTAAAATATGTATGGGTAGTCAGTTTTACACTTAAAGTGATGAGAGTAGATCAGTGTATTTGTAGTCAGTTTTAAAGTGATGAGAGTAAAGCAGTGTATCTGTAGTCGGTTTTAAAGTGATGAGAGTAAAGCAGTGTATTTGTAGTCAGTGAGGTAGAACCAGTGGAATTCTTCATTAATCAGACGTGTTCAGACTCGCCCCTGCAGCTCTTCTCTGGGTGTAGAGCTCAGAGTTGGAGAAGGTGAACTCTGAAGACTGAATGTAGTATTTTAGCTCCGTTCACTAAGAGTGACTGGGGCTGAGATGGATTGTTGATTTCCAGAGATGTGGGGGAAGCGGGAGAAAGAACAGATTGAAACCGCAGTGAAAAGCTGAAATCGGACACCTGATGGTCTCCTTTCAGACTCCTCGCTCTTCCTCCTCCCCTCGCGCTGCCTCCAACCAAACGTTGCGAAATTCTTGAAGTTTTGAGCCCGAACTGCAGTTTTTCGTGGCATCTGAGTTAGCTCGATAATTCGTTTCTTTTACATGAACGTCCAGTCGCTGAACAGCTCCAACATCTGCTTAACATTAAGAGAGAAAGGGGGAGCTGGGGGCTGGGTGAAAAGCGTGAACACAACGAAGGAAGACAAGGAGGGCGCCTAACGGGACGGGAAGCAGCAGGAAAACTTCTGGAAAACTATGGGAACATAGGCAGCATTTCTCATCCAGATTGACAGCGGAGATCACTGCTTCTGCCTTAACTTTCCACCTACATCCACAGGTAGGATCCCTGGGTTTAAAGATCAGTTCAGCTCTTCAGAGGACACCAAAAACACAGCTTGACAGTTCTTCGGTCCGACGTGGCTCAGCGAGGCAGGGCCAGTGTAGCTCTGATTTGAAAATATGGAAGACGTTTCAAAGTACAATGCTTATACACATGTAATGTACATATAATACATGTATTTATGTGTATGTATGTATGTATATATATATATATATATATAAATTTCTAAACATAAACATTGCATGTCAACAAATGTCAAAAGTTTACTTGTTACATTTTATTGTTTTAATATTCATTTATAGTTATGCTGTTTTTGTTGTTTTAAACCAAAATGAACCAAAAACAGAAGAATAGTCGGTTTGGGATACAGCCTTGTGACTGGAAGACTGCCGGTTTGATTCCCTGAACTGGCAGGACTGAAGTGCCAGGCAACTGTTCACCAGACACGAATTCTCTACTGTGTGTTTCACTGTGTGGATATGTTAAATATCCCTGTGCAAGCACAATGGATCTATATCACTGATATCCAATGAAAACTCTGTACTCTGCTCTGTACACTGTGTAAATTATTTAGAATAAATAGACCAAAAGAAGTGCTCTAAAATTGGTAAATAAGCTCTTTTTATTTTACATGCACTTCCATTCAGATTTAAAAGCATTTTCGCCTTCTGTAAAGTTGCCTTTTTGGAGATACATGTTTTTCACTGGATGGTAACAAAATGCATGTTTATGTTTACTCAGTATTTAAGTAGTTTTAATGTAGTTCCTTTATGTAGTTCCTTGTGGTGCAACAGATAACACCACCATCAGGCTACCACACCATGTGAGTATCTGGAGTTTGATTCCCAGTCTGGGTAACTATGCCGTGCTACACCAAAAAGAATCCTTGGACTAGACTCACTAACACTACTCTGTAATTTGAGTTGCTCTGGATAAGAGCGTCATCTATCCCAAATATAGAAAATAGATCTGTTTTTGTTTTCACCCACTATTGAAGTACTCGCTTCTTATTAGCTTCCACATTATTTACATTTAGTTTGAAGCCATGTGAAGCTTTTACCTTTGGAGCTAACCTAATGCATTGTTTCCTACACAGATAACATGCCCATGTGGTGCCTCTATGGAACCAGAAAGTTTTGTCCAGTTCCATGTTTGCATCTTATATGTATGTCCACCTTTGTCATTAATGGGACCAGGGTGGGTTAAAAATGGGTTCAGTCTGGGTTGTTCATTGCACAGGGGACCTAGATGGGAGCCATATGAGATAAATTTGGCCTGTAATAATGGAGCCCATTTGGCAAACCCAACTAGATCCCAGTTACAAGACATTTACAATCACACCCAGAGCCCATACCCCCCTGGAAGCCACGTAGCCCATGTTCCACCCATATGAGACATGGATTAAGCATGTTGCTGGGTACTTTCCTGTTTCCTCATATTTTGCTGTGTTCCCTGAAACAAACTCATAATAACATTTCTTGAACCCTTTTGTCGTAGTGTTCCAGTGGCAATGGATGGAGAGAAGGAGAGAGAACGGGAGAGAGGAGAAGAGAAAGAGAGTGATGAGACAGAGGAGGATGCAGAAGGGGCAGCCTTAGTGTGGCAGGAAGGCTACCCAGAAGATGACCTGGACTTACCTATTATGCACTGGGAAGCCCTGAGCTTGCGAATTGCAGAACTTGAGAGACAAGAGGAAGAACAAAGAGAAAGGAAAAAGGTCTGAGTTTGAGGATGTGAAAAAAGTTGTCCATTTGTAAAGCATATGATAAAAAAGTGTGTACAATGGTGTAAAAATACTTACATAAAACATAGCATGATGATACAATGATAGATTTGCTATATACTTATCCACTGAGATGCCAAGTCATAACAGTATTTTATGTTCATTGATTATGAAGCGTCCACAGGTGCTTAATGATTGTGACTGGCTAGAATTGTCCATGCAAACAGGCAAGCAACTCTGGTAGAAATCGCAACCACATTCAATGCAGGAGTTGAATGCAGCATTCTTCAGGTACCATGGGAAATGGGAGTAGAAGATCCCTAGAGTGCCTCTGTTAACACAACACCGGACACAGCACCTCATTTGGCTTGTGTGTTTGATAACTGGGCCCTAGAGATATGGCATGATCCAGTGACTCACGGTGTGAATTGGTTCAGGTTGATGGTTGAGTTTGTGTGCGACGCAGACCTAATGGACCTTCAGGTTGGTGGTAAATTCATACTGGTGTGGGGTGTATTGCCATGGCATGGCTTGGTTCCACTGGTCTGCCTAAACAAGTCATTGGTGTGTACTACATTGTTTTGCTTGGTGACCACTGGTAGGTCTTCCTGGACTTCATGTACCCCCACAATGATGGTATGTTGCAGCAGATTAATGATGTTTTCAGGCCCAAGTTGTCCAAAATTGATTTTATCAAAGTAATTCATGTCACCTTGCCATGAGCACACCAGCCACTGTTCAGCCTCATTCACAAGATAACACCTCACAGTTTATACAGGTGTGGTCATTTCCAAGTCATCTCCTGAGATAACACGTCATGATCAATTTACATACCTCTATCCCATGACTTTTGGCAGAGTATTAGCAGATAGACATTACTGTATTTTACAGCAGATGTTTATACTTTTATACTAATTTAATTGTTATAAATCATGTCTTTATTATGTAATCTCAAGGATGTAGCTCGCTGGACAGATTCTTGGCCAGAGTTACATGATCTTAGACACAGGGACACCTATGAGGATGTTGAGGATAGTCGTCTGACTGCATTAACATCACGGTATGCAATAGCTCAATTGTTATCTTTATCATTTTTCTTTCTATTAACTGCAGTATGTAAGTATGATCTGTTATAACTCATTATTTCAGGCTCCAGAGTCATATGAATTTACAGCTCTGCTTCATCAACAACAGTGAGAGTGAGGGTGAGGAGGAGGACGAAGGAGCAAAAAAAGAGGTTTTTAATCAGATAATGTTTCTTTATTTTGTTGTGCTGTAACATACAGCTAGAAATGTGATGGATAAGCATTCTCTCCCTTAGTCTGCTTGTTACAAAGTGTACATCACTGTTATTAAGTGTATGAGCAAAATATTTGTATTCTCAATCTAATACATAAACCCTTTTGGCAGTTCTAGTGATGATGATATTCCATATTATAGCTTTAATATTTTCGAATTATTTGTAACTTGATGACTGACTGGTTGTAAGAATTTGAAACACATCTCTTTGTGGATATTGTATACTCACTAAAGACTTTATTAGGAACGTCTATACACCTACACATTCATGCAGTTACCTACGCAGCAGTAGTACGTAGCAGCACACAGTGCAAAAATTCCTGCAGATACGGGCTCCTTCAAGTTCACATCAACCATCAGAATGGGTAGAAGATTTGAGAATGATAGGATTGTTGGTGCTAGAAGGGCCGGTTTGAGTATTTCTAGAACTGCTGATCTGGGATTTTCAGCACAACAGTGATAATGAGAGAAATCAACAGAGAATTGCCAGACTAGCTGGAGCTGACAGAATGGCTACATTAACTCAGATCATCACTCTGTACAATTGTGGAGAACAGAAAAACATCTCTGAAAATACAACACTTCCAACCTTGAGGTCAATGTTGGGTTCCACTTCTGTCTGCCAAGTATAGAAAGCTGAGACCACAGTTTACCTACATTCTGTTGGCTACTTCAGCATGATGACCACTACACAAAGCACAAGTCGCTTAAACTGGTTTCAACATGACAATGAATTCAGTGTTTTTCAGTGGGCTTTTTATTCATTGCATCTGAATTCAATAGAAAACTTTTGGGATGTTTAAGTCCTACTTAAAAATCAGAAGGAATTGCACAACACCATTCTGTAAGCACGAACCAGAATATATAAAGAATGATTCCATCATGTTGTGGAATCCATGCCACCAATAATTAAAGATTTTAAATAATGAAATTGAGGCCCTACGCAGTATTGGTATTGTGTTGCTAGTTAAGTGCTTACTGAATGTATATCATCATTGTTTGGAAAACTTGAATGTACATTTATTTAACAAGACTTGATTCCCCATAATTTTTAATTATTTCTATTGGCCGACACACAATGATAATTGAGCATTTGGCTTTTCCTCACACTGTGGAAAAAGGAACAAAACCTTGAATTTTGCCATGACAGTGATGAATCTCATAATTCCTTTTGCACTTGGTGTAACAGAGTGGGAAGAGTAGCAGTGGGCAGGTGCAGCAGCCCCAGCAGGGTTCCAGTGCTGCGACCCACACCAAAACCAAATCAAGCAGGTTCAAGAAAGAGGTCAGGGCTGCTCTCAGCATGCTTAGAGACAAGCTGAGGTTGGAACAAAAGCAGGTATGTCAAATGCATGCAGTGACCATCTCTTTAAGCAGTTGTTATTGTTTCGATTATGCTTATTACCTGTGTGTGTGTTTGAATAAGCTTCAATCTGCTTGACTGGTTCTAGAGCATAGCGCCCAGTGATGCAGTCAAACAGAGACCACACTACAAATGCAGTGACTTACAGAACTTCAGCTTGAAGGAGTTGAAGGCTTTGAAGACCACACTGAGTAAAGACATTCACAGTAAGACTTTGCTTTTTACTAGAAAATCTACAAAACATCAGCATGGTATTGATATTTATTAACATTTCATGATGAATGTTGCTCATCTATTACATACTCTGTCACAACAGTCCATCTTAAAATCCATAGAAGAGAATGTAATGCCCAATACAAGTAAAGACCAAAATAACACATATAGGGCTAGTATTGTGCAGTCAGTGTGATATTGACAAAAAAAATCATGTCGCAGTAAATTTTAGGTGAACGCCGATGTACAATATACAATATATGTGAAAAATACAGTGTGAAACAGTATGATGGTCTTTTTTTACTATGTTTAAATATTGAAATTTGATCCTAAGTTCTTCTTTATACATAAAGAATACATATGTATACATAAACATTTTCATGCTAAAGCTCTGCCTTCTGCTCCCTCCACGAAGAGAATGCAAGTGGGGGTTGAGGGGAGCACAACAGGGGGAAGAGCATAGTGAAGGAGCAGAAAAAGTTTTCCCCAAAATTGAAACTAAATATTATTCAAAAACTTTCAAACTCCATATAAATTATATTTGTTTATATCCTGTAATTTATATAAATATTGGTGTATTTCAGTATGGTCTGCATGCTACAGTTGCATATGATATGATATCAGTTTCACAACAAAACAAAGAGGAGAAAATTTATTTTAAACTCTAATCACAAAACATATTTCTATGCATTTATGGATGCTGATACACACAGTTCCCCTTGTGTCATTTTAATATGTTACAATATATTAAAACAGAATCCTTATAGACAACCCAATTTGGCCTCATTAGATACAAATAACTGAATCAAAATCAATCTAGATTGAATTTTGAAATTTTACATCAGAATTTATAGTAGTTCATGATTAATTAGAATTATTTATAACCTGTTTTAGAAACAGGTGCTAGTGGTTTGTCGGTTTTTTAACTTGATATCTGAAACAGAAGAACTAAGAGTGCCTCTTAAATATGAAAAAATACTGTGTGTGTTGTGAAATATTCACCCAGTGTAAAGGGCAGGTGAGATGTAAGAATTTTAAATGGTTTTGATAATTGTAGCATTATGTTGTCAATATTGTAGCTTCAGTTTCCAGGTGACAGAATCTGCTGGAGAGCAATACCATTTTGTGAAAGAGAGAACACCCAGACACATAAAAATCACGTTTATGTCAGTCCTTGTCAGCGAACCAACCAAATAACAACAGGTGGAGATGAGGCTATGTTTAAGGAAGGTCACACTATGCCCATGCTTGTCTAAATGGAGCTAAAGTGAATGAGTAAAACGTTCCATTCAGCACTCACCAGACTGGGCATGTCTCATATACTCCTCTTACTTTACCTTCAACACAGTATTCAATAAAAACCTACATTATTTATGAATACCTACAGTTAATTAAGAAAACCTACGTCAGAGGATAGAAAAGTTGATGAGCTTAAGGCAACTAATAAATAGGTTATTATAATAAATAGTTAATGCATCTGAGAGATGTAGACATATAATCCCATTCAAAAAAATTGAATATCATTAAAAAGCTCATTCATGATCACAATTTCTTTCAAAAGGGTAAATGTTATATTTCATATTAATTTACACATAAAGCAACATTTCAAGGTTTTTTCTGTTTCAGTGTTGATCAGTTTGAATTTAAATAGATGACTAATGACAGTATCAACATTTAAAAAAGCTCTGTAGATGTAATGAAATCTATCTACTATGTCAATGTGCCTTAAAGACTTTAAAACTGCTCCAAATGCAGACAGAACCTTATAGTTCCAAGAGGATTTTTCATACAAATTGAAAAAATCCAATTAATGCAGTGATCTTGTACCAGTAATATGTTTTTCACCATTGTGTGTGTGTGTGTGTGTGTGTGTGTGTGTGTGTGTCTGGTTACACTTTGACAGAACTTAGCTCGGAACTGGTGGGCCGTCTTCTGACAAGGGACCAGCTGAGGACTGAGCAAGATGCCATGTTACTGGAAATACAGGACATGAGGTCACTGTGATGTCACAGACAGAAGAGGTCATTCCAGTCAAGTGAACAAAAGTGAGGCTGCCACCCCCAAATGGACTACAGACCTGGGAGATCTGCCTGGAAGAATGAAATTGTACTGTGAAAAGATTCACTGCTCCAAAAAGACTGTTTAAAATTGCACAGATTTGTATTCAAGTTTAACATTCTTGTTTTGTTGTTTTGCTTTTGGTGTGTTTAAGGCATTGATAAGCTGCTATTGCTGCCTAAGGAGCAACCTCTTTCCAGAATCCAGTTGTTCTTGACAAATCATTCTTTTTATTCCAGTTCATTTACATTTACAACATTTCATTGATTTATGATTGTGTATGATTTGATAGTCAATAGTTTACAGTCACACCGAGACACTTGAGGGGCAAACAGTTAGAGCAATAAACTCCAGAAGGGTGACATATGTTACACTATGTCCTGCACCTGCACTCGGTTCAAATGAATATTGTCTTAATTTTGGGAAAATCAAGTCTTACATGGGAAATGTGGGTTGTTAAAATCTACCTATAAGAATAAAAAGCATTGGTATACACATCTCAGAAAGATCTTGAGTGAGTTTTTTTCTTTTATTATTATTATGTAACATGACAATATGACAAATAGGATATATGCTGTGCATGTTGTGTACAGTGGGCTCAGTGTGTTCACTTTAAGTTAGAACTGGAAACATTTTCAACCAAAAGGTTCTCATTTCTAATGACTAGCCAGAGCTTGTGTCTGCAAAAGGCCAGCTCAGCACAAATAAATGAAAGAAGATAGACAGGGGGAGGGACCGATTATGAAGCGAGGGGAGACCGTGAAGAAGGGAGCGATGGATAGAATGATCCACAATAGGTTGCACAAACAGCAGAAGTGAAGTAAAGCAACAGTGTGTCCTGGAGTGCGCTTAAGAAAAACAGTGGTCTAAATCTTTTTTTCTGTTCAGCTGCTTTACTGTCATCTAACCTGATCATCGGACAGTTTAATAGAGATGCTTTGATATCTTTATTTGATTCTTCAATGGACTGAAAACTCATTCTCATCTTCCATAAAGCTGGTAAGTTTTCCAGTTTTCCAGTTGTCTATAACAGCACGCAGGCAAGTCCAGTTGTTGTTTTTTTATGAGCACTCTGATGCACTACATACATATTGCCCTATTAGACACACACACTGCCTTGTTTTTATTCTGTTTTTGTCTTTATGATCTACAGTTCCTGAGAAAGGGATTTCAGGTAACAGGTTGCCGTATGTAACTTGTATTCTTTTCTGTAATTGTTTTACTACCCATTAAGGAGTAAATGGATTTATCTACACGATTCACTGACTGGCTCTGTAGACATAGCGTCGTATATGTTCCTCAAATGCTGTGCCATACAGCTGTTTGCGTGGAGCTACTCAGTTAAATGTTCAGTCTACCAGAAGGCCATTAAACCCATGGCATGTCATGTAGATATGTTTGTAGATTTGAATGATATTTTACTGCATCCAGTGGATCATACAGAGTGAAGTAGAGGTCTAAGAGCAAATAATCTGATGAGTGTTTAAAAGAAAAGACCCCCCATTTCTATTATCCAAAAGAACTGATGAAAACTGACATGAGATAACAAGTGATGGTAGGAAAGACAAGGAGATGAACAGATGATGGAACACAGAGGGGAAGTGTGGTTACTGATTGATGAGTTACTGAAGTGAAAAGGGTCTGAATCAGCAGCATATACTCATGCAACAGCGCAAACAGCACCACAAATTGTGAAAGAGGCGGGGGGGGGTGCAGGGAAAGAAAGTAGGAATCAGGTAAACAGATGAGCATTTATGGAATGACTTTGAAAGGAAGTCCTGAATGCCTGGATCGTTGTTTCTGAGACAAGCAACGCCACCAAAAATCCTCCATCTTTTTCTACATCCTTTAAAACAGTAGGGATCTTTTACAATGTGTGAAGAATTTAGGATAAATGGACCAATAACAAAGCTCCATGAATAACATTAAATCACATTAACTTACATTAAAAGGTATGTTGTAGATAGCAATGAAATGACACTACACATATTCTAAATGCTGTCTTATTTCCTTTACAGAAAATCACCTCCAGACTCTCCTCCTCCGGACTCTCCAAACTAGGGGAGAGATCAATGGATATAAATAGAGACAACCTAAAGTTTACAACCAGAATGGGTGGTTGAAGATTCTGGGGAATCTCAATGAAAGGATGAGACAGCAACACTTCCTCGACAAGTGATTGAGAAGCAGCCAGAAATGGTCACAGGTGTTCCCACGGTCCTGTCCGAAGAAGGACAAGGAGGCGATGGCCACCTCTTTTCCTCTTCAAACTCTTCTATCACAGGCTCTTGCAATATTGATGAGTCCTACAAGTATATCTTCCTGCCTATTTGTTACTCCTTCACATTTGTCTTCAGCATCACCCTCAACTCGGTGGTGCTCTATCGCTCCTTTAGTCGTACCAAGCACTGGAACGCGTCCCTAATATACATGGTGAACTTGGCCACCACTGACTTTATGTATGGCATGTCCCTGCCATTCCTCGTGGCCAGCTATGTCATGCGAGACAACTGGGTGTTTGGTGACTTCATGTGTCGCCTGGTACGCTTCCTCTTCTACTTCAACTTGTACTGTAGCATCTTTTTCCTCACCTGCATATCTGTGCATCGCTACCTGGGCATCTGTCATCCCATGAGGACCATCACTCTGGAGACCAAAAGGGCTGTCAAAGGCACATGTGTTCTAGTGTGGGTTGCTGTCTTTGCTTTAACTTGCCCGATTTTCCGATTTGCGCAGACCGAATATCTACCCCGTCAGAGGAATGGTGGTGCTTCAGAGGTAGTGATAGACAACAATACTACAAATCGAAGTGTGGAAGGGTTCCAAAACTGCTGGGACGATGCTATTGATAAGGAGTTCCCGGACTATGTTCCTTATGGGATAACTCTCCATCTCTTGGGTTTTTTTGTGCCATTTAGCATCATTGCATGGTGTTACTCACATGTGGTTATCACAATATTCCGAACACTGCACTCCCAACCTCCTACCAATGGGCCTGGAACAAAACGTGAAAGCAGTTCAGGGACAGAAGGCATGTCATTTGTTCTAGGGGCTCACTCCCCTTATGTGAACAGACGTCGCAAGTCCATTAAGACCATCATAACCATCACACTCCTCTTTGCCCTTTGCTTCTTCCCCTTTCACGTGACCCGAACCATATTTTTGTTGCTTAAAGTGACCAGCAGAGTGCACTGCCATACAATGCAAATGGTCTCCATTTGTTACAAAATCACTCGACCACTTGCCTCGTTCAATGCCTGGCTCAATGCTTTGCTCTATTTCCTCACCAAGGAAAAGAGTGGGCCATGTTGTCACAAGCCACAAGCCAGCCAACATGGCCTCCTCTGGCCTTTAAGGATTCTGGATAAAGGAGGGCAAGAGGAGGGTGAAGCTGAAGAGGCAGAAAATCATGAAGGCAAAAAATTCAAGGAAGGAAACATGTTTAGAGATGTACCTTGAGATAAGACTGAATTTTTGAAACTGGCAGATCTCATGCACTAAGATGAAAAGTGGGGGGGTGGCGGGGGTGGCGGGTAGGGGAGTGGGGGATGGTTTAACTCCTTAGCATATTATTACTAATAGTTTTAAGGCATGCTTATAAAAATGAAATATGAATTAAAAATAATAATGATTTATTTAGTGAGTAATAATAGAACCTAAAGTGGGAATCCATACATGAGCCCCTAGAGTTCAATGGCTTAATCTAAAAATCTAAGTAATTAAATTAATATTGTGATTTTCAGCAGAATGCATTAATATGATTCATATATAAAATATTGCATCTGACCTGTTTTTGTCATCCATGCCAACTGTACCTCATATAATGATAACACAAATAAGCTGCTATGACATTGAGTGTTTCAGACTATATATTTGAGGACATGGTTTTTGACATACCTCACAGTGAACTTGAACATTTTGTTCGATGTAAGAATGATGGTGATGGTGAATGATTAAACTGAAATAAACTATACAGGCACTGTCTGAGGTGACTGACGAAAACATTCCATTCATTGGTTGATGTATAGATGTATCTTCTTCACACTTGCTACAGACAGGCTTTTGGAAGAGGTTGTAGGAGGAAAGGTGATTGATATTTCTGTCAAAGTCCATCCAGACAGCCTCATGTGAGAGTGAGTAAAGCAATGGGGATTCACAATTGGTCATGTATTAGATGATGTTAATTATTACTTTGTGTTTTTCAAAAAGTAACAGCTTTTGGGGAGCAAAAAGCTTTTACCTTTTACTTACAGCATTCATATTTTTCACCCTTTCACTTTGTGCACCCTTTCCCGCTTAATAAACTTGATTTTGGCTAACTGTCTAGGTAGCAAGATAGCAATATGAAACTGAATACCTCACATTTCCAGTCACAAATATCTCATTCCAAAGACTGCTGGGCATCTTGTTGGGTCACTGCTCATGACTTACAATAAATATGTCATTTAGAACGATCACCATTTGTACTTCCTTTTTCACAAATAAATTAAATGCTCACGATCCATGATGGAACCTCAGCAGTGGTTATTAGAGCTTGGTCAATGATTAAGCTTCACACTAACAGAAATGCTGTATAAATGGAAAGTCTCCTCAAATGTAAACATCTCATATTGTGCCTATGTAAGCAAGGCAAATGTCATTTTAAATTAACCTGACATATCAGGGTCATTCACTCTTCAGCTGACTCTAAACCGTCACTGTGAAGGTTTTTACCCATAAACATCATTTAACTCATATAGCATAATTTTTCACCTCATGACCCACTCTGTGCAGAATAGAAAGCAAAAACAGACCACAAGATGTAAAATGTTTATGTAAAAAATTGTTTTTGTCTTTTTATTTCCTGTGACACTGGAATATGTGACAATTTGGGGTCCAAATAGCTTATAAAAAGCAGGACCTCAAAAAAAGATCACTCCAAAAAAAATGTAGCTGTTAAGATACATTGATACATCAGACATGCTCCTACTTAAAAAGATTGCACTTCTTAATTCTGTCTGGAAATCTGTGCCACAGGCCAGACCCCATGTCACTAATGCTATCACACTCATATACTTGCAGATTATTATTATTTTTTTTTTTTCTTTTCTGAAGAACAGAAAACCATTCTTTCACATAAGAAACGTAATCTCTCTTGAGCCATAATTGTCTGCATCAGCAATACATAATTATTGTTACATCTCACATGTTACTTCTATTATGATTATTATTATTATTATACACACACACACACACACACACACACACACACACACACACACACACACACACAATAATAATAATAATGCTTATAAAATGTTCATAGTTTGATCACGCTTGATCTTTTGATTTTTTTACTTACTATTTTCACATACAATTTTATGATTTAAAGTGCCATTAACTACCAATTATGGACCTCCAATGATGATAGACCACAAGAGCAGGGTTTCTCAACCTGTGGGGCAGGGGACCACCAGTGGTGAAGCATTAGTCCATAGAGACCAGAAATTCCAATTTTAAATCATGAAAGTTCTCATATAAATATATATATATATATATATATATATATATATATATATATATATATATATATATATATATATATATATATATTAAATATACGTAAAAATCACGAGATCAATCATGGTCAAACCAAGAACATGATATAAGCATTGAAAGACATGTACAATTAACAATATTACAGATCTGTAATAAGGCAAATTAAATATATCCGCTTCAAAAGTTAAGACAAAAAGTACAACCTGGTGACTACATCAGATGTGATGAGACAGCATAAGTAAGGTGACTGATACAGAGCCAGCTTTTAGGCAGAATTAATGTCTTACATTAAAGTTTATTGGTTTTCTTGTGACTGTTATGCATTCCCACTTCCGCTTGCCAGGTGGGCTGTGAGGTGGAAAAGGTCAAGGACCACAGAACTACCACAGGTGGAGAAACCCTGATCTAATAATAAGTCAAGGCCTGTGGATTTGCAGTACAGGCAAACAAGGAATTATGAGATTCTCTTTAAATTTATTCCAGAATATACCAGCCATGGCTTGGGCTACAGCTTCTACTAGGCAACTGTAAACTGAAAGTGGTGTAAATACCAATAGATTATTTATCCATCCAATATTTATGTACTAAATAATTAAATGTGTGTGTGGGTGGATAACTGCAAAATGCAGAATAGCAATAAAACCTATTTTCTGGCCAATTAATAAATGAATAAATAAATAAAAAACAACAAAAACAACAGTAAATAATATCCAAGTTATACTGTTTAAAATAATGGATAATTTTTTTAATGTAAGAGCTGGTTGTGTCCCACTTCAGTTATCCCTTTCGTCCTGAAAAGTCCTGACACTGGCTATAAACGAAAGTTTTTCTTCTTCATTACTTTAGTTACAGACCCAGTCACCTCCCAATCACACGCCTCGCTTCAGGAAGGCGCGGCAACACGGCCAGCGTGCAGCAGGGGGCGCCACGACCATCCAATTTCTGAAGTTAGGAAATTCAAAACAAAACCAAGAGGGGGAACTCCGACGTGCACCTCAAGACAAAGCCAATCTTCTGACCGTTAAAATAATTTAACAAAAATTGTCAAAATCTTGAGGCCAGCAGCTCACCTAACACCCAAATCCGCTAAGATTGGTCGAAACACAGGACACGAGCTGGTTTAAAAATTATAATTTGCAGGGGGAAATTTATATTTATTTTTTTCTTGTCCTCGTGTCATCGCCGTTTGAGCCGCTGCGGTGAAGCCTTGGCGCCATTTTCAAACCTCAGAGCCCGAGTGAATGGTAGTGTAGTAGCAACAAATATGTGTTTTTTTCTCCCTTTCACGCTTTACTTCGCTGTTTTCACGGTCTGGAGTGATTACACAGCCCTGGACGCGGCGGCTTTTACGAAGGTAAATGGATTATTTTTATCTTTAAAAGGCTGCGGGCTCTTTTAAACGTTTCTCCAGCGCTTTTCATCCAGGTCAGCTTGTGTTACGGAATGTACTTTTACCTGATAAATTTATCTGCGCAGGATTGTCTCTGCAGCTCAGCTATTGGACTTGGAGTTGAAAATCCAGGTCCGGAAAGTAAGAATCCGCCCCGGGCTTTTGTTCTGACTAAGTGGTCGAGCTGGGATCTCGGCCGAGCCGCTCAGACAGTCAGGGGAAAAACCTGGGGCGGATTTGTACGTCGTGAACCTGGATTTTCAGGCTCCGGAGACCTGTAGCAGTTGGGTGCTGCTGGTACGGTGAAGGACGAGCTGCAGCAGTGGGTTTAGGTTCTTGGGAAGCTTTGGTGCGTCGTTAATGTTATTGTGGTGAAAATTAAACCATGAAACAGCTGGTTAGGGTAGTAGTTCACGACGTGGTAAGATTATGCCAGGAATGAGCAGCACCTGGGTAGCAGTTGCCTCAGTGAATCAAGACGGAAAAGTAGTGTAGAGAGAGATCTCTGCATCTGTACAGCTTCTTTACACACACCTCACTCCACTAACTCTGGCCATTTCTCAATGCCGATGAAGGACAAAGAATATGTTTTTCCCTCTATTTCCTCAAAGCTCCGTTGCTCTGTAGGAGGTGCGGTCAGTAACTGAGATGGAATGAGCAGACAGTCTATCATTTAGGGTAGCTATGATGGACTGGTATTTGGTTGCATAAAATGTATTTCTCTGCCCAGCGATTCGGTCCGTACTCCTCTTTCTCTCTGACTGGTTGTCGATCCAAAAGCTATCTAAAAGGATCTAACTTTGTAAAACCCCAGCCATTGTTGTTGTTGCCGGTTTTGCTTTCAGTTTATTGCGTTTTCCCTCGCCTGGATTTGTCGACAGTTTGCTGGATATATCAGGCTGTTATAACACCAGTGTTAATGTTGAAGGATTCATCCAGTCTCACAAACCTGAAATCCAGACTCTGTTAGCTAGATTACATAACAGCCGTGCCTGGCTTTTCCCAGGGCAAACCTGTTCACTTAACCACAGCATTAACTGTCTTTCACTATAGGAACAGCGACAGATCACAGGATCCATCAGATTTCCAAGCTAGATTTTATAGCTACAAGCCAGTTATTTTGGTGTCTTTCAGACCAGTTTGTGATGGCAGGTTTGTGCTGCTCAGTCTTGCACCAAATCTCCATGTTTAAGATCTGATTTCAGCAGTTTTTGTTCTGTTTGTCACTTTCTTATGTTAGGGAATGACTTGTACAGGTGGTGTTCATATTAATTTGATAAATGTACATGATTAGAACCTGAGTTGTTGTGCAAACCCACATCCCCAGCATTATGTATCAGTTATATTCAATTTCTAATACTAATATAGTGGTGTAAATATGTGGCATCATGCAGTTTGTAACCATAACTGATTAAGGTGCAATAATGGTGAAACGGTGCAGGCTTTTTGAGGTATGTCTGGGGGTTGTCTGAACTGTTGACGAGGTAATGGCTTAGGCAATCATACATTTTACTGGTTTGGCTGTTTTCTGCTGATGCTTGGAGGACTACTGTTTGCTGTATAATTTAGGACTTGTCTTTAAAACATTTATCAAATCTATCTGATCAGCGCTTATTATAGTGTCCCAGAGGAAATGTTATATTCCTGAAATTGTTTGGAATGTACATACACTACATTGCTAATTTAAACTATTCTTGGATCTGGAGATCAAATTGTCAGCTCCGTGGTGTCTTTTAATTTGTGTAAATATTTGAACATTATAATGTAAAGCCAAGTGTTTACTGATGAAACTTAAATATGACCTAGAGGCACCTGCCTGTTTCTAGCATGTAAGGTGTTTAGTAAATTATTGCTATTATTACTACACATGCAATGCAAGCATGAATTAAAATTAATTAGGTTTAAGTTTAATGAATTTATCCAGTTAGATTGACATTTTTGGTATTTAACTGTAAATAGACCAAAAGGTGCATTATTTGTACTTCATACTATAACTGAATGTTTATATATATATATATATATATATATATATATATATATATATATATATATATATATATATATATATATACACACACACACACACACAGAATTTAATGTTCTGTGCTTTAATGCTGGACTGTTCTGGTCTTCCTGTTTTTGTGTGGCTACTGAGGCTTAGTGAAGATATGTTTTTGGTTGAACTAAGTGAATTATGCTTGATGTGAAAGAAAGTAGAGAATAAAGAGCCCTTTGAGCAGTTTACCTTTATTAAACCTCCCTACATACAAATACTGCTGTGAACTGCTAGCATTTTGGGTTATAAGACATACATTTTTTCACATAAATCTATTCAATGTAATAATACACATACATAGGATTATAAATTGAAATATGATTTAATAATGAAGAAAGCTGAGCTGATTTTAATTCCAGCCAGCATAGTGTGACGATCTCCAGAAATCATTTCCACATAATTGACTTTATAAATAGAACATAAAATCTTGTGGACCTGTTTTTGTTCAGTCATTCGTCCTGGAAGCATTTTGACTTTGATTTTATTTCATTTTTGCTTTTTGGTTGTGTATCAATTGCAGAGGCCTTTGTCTTGTCTTGTCGTGTGTGTGTGTGTGTGTGTGTGTGTGTGTGTGTGTGTGTGTGTGTGTGTGTGTGTGTGTGTGTGTGTGTGTGTGTGTGTGTGTGTGTGTGTGTGTGTGTGTGTGTGTGTGCGCGCGCGTGTATGCGTATGCGTATGCAACTGTTCAAGCCCAGTTGTCCTCCTCAGTAAAACTATCTGTGGAACCAGATCAACATATTCTCCACTTTTTGTACCTCGTCTCATTCTGTGCAGAGACCACAGAGCATAAAGCCATGCTCCGTAATCAAACACAACTGTGAAAGCCTTTAAAGTCAGAGAAGTTTGATGGGGGTTATGTGGGTTATTTTTGGTCCTTTTTTTCTTTCCTTGCACACACTTGTATTTTTCTTTTCTGTTCAGCGACTGAACCGAGGCCAGGAATGGCATATTTTTCTAACAATATGTTTGAACCAAAATCACATCCCTACGCAGATGTGAAGATTTAGTCTGTGGCAAAAGCTTTCCTGTTTCGTAGCACAAAAAATGTCACAAACAACACTTTTCCTTGCGTCGTTTCCCTCTTTCCCTGCGTTTCTGCTGTCGAGTCTGCTCCCTCTTTTGTTCCCCCCTCTCCCTCCCTTTCTCTCCGTTGGCTGTGTGAATGCTTTGGCAAGGGTACAAGAAATCAAGCAAGCGAGAGCTGCTAGCACTGGCGCGCCCCAGACACCAAGTCCCACAAATTAATTTTTTGCCCAGAGATGGTTAAAGCAACAGACCCCAAATTTCACACCCGTCTAAGGGGACCCCAGGGCTATGTACAGATTTTTTTTTTTATTTTTTCAGCCCCCCGAAAATGTTCATTTTAATTGTAGAAAGTGATGCCCCGGGAAAAAGGCTACAACCCCTGCTTTTTATGCCTACCAAGTTCCTCAGGCAGCCTCACTAGCTACAGCTAAGCAGAGGCAGCACACTGCATGGACTGCTGGTCTGGAAGTGAATAGGGAGAGAAAAGGGGTTTAAGGGCTGAAAATAGGTGGTGGGGGACAAAAGGTTTAGGCACTTATTTTACTCCTGGAAGCCCCCAACCTGGAATGGAAACCCAAAGCTTAGACGAGTGGGTGTATTTTTGACCTCAAATTAAGACTTGGAATGCCCATTGATGAGTGTATGTGTGGATTTATTTTCTTTTTAATTCTATTTCTACAAATTTGTTTAAAGTGATTTAGCTATTTTAGTTATTGACTTTGCAATGTATTTTTAAGCAACTTGGAAAATTCAGTTTGACAGACTTACTTGGTGTGTTTAACCTAGTTTTAAGAAAGATGGCAAAAAGTTATTTGGAGACAGTTTTGCATTTCTGAAAAGTACCAAATGTAAAATTAAATTGTACTGAGTTAATTTAAACTGTTTCTTCCCTCTACCCAGGTGCAGAACTGGCTAAATTGGGAAATGGGTGTTCAGTGAGGTTGCTTTTGGGAGTATCTTCATGTCTCCCCTGTTGCTTTCCAGACTGAAGAAAAAGGATCGAGGGTAAGTGAATTTCTTTTTCTGTGTCTGCTTCAAAGCTTAAGCAAAATGGCCCCTCGTTTGAATGGGTAAGCAAAGTTAGGCCTGTGTGTGTGTGTGTGTGTGTGTGTGTGTGTGTGTGTGTGTGTGTGTGTGTGTGAGAGAAAGCTCTCTCTCTCTCTCTCTCTCTCTCTCTCTCTCACTTTCACTCCCCACCCACTCTTTCTTTCTTTCTGTCTGTCTCTTCTCTCTTTCTCTCTCTCAGTGCCTCTGCTCTTTTTTTACATATGTTCTCTCTCTCTCTCTCTCTCTCTCTCTCTCTCTCTCTCTCTCTCTTTCCTGTCTCTTCGATTAACAGCTGGCAGAATTTGACAAAAATAAATTGCCTTTAACTCTGATGTGAGCACTTGATGGAGGCTACTCTATAATCAGACATAGTTAAATCTTGAGACTGAAGTATTTTGCTATTGCTCTAATTCTTTAACACTCTAGAAGACACTATATTTGCTTAACTTACACTTGCTTAAAATGGAAAGGTTTAAATTAAATTCAAAATGTACTATTATGTACTATTAAGTTTTATATTTAATTTTTTTTATTAAATTACACAAACATTTTATGTAGAAATGCTCTAATTAAAATGTTCTAATTATGATTCTTTTCAGGTTCATTAAGACTTGAATACACCCGCAGTGTGGTGTAAGAGGGTATTAGTGTAAGTTATTCTGACACACTTGCTGCAACAGTTATGATGGTATTTCAGTTGTAACCTGTCTTATGTGCAGTCATTAATTTTGAATAAAACTTTTAAAATATGTTTTCATTAAGAATGACACATAAGAATGTTCTTGCTGCTTTTTTAAGGTTTTGACTGTTTTAATGTGTCTGATGTTGTATGGGTGTCTTTTAGAAGTTTTAATGTTGCAATTTTTTTACCACCCACATCAGTTTGTTGTTGGCTCTTAAGTGTTACAAAACACTTTCAGTCTAATTGTTTTGTTATTTCGTATGTCAGTATTTAACAAATTAAAGCCTTCTGGGTTCATCTCTATTGAATGTCATTGTCAAGGTCACACATTTAAGATTCCCTTGTATGCTGTTTTTTTTTTCCCAGCTCTTTTCTCATTTTATTTTCTGTAGTTATCAGTTCTTACTTTCTCATACTTGGAAAATATGGAAAGCTGTGATACAGTTTTAAAAACTTAAAAAAAAAAATGCATTACATTTGGTATAGGTATTTAATTTGATACATCTGAAAGTAATTAATTGTATTTTTATTGTTTTGTTTTCTTTTAATTGTAAACTGTCATCTCACTTCTGTCAATTATGTTTGTGGTTTCTTTTACTCTTAACTTTGTGTACTTGCAGAGGTGTAATTTTGTTTGTCCAATTTTATTGGGTGGGTTGGGGGGTCGGATGAGGTGTTTTTTTTTTTTTTTTGTTCGTTTGTTTTTTTTTTGTGCCTTACCCAATTCTTTCAATTCTTCCTGAGAGAAGGCAGATTTTAGTGTATCACTTTATCATAGGATCAATTGACTGGATATCTGCCTGAATTAAGAAAAAAAGAGCTAACTTTAAAACATGGTTAAAATTCTGAAAGTGTTGCACCTTTTTTTGAATGGAATTGGTCAGTTTACTCATATTTAATTTTTTTAGTAGATGTTGTTTTCATAAACTGATCTTTAGACACCATTATATTATTTCCTTGTTCTGCCTGCTGTATCCACCATTTTGTTTTTCTTTTAAACATCTATTCTGGCTGCCATTTTTTAGCTTTAAAAGGCCTAGTGAGATACAAATGACCATAGGACTCTTCATAAGGGTCTGCCAGTGCTATTGGTGTAATGTGGTTTCAGTCAAATATTTGTTAGACTTTTTTATTTCTAGATTTTATTTCATTTATTTATTTATTTATTTAGTTATTTAAAGCATCAGAGTTGTCTGTCTTATCTCCACACTACACAGCTCCATCACTCAGTGGAGCCAATTTGTAATGCTTTACTAAATAAATAAATAAAGAGCAGGTATATTAAATATAGATATTAAATATTTTCCTAAAAATAGACTTCCCCCTCCTCTCAACATTTTCTTTGTATTAAAGCAAATCAGCATCTCACCAGCATCTCACTCTGCCCTCATTTTTATCCTGAGTACCCTCTAGCAGCACATCATGATTTGCAGGTTCCTATGCGATTTCCAAATCATTCTGTGCTGTTACTGGGTGCCCTGGTGATTCTACATTAACGAATGATCTTCTGTGTGCTTCTCCGGCTGGACAGATGCAGAAATGACTAGCTTATTTGCTCCTCTTATAGGAATAAATTATGTAATTGGCGCTATTCTTCATTTAGACCAACAATGAGAAGTTTAGTACTAAATGTAATGTCATTTTCATTAGAGACATAAAGCAGTATTATGAAAAATGGGTTTGGCACAGCTGTATTCTAAGGGTTGCATCAGACAGCTATCAAAGCGTTGCTGAATTACATTGATCTATTGTCCAGTGCATATTTAGTTTTGTCAAATGACCGAAACAGCATGAATAACGGATTTGGGTATCTGAAGTGGCCACCTTCGTAAGCTTTTATCTTTCCCTGAAGGAAATGTGTTCCCTTTTCAACTGCACCCCCCCCCCCCCCTCCTCAAAAAAAATATAATAATAATAATAATAATAATAATAATGTCTGACCAGCTTTCAGTTTGTATTGCCTTGTATCTGTATTAGTACCACTGTGCAAAGGGAAATATCTTTCATAATATTCTCCCCCCTTCTGTTTCTCCAGACAACACTCATTACTGCAGCTTTGTCTCAGTGTGCCTGACACTAGCAGCACATCAATATTGGCAGCTGCCCTCTCCCTGGGTTGCCAGTATGGTTTGTGCTGCTCCCGACAGACAGACACATGCATCACTCTTTTGAATACTGATCAACATGACAAATACACCTTCTTCAAGGCTGTTATGGTGTGTTTGCTATTCCATAAAGTCTCAGGCTGTGTTGTGTAGCAATATCTGAGAAATATCAAATTGCTTTTGCATCTTTTTGTAATTAAATATTTTTTTCTTGGGGAAAACGTGTGCAGTCTGTTTGTTTAAACAGCCATTAAAAAGGAAAAAAAAAAAAGCATTGAGGTATGCATTTTATTTTTTCCCAGTCAGTGAATGTACTTATTGTAGAACAAGCCCTGACTGAAACTACAAGGATATTTAAACCTATACTCCTTTATAAATGAGCAATTGCAATGATGGTCATTTTGGAAATTTTTTGTTTTAATTCACCACTAGGCCCTTTCATTTTCTGAGGGTCATGCAGAAACAGCACTGGTGTCTACACAAGATGCCAAACCATTGCAAGGGCTGTAATTTCCATGAGGTAAACACAAGATCACAGATCACATTTAAACACAATGTTACATTGTCTGATATTGAATAGTTCATTTATTAACTTCCATTTTTTTTAAAAAAGATTTTTAATCAAGAGATTCAATTTTTTAGCTACACTGTTGTTGTGATTGCTGGTTAATTGTATTAGGTTATCAGTGGCACTCAGAGCTGGAATAATTTGAACTCCCAGGGATGGAATAAACAGTTTCTTTAAAATTTATATGAACTAATGATCTGTAGTGAGCTGCATTTTTTTTTTTTTTTTTATTTTTTTTTGGCCTCTCATTATTTGCCAAATGTTGCAAAAGTGTATTTGGGCCTGCACTCATGAACTGTATTAGTGGAAAATAATTTTTTACTCCCCACAAAATTTTACAGATGGAAATTTACTGTTTAATTTAAATAGTGGGTTTATTCTTGTACATAATTCTTAGTAAGTAAAATGTAATTAGATCACATGGCAATAAAAGCCATAAAATGTAAGATTCTTAGATCTAGTCCTACGTCTTAAGTAGGACGTTTTAATAAACTTTGTGCTTGCTTTGATGGAGGCTGTCCAACTATCTCTGTCAATGCTTCTTTGAAAATGGAAAATGTGTTTAAAGCTTTTTCTAATGAAAATATATATTCAATGATCCCATCCAGGAATAAATGAGAGAAATGTTTTCAGTCTTGAGTAACTTAATATTAAATTACAAATGTGGTTCCTTACTGTCCCATCACCTCAATTTAGAATGCTTCTAACCTCTGAACGGTCTCACCTTCATTGCTGTTGCATTGCTGTTTGGCCTGCTCTCACCCCTGACTCAGCTCACTTAATATTTGATATGACCCAGGAAAATCACAAAACAGCAGTGAGCAAGCGGGTTGTGCTCAGGCCTTTGAGGGCTGCAGCTCTGTTGAGATTTATGTCCTCCCTTTACACCACTGTGTTCAATTCACAGATGTTTTGTAATTTACTAATGGATTGAATCAGGCCTGTTTAACCCATAAGAGCCCATGATGATGTCACATACTGAACATCCTGGATGCATCAGTTTGTGACTGAACCTGCAACCCTCAAAAAATGTTGATCTGTTTGATTAGGGCTTGAGACAAAACCAGTTCATTTTTAAATTTTAGCATTGTTACACAATGTGTGCATATGCAATAATCACATCGCAAGACATGCAATTTTGTGTAACATTTTAAATTACGCTTTCATGACATATCTACCAAAGACCGTTCCTACCTGCCCAGGATCATTTATTTTACTCCAATGTGAGACACACAGTGCTTTATTGCTGGCATATAGGGGGAGGGGTTCCTGTATCTTTTAATATTGCAATATATCACAGAACAGAATCACGCATTGTCAGGTTTTTCTAATTTCAGCACTAGTTGCAACCCATTAATAAAATGTCATTTATTACATGTAACTAGTTCTGATGCCATTTATAGAACTACATGATGAAATACAAGCTATGGAACTGCTGACAGTTGGTGACAATTTTGACCCCTAATGTTTACAGAAGTAATCGTGTGACCTCTTTGCTGCAATAAGAAACACTAATGAGCTGCTTAATTAATGTTACTGATTGTTATTTTGATCGATACTAAAAATGCAGTCTTGTCTCGTCTGGGTTACTGAAGTTGAATGCTAAATTGTTCATTGATCTGATGCCCCTACATTACAGGAAGGCCACCAAAATTGAAGTTAGAAATAATGGGATTGGCTCATCCTGCCAAACTAAACATTTAGAAAAAAAATTTTTTTACTTCCTTTTGAACATGCAGTTGTAATACTACACCTTTAGAAAACTACAGTTGACAGAACAGTTAGAACAAATTGATATAAAAATGAATAACAATTCAGATTAAAATCAACTTTTGTCTGCATTATTTGTCATCACAAAATGTAGCAATTTTCATGGAATCATCTGGTGAGAACACATTTAGTAATTAAAAAGAGCATAAATGGAGGAAATAACATTTTAAATGAACATATACTGCACCAAAAATATGGTAGCATTTTACATTAATGGTGATGCATGTCTGGCAATAACATTTATTATTAAAACTGTACATAAGACATATTTACTGACTATTTATATTCCATCAAACAATGACCAAAAGGAGAATGTAACTCAATGAATTAAACACACACGTAGTGTACAATGTACACCTCACATTTTCCAATAGATTTTAGAACTCCATATATAAAAGGTGCAAGGCCCAAGGGGCAGTTTCCTAGTATGCGCTTTCTGAAGACAAAGTCCAGTCTGAAGTGATGTGAACTGTTTCGTCCATCTAATGGAAACTTGTGGTTCAGCGGGACAGGAGAGGCAAGTCACTCGAGTTCATGATGAGACTGGAATCCAGATTTAGACTTTCTGTAAGACAGAAATGTTCAGCAAAATATGTTCAATAACAGCTTAGGGTGCACTTGTAACAGTGACTTAAAGTAAAGGGAGGAACATGGTAAAGCTACATCAAGTAAAGGCTACATTTGAATAGAAAACAGGCATTTTCAACAGTAATTCATGTACACGGGTCTAATGGTTGGCATTGGTAAACATGCAGAGCTATGAAACAGCCCATAGTTTTTACGATATATACAGTGTGAAAAATATTTGATGCACTGCAGATTTTGCGAGTTCTCTCACCTAGAAAGAATGCAGAGGTCTAATTTTTACCATAGGTACACTTAGAGACAGAATCTTAAAACAATCCAGAAAATCACATTGTATGATTTTTAAATAATATTTTTTATTGCATGAAATAAATATTTGATCACCTACCAACCAACAAGCTTGTCTTTCTCAGACCTTTCAGTCTTTCTTTAGGAAAAACTTATACTCTGAATTCATTAGCTGTATTACTTACACCTGTATAAAAGAGGTGTCCACACACTCAATCATACTCCAACCTCTCCACCAAAGAGTTGTCTAAGGACATAAGGAACAAAATTGTAGACCTACACAAGGCTGGGATCTGCTACATGAGAACAGGCAAGCTGCTTGGTGAGAAGGCAACAACTGTTGGTGCAATTATTAGAAAATGGAAGAAACACAAGATGAATGTCAGACTTCCTCAGTCTGAGGCTCCTTGCATGATCTTGCCTTTTGGAGTAAGAATGATCATGAAAAATGTCACGAATCAGCCCAGAACCATATGGGAGGACCTCTTCAATGACAAAGAGAGCTGGAACCTGGGTCTCAAAGATTACCATTATTAACACACTATGCCATCATAGATTAAAATCCTGCAGGTCCCCCTGCTCATGCCAGCACATGTCCAGGCCCATTTTAAGTTTGCCAATGACCATCTGGATGATACAGAGGGGGAAGGTCATGTGCTCAGAGGAGACCAAAACAGAACTTTCTGGTATCAACTGCACTTGCTGTGCACAATCCCAAGAACACCATCCCAACTGTGAAGCATGGGTGTGGAAACATACTTTGGGGTGCTTTTCTGCAAAGGGGACAGGATGACTGCACCATATGGAAGGGAGAATGGATAGGGCCATGTATCGCAAGATTTTGCCCAACAACCTCCTTTCCTCAGTAAGAGCATTGAAGATGGGTTGTGGCTGGGTTTTTCAGCATGAAAATGACATGTAACACATAGCCAGGGCAAATAAGGAGTGGCTAAGTAAGAAGCATTTCAAGGTCCTGGAGTGGCCTAGCCATTCTCCAGACTTGAACCCAATAGAAAATGTGTGGAGGGAGCTGAAACTCTGCTGTTGCCCAATGATAGCCCTGAAACTTGAATAATCTGGAGAAGATCAGTATGGAGGAGTGGGCCAAAATCCCTGCTGCAGTACATGCAAAGTGGTCCAAGAACTACAGGAAATCATCTGACCTCTAGAATTAAAAAGGATTCTGTACCTTTAAGTACTGTTTTTCTATTGTATAAAATACTATTCATACAATAACATGCAAATTATATAATTTAAAAATAAAAAGAATTTCTGGATTTCTTTAGAATCTGTCCCTCACAGGTGAAGTGTGCCAACAATAAAAATTCGAGCCTCTTCATTCTACGTAGGTAGGAAAACTTGCAAAATTAGCAGTGTATAATTTTTTTTAAATACGGATTTAGGGTTTGTGCAAAAATGTGGACAGTCTAGGGGTCCCTAAGAACTACATTTTTACACTGTACCTTCCTCCGATACACAAAGTCAATCATCGCCTCTTTTTGAACCACCGCCAATTTGTATTATTGCTAGACAGCCAAAAGGTTTCAAAGAAAGCCAGGGTCCCCAGGTCCAATACAGTGGTGACAGACGCCTGTACAGGCCAGCATCACATTGAGTGTGATGTGGTGACAGCGCCATCTACCAGAGAGAGCAAATTTCACTCTCTCTCAGGCTCCAGCTAGTGATGGCAAGCAACATGACCTATAAAACTTCCTTGATCCTCAGATCATGGTGGTAGTGTATTAGACCAGTGGTCACCAACCCCCAGGCTGTCACCGGTCCATGGAGCAATCGGTACTGAGCCACACAATAAGTCGCAGTTGCAGAAAAATTTTCAAGCCTTTACCGGTCCGCGGTGACAAAAAGGTTGGGGACCACTGCATTGGATCACTGAGCCACCCAGAGTCCTATTGTATTGGCAGTACTTCTCTACTGGAACTATGTCTATGTGTGATTGCATTTGCACATCTGTGTCAGTAATAGATCCAATTTACAGTAGTTGAATGCATTTATTTGAGCTGCCCACAAGCCTTTAACATTTGATAAGTAGGGCTTACGCTGTTTTAATGACTAATTTACTCAAACTCTAATTTAAACATTCTAATACTTAGGGGTAGGTGATATCAGTTTTTATATACAGATATGATCTGAGCAAGATCTAGACAATATATTGATATTTATATGGAGTTTATATGGTGTTTAAATATTGTTACGTTTCAATCTTGTGGAAACCTCAGACACACTATGCGGGGGGATAAGACTTAGTATGTCTAAAGAAGAAACAAAGATCAAAATTCAGTATGAGTAAATATAGTAAAACTGACAGGAGGGGGACTTCTTGGGGTGTCCTGATTTTACATAGTATTTTTCATATCATGTATTTTGTTTATCACCATTCTACTAAATGTCTGGAAATGATTTTTTTTTGTCCATTTCACCCAACCCAACTAATAGTCTGAAAAAAGGCTTAAAATACTGCACTGCACTGTGTAATTTTTACACACACACAGCTGTAGATATTTCTATGTCCTGCAATCATCCATCCCATGTTTAAAGGACTTGCAGGACCTTGTAAATGTAACACTGGGCAGTCAAAGTGTATGTAATGAAGACCAAAAGCAATCTTGCTTCATACAAAATTGCACCCCACACCATGAATATATATATATATATATATATATATATATAAAACACACACACCACACACATTCAGATATCCTTATTTCATACCTTGATCAAAATTAAGCTTTTTTGGTGCAGAGCCATCACCAAGTCCCTCAATGTCCACCAGGTCACTATTCACATCAGAGTCATTCAGGGCACTGAGCGTAACGTCTGTCAACAATAACCATATACATCACTTTCAATGTAAATGAAAGTTTAATTACATTTAAATGAAAAGATTATTTTTCTGAATTCCATATATCAAATGATGTTAAAATATGTCTGTGAAAGCTTACCTGCTGTCTTTGGCTTCTTAATGCTGGTTGAACCTGAGGGTGCTCCCTGCAAGCCTGTTGTCACTACTACCTGAGATGTTGGCACAGCAATGACTGTAGGTTGTGGAGGGGGTGCAACAGCAACTTGTACTTTTTTGGTACTTTTCTTTGGCGACTCGGAAGATAAAGGAACACCACTGTCTTCGTAAAGCTTCCTCTTTACTGTTGTTTTGATCTGTGCCCTAATTACAAGAGATACAGTTAAGTGTAGTCAGTTATAAGGCTTGCAAAAGTCATTTTGAATTACCATGATTGTATTCATTTTGTTTCTCTTGAATTTCTTCAAAGAATATGGAATCCAAAAAATTGTGCCCCACATGAAGGTGTACAATTTTGAACTCCAAAAACAAAAGCTTGTCTCTCATGCATACACAAAATTACAGAATCCTTTACACCTGATATATGCACCCAAATCCTAACCACTGTAATTGAACCGAGTACTGTCAGGCCCATCCCAGGAAGAAGCCAAAGTATGGAGACCTGGTTCCTTACACTGTACGCTTCTTGATGACCGAGCTGAGTGCGTTCAAGTCGTCACCAAAGCGCCTAACAGCCGACCGCAGCATCTCAATCTCAGTGTCCGTCCATTTAGCTCTGCAAGGAGACACAGCAACGAGGACACAGATCCTATGGTGTAACTATACTTCACTCTGACTACAGGCCTTAAACAGCTAATAGGCAGTAAGTTTTCATAAATCTTTGAGGAATTCAAGAGAAAACAAAAGCTATTCAAGCGTTATTAATGCGTTGGTCTGTTACATGAAATTGCAGTGCCCCAGTTGCTACAGCCTGAAACATGAATAATGTAATATTCAAAACAAACTGTCAGGTCCGTCTGAATACCAGTAATAAATAGGCAAAAGGTTTATTCATTTTACTTATCAGTGTCAGGAATAAATCTTGCATAAAAAATGCACAAATGTAAATTGAAGTGAAGTAATTTCTAGGATTGTCACAATAGTTATGACATTGTACAATATATTGACATGAGCTCAATCATTTTTGCTCATTTCTGATGTCTCCTATTATGTTTTTATGAGTATTTTATATTAATGTGAATTAGTATGTCAACAAACAATGGTCTGTTTTATTCATTTAAGAATATATAATTGTCAACAACTGAAATTGAAAAAACTTTAACTTATGATTTACTGCTATAATCTATCTATTAACAACAAAATGGTCTCAAAATGATCATTTATTGCAATTCCAATAAGTATATTATCAAAACAAATGAATGAAACCCATGGACACATGCTACACACTTACTGAAAATATTTTCTCCCGAATGTAGCTTAACATGCAATATTTATTGAAATGAATTGCATGTCATTGTATGAATGTGCAATTACCTGTAAATAATATGCTTTGGATTCTTTATTATTAATGTTTATTGTTTATACTGTACTGTACATTTGATATTGTACTGAATGTCTATTCCTTTACTGCTGTAACACTGAATTTCCCCACTGTGGGACTAATAAAGTGTCATGTCACTTAAAAATAGTTAGTGACAGACCTAGTCTGTTTTGTTCTATGAAATTTTGTTAAAGAACTGCCAGCTTCAAATTCTATATTTAAAAAAAAAACAAGCAAAGGATGACAAAAATTGGAGATGAGTGGTTTGTGTGTGAATCAGTATATGTACATTAAGATCATATACTGTTCTATGGAAAATAAAAAAAAGGCTGCAATCAGTATTCATGTGTTGGGAAAGCAGATGGTAAAAGGTCAGTAGAGAGAGTGTGTGTGTGTGTGTGTGTGTGTGTGTGTACGTATACCTCCTCAGGTCCAATCTCAAAACCCTGTCCTTGTAGAAAAGTGCCTTTACTGGGACTCACCCTGCTGGACTGGAGTCAGCCACTGGATGCAGCTGCATGGTGAGCTCCCCTAGCTTAGTGAAAGCAGCTCCTGCTGCAGAAAAGATCTCACCAACCTAACAAACATGTGCACACAGACAGAAGAATGGCTTCAATCTTCAGGTTGGCCAGTGTAACAACGCAATCCAGACTGTTTAGGCCACTACGTGATACATGGTGGGAAGAGAACAGTTTAAACCTCATCCTGTGGGTTAGCACACAGGCGGAGCTGGAGACTCCAGAGCCGTACTCTGACGCTCCGCTCCGTGTTTTGAGTGCGGCCGCCAGAGCAGCTCTGCTGCAGCTCCACCGGCCTACAGTCACCACTAAAGCCCGGAGCGGACCTGGATCCCTTCTGCACACGGGCCAACCACAAACACGGACCCGTGTCAAAGGGTCCACGCAGCACTCCTCGCTCCGGACGACTACCGGACGTTTGCTAAACGTGAACTAACGCTTCAGGTGACCGTTAGTGCGGCGCTGTTGAACGGACGTTAGATAGATCACGCGTACCTTAGCGAGCCGAGCTAACAATAACTATACCTTTGTTGATGCCGAGGTCATTGTTCGTCAGATCTGCCTGGCTTTGACGTGAACACCTGTAAGAAATACCCGCAGTCCGATCGGCTGGCATGTACACTAAAGATATACGTCATAAAACAGAGGGTTATTAATCCTCAAACTCATATAAGAGATGTTTTGAACTAAATGAGCGGCATTCCTGCGCCATAGAGGTTCCCGTCCGCTCCGTGCATTTTCATTGGCTCAGAGTCGGCCGCGGTCTCTGATTGGCTAGGTTTGCTGAGTTATGCAGAGCAGCTGAAGGCGCGTTAAAATGCGCAGAACATGCGATTTCAGAATCGGAAACAGGTTGATGCTTATAACGCTTATAATTCACAGATAATACACAAAGGTGCAACTAAAACACCAAGATTTGGTTCTGCACCCCTGATTTGTGGTGGTGGCGGTGGTACAGTTCTGAGACTTACTTATTTTCATGGGTTTCTCATCAGGGACATATTTGAGGGGTTTCTCCTTAGGGACCACCATCACCAAAAAGCAATGATGATACTCACCTGAATGATTTATCATTAGGGACCACCACCAAGAAATGGATATTTCAATAAGGACCAAAAACAAATGCCATCGCCCACCACCGCTGCCACCACCAACCACAACCACTGCACCACTGGCACCACTGGCACCAACCAATGTTGATACTGACCAGTGAAAATGCTGGGTCCCGTTTTGATCGGGAGCTATTTTGAGATGAACGCCATTGCTTAATCACTGGGAGCTCAAACCCAGGTCAAAAGGGCAAAAAAGTGAAGGTAGAAAGATAAACTGCAGCCCATTTCTTGGTACTTGGTTATTTTGAGCGGGCTTATAAAAGGCATGAAAAGGTTAAGTTGCCTGGGCAGGGGCAGGGTTGAACATGCACTTAATTAATGTGCTTGCATTCAAGAGGCAATACATAATGAAACAGTCAAACAAAACAGGCCATACATAAGCAGCCTAGTTCTGCCATGACTCTTCCACCTCCTTGCTGATGTTGTCTTGTTGGGACCAACCATCCACTACTCCACCCTTTTGAACCATCTAGGTTTGCACGGCACTCATAAGTAAACAAGATTGTTTGAAAATTACTCTTCATGTATGTCTGGGCCCACTGCTTGTGAGCATTGGTTAGGGGAGGCCAAATAGTTGGTTTATGTACAACAGCAAGCCTCTGGAGGATCCTAAACCTTGAGGTTTGTGGGACTCCAGAGGCACCAGCATCTGTTTGTTGCTGTGTAGTGGTATTTTAGCAGCTGCTCTATCATAAAGAATTAAATCTTTATGACACTTTCCAATTTGCATAATAATTTGGAACACAGTGCATATCACAATAAAGAGCTTTGACTTTTTCAGAGTAATTCTAAAATCTGCTTAACTCATAATAACCCAGACCCAATATTAAATTTTGATCAAAACAGAATTAGTTAAATTAATGGACACTATATATATCTTGCACAGTTATAAGTAAAGTAAAGTTTAAACAAGTACATTTCTGGGGGACCTTTAGTATTTATTTCATTGTTTTGAATTATTAAAAGGTAAAATGTGCAAAATAGTAAAGTTGAAAACAGTGTATACTGCACAGCAGTACCTACCAGAATACATTTTTTTTGTATTTTTATTTAGTATTTTTTAAAGTATTTTAAAAATATTTAGTATTTTTAAAGTCTTTTAAGCATACCCTGGTTTTCAGTGATATGTACATTCTCAAACCATGGTACAGAGTTTGTACAGGAAGTTAGATTTCAGTTCCATGGGTGCTAGATGACCTCTGGAGGATGAAAAACTGCACTACAGTACCCTGTCACACTCTTACCAAGTGAATTACTAGACAGCATATGGAGCAACAGTAGATGAAGAGAGTTGTAATTATACTATGTATTTTAAAACCAACTGACCTCATATAAGTACATTTAATTATTTTACCAGTGACTTAAACACTGCTGTGTGTTCTCCTGGAAAAAAAGAAACAAACAAAAAACAAGACAAAATGAAAAAAACAACAGCAAAAAAAACAACAACAACAACAACAATATAATAGACTATTATTGCAGTATTACACAGAATAATATTATTGAAATGTTATTTCTTCATTGCTCTTAATTCTGTAAAAAGACAAATTTCCAACTTATATGTTTTACTGTTTTGTGTAAATGAAATGGTGCACCACCCTTGTGAGTCAGCTAAACCTTCATGTACGTTCTTGGCAATTATATGGTGGTTTGGTTTGCCTGTCTTACTGGCATATGAGAGGTTTCTTGGTCTTCCAGTTGTCTTTCCTCCATAGATTCCCCGACCTGCCATTTATTAAAATTTCTTACTGTGAAAACAACAAGCTCAAAACACCTAGCTTCCTATATGCTTGCCCATACTTTTCATAACTGATTACTTTCATTTTCAGATATTTATACACTTGCTAATCCTATGCTTGATGAGAGTTAGTTTAATGTGTAAAGAGTCATGATTAGTTTAAGAGCCTTTTTTTACCTTGGAAATTTGGTTAAGCTAATAATAATTACAGTGCTGTTTGTGCCAAACATTGACACAGAATGCACTGGAGATTTTCTTTCTTTTTTGTCATGATAGACAGTGACTGTGTTTTAGGATTTGCTGAAAATATGGTGTTTTATATTTGAGTTGCTTCCAAGGCAGTGTGTACTACATTTTTGTCATGTTGCCAAGGGTGCACCAACATCTAACACACTACATTGCTGCTTTAGAATCAAATCAACATTGCTCTGCAGGAAAAGCAACATTATTTTTAATTTTTCAGTGCAAGTTAAAGTAAGCACAGTATTTTTCAGACCTTTTTATTTGTTGTTCATCATGAAATGTTAATGCAAGGTTATGGACACCTGGCTAATTCAAATGAGGTCAAAAAGTATGTAAAACGACAAAAAAAAATAGTTTAATTTGACATGAACAATATATGTAACAACAACTAATATTAGTGACTTTAGGTTGATTCTGTAGTTCAAAAAGATGCAGGTAAGGAGGTGGCACAGAGCTTTGGCACCATCTTCTGGAAGGTTTGTTGGGTGCTTTAATATTAATTTTGGGAGGTTTACAGAATCTAGGTGTCAGGTGTTTTATTCAAACTTTTATTAGATCACAGTAAGTACTTTGTTAGTTCATATTAGTTCCTTTCCTTGCTCATATTAAATATTATTTATTCAACTGTCATTTTTCTTAGGATGTGACTTTTTGTGCTTTCTTCTTACAACTGATGTCACAGAACAGGTTTACAGAAATCAAACAGTATAAAGGTGAACAACACATGAACAAAGGATGAGACATAACCCCCCTTGCAATAAAACTCCCTCAGAACTGGAGGAAGAAACCTTGGGAAGAACCAGGCTCACAAGGGGGGACCCATCATCCTCTGGTCAACTGCTTATACATAGTTAGGGGACACTGGACCCCCACATGTCTGTTGTAATATTCAGATGAACTGAAATAATGTTAGTTTGATTGTGGACATAATAGTACCTGTAGCAGCTAATTATGGTTTGAGTAAATTTCTACATAGTTGGTGATGGTGGGTGAGCAACTAGTCCAGGTCCAATAGCTGGGAGGTGGGCATCCAGTGTGCTTCTCAGATGGGACAAAGGAGCTCAAGGTTAACATTTCTTCAACCCAGGCTGCTGGGTCATCATTGTTTCAGGAAAAGGTACAGAGATATAATTAGTTTGGTGTTTAGATTTATGGAGAACAGAGAATGTAACCATTACCACAGTGTGGCGAGTGACTCTGGCAGATCAGACTATAAGAGCCGAACTAAAAGAAGAGAACCAAAAGGTAACATGGATAAGGGAGCATTCTGAAACACTGGCATCCAATTTCTCCACCGACACAAACCTGAGTGATCATGTGAATGAGTCAGTTGGCAGCACCAACATCCCAGTTTACCATAAATCCCTATGTGCACGATCCTCTGGATCTACAGCCTGTAACTAAGCTAAGACATTTATTACCAAATGCTACACTGAACAAGTAAGTTTTCAGTCTATACGTCACCTTGCTGAAGCCTTTTGAATTCTGGGAAGTAGTAAGAAGCCAGCACCCCATGATCTGAGTGATTGTGATGGCTCATAATGGTAGATTAGATCTTGCAAGTACTATGGGCAAGCCCTTGGAGGGCTTTATATGCAAGTAAAATATTTTTAATCAAAATGGAAGCCAGTGCAGTGCTGGTAAGATTGGACTGATATGGTCAATTTTTCTAGTTTTAGTTGGACCCTGGCTGCAGCGTTTTGAACTAACTGAAGTCTATTTAGGTTCCTGCTTGAACAACTTGACAACAGTGCATTGCAATAATCTAACCTTAAGGTGATAAACTAGTGCATGCACTAGTTTTTACTTTGTTATAAACAAAGTATGATTTTGTTATGACCATCTATTGTTTGGATAATGCTTGTTATCAATAAATTGAACCAAAACCAAAATCTTCCTCCAGTGTAGGCCTCTGCAAGAATTCAAGTCACCCTATTTTTAGCCTGTGTCTCCACACCCCAGAATTGCTTGGACACAAACTGAGACAGAATTTCAGAGCAGGCATCTTGTTTCAAGTACAAATCACCATCTCCTTGCCTTTTACTTTTAATGAAATAATTACAGACTCCTGATGAAGTGCATTTCATTGCTTTCTAATTAGCAGCCAGTCAGATGCAGTTTATTCTGCAACATTGAAATGCTAATGAACTCATCAAGAACTACCTTGTTGTTGAAATGGGTATGGCCATCATTGTCCTTAAATCTTCTCACTGCACACTAACAAGAAGCAACACCAGCTGGCTTTTAAGTCCCATTAACAGTTAAGTACCACAGTCTTCTAGATTGTCTGGTTTAGAGGTCCCCAGTGTGCTGGGAAAGCTTGTACTTTAAAGGGCCCATTTCAGAGCATCCAAATGTTTGAGGCTGTGTGATGAATGTGAAGATTGTGATGGAAACACTCCAGGCCAGTACATTAGGACATTAAGTACTAGGACAGTGACTATGTTTTGTCATTTTGATTTTATATATCACCCCAATGGAAATCAGTCAAAATGAATGTTCTCATGCACAACTAGCTATCACACACAAAACCAACTGCTTTTTAGTCAATTTCTATAGTATTTGTGTAAAATCCCTTGAATTAAATCCTAAAGTCTACCAAAGTCTACACAATCACATCTCATTTCTTCATTTGAAATTAACTTAAGTGGAGTACAGAAGCAAAAGACCTAAATACTTATGGCTATACATAGAAAAGATATACTGTATTTGTGCTTCCAAAACCTCAACCTGGATTGCTTTAAGAATAAGGTGCAATCAGAATACACATTTCCATCATTTCTGACTTTCATTAGAATTATGACAGAGAAATATATTGCATGTCAAATATTGTGTATATCACCTAAATATCAGTATATTCAAATCTATTTTATGCAGATGACTGTATTCATTATATTGCACCTGTTACACATCTGTTTGTGATTGTCGTGTATCAAAAATGAACATTCATGGGTAGTCTGTGGAAATGGTTTGGTTTCCTGGGGGGAAGGCACTTAGCAGCGTACAGTCTTGTACAAATTATGCTGTAACATTGTAATTAAAGGAGCAGCATGATGACTTTAATCTCAGATATAATCCAATGCAGTTTACTGAGTCAGTGAAATACCACAGAGTGCAGTTGTCTTATGTTAATTCTAAAAAAAAATATATGAATTACTAAGATACAGTTATTTAGTATTTAAATTTGCTGTGTTTTTGGCATTGGAGTTAAATACTGATACCTCACCATTACAGCTTCTTAACGTAATATTGTATTATATATTACCATTTCTCTTAAGCATATCAAAATTTGTGCCCAGCCCTTATTTAAGGGTGTTCCATCTCCTGTGAAGGTTGTGCCATTTTGGAGCTATTACGTTTTTGCCTTAGAGTGATGATATAGACACAGAAACAGACTGCTTAACTCTAAGGCAGTGATATTGACATGTAAAATGGTTTACGTAATTGTAATTATTAATAGTACGTGATCCTCTGTGGACGAAATTACAAACATTTTTGGTTTTGCTAGTGAGCAACATGCTTATACAGGCTCATCAGTGTACTGTTCTTGGACTGGGGAAACATTAGCTCTTTCTTCATCTACTGGAGCAAACCAGACATCACAATAGAGGACCATCAAATTTCATCTTGTGCAATGTAGACCTGGACCTCTGACTGCCTCTGACTGTAGGCTAGTCCTTGTGACTAGGTAAATCTCAAATGTAGCCAACAATGAACTCAAAGAAAAGATTCACACTGTATTTTTCCAATTTAGTCTAATTTAATTTCAGATTGAAAATTATTTTTGTCAGAAAGGTTATTGGCCTGGATGTGTGACTAATGGAACCAGACCTTTACATTATTGGATGCCTTTACCATTTTGTCTCCAAAGCTGATGGAACCATTCAGATGAAGGTTGTTTATGCATCCAATTTCTTCCCACAAAATGACTGTTACCCTGCGATGCACTGGCACCAATCCAAGGATATTCCTGCCTTTTACCTAATCTTTCTGTGTAGGACCCACTGCAACCCTGACTGGGAAGAATCAAATACATAGGATGGATGGATGGATGGATGGATAGATTGATGCAAGTGGTTCCTTCATGAGGGCATCACTCTAAAGAAGTCCTGATTTTGATATCTTGATATTCATTCAAGTAAAGAAGACACAAAGACTCATGAATCCGCTTAAGTCAGTCTGTTTAATGAGGTTTTGTTGGAGGACGTCAGATACAGTGCCCTCAGAGGGCAGAAACATACCATGCAGAGGAGTTGCACAGTGCTGTGACCACACAAGTTTGGCACGGCAATATCTGGACCAAAAAGGTTAATGTGAAAAGGGATGGCACAAACCCATTAAAATACCCGCCAATGTTGAAGGGGGATAGAATTATAAATATTTATCTGAGGATAAATGTTCTTTAAATCCCTTATGATCACACATTAGGCAGGATGCCCAGGTTACAGGTTGTGACAAATCAGGCTGCATTCCTAGCAACAGTACATAAGCCATTTCTATTGTAACCGTAAGAAATAATACCAATAAAAACACCCTCTATTGCTTTGTCCAGATGTGTGATTTGTGACACTTCCTATTGCCATCATCCTCAATGTAATCTTGACCACCATCAATATTACATATCACTCTACTGTCATTAATTAAACATTGACACATTCGATTATCAAATATATTCCATTGCAAGTAATGTCCTCTTATTGCTAACATCAATCTCAGGGCGATTAATACTGTTTAAATTCAACATTTCATATAAATCTGTTATTTTAATATACATCAGCACTGGCATATTGTTACAAGGGATAACAGTCATTTTCTTGTGTACAGAATACAGAAAAAGGGCAGGAGCTTTAGGGCATGCACAGGAGTTTTCATTGGACGGAGGAGATAAGGAAGCCCTCTCATTGAGTGAGGGGCGCGAGAGCAGCTGTCATTCAAACCCACAGAGAAACGCGCTCACAGCCACACTGTAGACACATGCAGTTATTTCACTTATCTCTTCTACTCAAAGAGTTCTACCTATAATAATAATTTAAGACAGTACTTTGACTGTTCCTTCTCTTTTCATGTGTAATTACAGAATTTAAAGCAGAGGTACACTACTTCAAGCAAATTGAGGTTACATGTCTAATGACAACCACAATGCTCCTAGGAGGGCCTGCTGTCCAATCACAGCACAGCATGACCTTCAACACGTCCCTTCCACAGTGTTAACCAAAGTATAGAATACATAAATAAATAATTTGTGGGAATATCAGTGGTGTGACTCTAGATAAATGCAAACAACCACACTTTATAAGGTAAAAAGAGGGAAACATACATATAAACAAAAAATAAAGCTTATATAATGCAGACAGAAAAAAATGGTACATTCAAATGATCACAATATAATAATATCTGTCCCAAAAGCTGTCCTAAAATACAGTAATAAATACAGTACACAATAATTAAAACACATAACCTGATTTCAGCAAACTAAAACAATGTACACAGAGCTCTAGGCTGTGGCTCAATCCATATACTACCGTACAGTGTTCAACATAGTACTGCCAATGTTGGTGGTGTACTATTTAGGTGGTAGTACACTTTTAAAAATAAAGGTGCTACAAATGGTTCTTTGAGTAATGCTATACAACAGGGATTGGCAATATGCAGCTCTGGAGTTGTGTGCAGCCCTTTTACTGCCCTCCTGTGGCAGCGCAGCAAAAACGGATTTTTAAGTACAAATAAAATAATCCATCTATGCAGTAAAATAGTGTTTCACAGTCTGTGCTTGAAGTGGTACAGAGGTGTTTTATAAAGGAGTTGAAATATGGTGTCCTAGCTTTCAAGATAAGGGCCAATCAGCTTTCTGGGGATGAAAACTGCACTGCACATCAAAAACAAACCAATCAGCTTGCTGGGGATGGATAAAGTCCCGCCCTTCAACAAAAAGAACCAACCAGCTATTCACAAGATTTATCAGTTATTTAAATCATTTTTATTTTAGGTGATTTGACCTTCAGTTTACAGTGTTGTCTCTACCCGTTTATAGAGATTGGTGCCTTGAGGGAGTATGGTGTGGGTTTCTTTGATAAAACATTATTTTACCTGTTTGTTAAATAGTGAGTTAGTTTACAGTTGAATAAATACATTATGCCTGCTTGTTTTTTTGTTGGCAAACAATATTCCACAAAATGCCAATTTGCCTTTATGGACAAAGATTAAGCTAACGATGGTCTTAACGTTGGAAATGAGGTATAAATTCTTAATGTGAGGTTCCGGACATGTCCCTTTAAACAAAACTGGTTGGTTGGAACCCTTTGTAGCATCTTTATTTTTATGTGTGGTTTGAAATGCAGCCTTAGATAACTGATGCAAGCATGCAACAAAAGTACTCAAAAACAGGCATGCTGAAATGTAATAAATTACCGTCCTTTTGAATGAAGGTGCCAAAAAGGATTATCTGCAGCGTCAACATGGAAATACCACTTTTAGTTATCTAAAGAACCTTTCATTCATACCCTTTTTTTGTTAGTTTAACTGAAAGGTTATTTAGGAAAGCAACAATGGTTCTTCTAGGGCATCTGTCTATTGTATTGCTTCTACGACAACACATTTTGGCATCTTTCATTTAGATTTTTTTAAGAGTGCAGTGGTGGCTCTGGTGAATTCATCTTTCTTTCTCTGAACGCTCCCTCCAGAACACTCACTCTGTTTTCCTTCATCATCCACCCACTGCATCAAGTGACTGATGGTAGGGCTGGAGTTAAGATGGCTGACACAGCAGGCTGTCATTTCAAACAAGCACTAACTAAATTACACTCCTTCCATTACCGTAATGAAAATTCTTTCCCACTGAAAGGAGGGGTTGGTGGGGAAGGAGGGGGGGAGGGGGTGGTATTGACTCTTTGGCACACAGACGTCACACAGTACTCACACAGCTCTTTTCTCTTTAGGACGTGCACACAGACACACGCACAAACAAAATGCCCGGGCGAATATAATGAAC
>JAVGWO010000026.1:12402873-12617981 GCA_034509495.1 Acestrorhynchus altus | reverse complement strand
GTCTTTGTGATGTATCAAGAGCAATGATATCCAGGGTAATGTCAGCATACCACCAAGAAGGACCAACCACGTCCAACAGGATTAACTGTGGACGCAAGAGGAAGCTGTCTGAAAGGGATGTTTGGGTGCTAACCCGGATTGTATCCAGCATAATGTCATTCCCAAGACGAACTGACGCTGTATTGGCCGCAAAAGGAGCCCCTAGTTCACCATACCAATCAATAACTGTGGTCTTAAACCAGATGTTTCAGTTTCATTGTCCAACCCTGTACTGTATATAGCTAATTACAATGTCTCACAATGTTCTGTTTGGGTGGATTTGTTGTTGTTTTTTTTTAATTTTTATTAAATTTTTTTCTGACAATGTTTGAAACACTTTTGGAGTAAAATAGTAGCAACTGCCATCACCTCATATCAGCTATCTACACCATCCACATCTGTTCCAGTAATGCCATGGCAGTGCACACCACCACTGGTAGAATACAGCTTTGAGTTATGAGGCATGTTTATCAATGCCACAATGTGTCAAGGCTGGACAGAGTGGAGCAGACGCAGATATAAAAATACCAATTTAATGGTAAAGTAGTATGCAAAATCACGAACAGGGTCAAACAGGCAAGGATCAAAAACCAGAAGGTCAGAGTGCAGGACGAGGCAAGGGCAGAGTCAAAAAACAGGAAAATAGGTCAAACACGAAAGGACTGATACGAGAAACACTCAGAAAGAGAATAAGGTGGCCAGGCAAAGCTAGACTGAGAGTTCAGAAACCGCTAAGACTAAATACATCCCAGTCTGGGTGTGAACAATCAGTACTCTGGTGATTGTGATGGTCTGAGTGTCATATGATCAGTTAGGTGACTGACTGAGGGATCTTGGGAAATGGAGTCCTGAGAGGTGGAGGGGTGTATGACACAATTTAAACACTGCATATTTGGGAACACTGCATTCGGTGTGTAAACAGTGTTTTGATCTTGAGCTTTTAAATGATTTTAATATTTAATTTTATATTTAAGCTGCAGAATTTTGAAGTAATTGTAAACAAGCCTGGGTGTCTGATTAACCCCAAGAAACAGCTCATTACAATAAACCAATTAGGGTTTGTGCATGTGCATGTATCCGTCTCTGGAATGGAAATCTGATTTCTCTGCCTTCAGTGTCAGTCTAAACTCATTTCTTCATTAGACTCAGGGGTGACAGCAGCGTCTGATGTGCTGCTCTCTCAAATTCAGATGAAAAAATTGGAACTTATCAGCAAAGGTAAGCACACACTACACACGACTGGGTGTTTATGGAAATAACTGTTATTTAACTGTTATTTAACATGAACTGTTGCTCTGCTTTTCTCTGCTATACCACAAACACTAGACTGGATATATAGTTATATTTTATAGTTAATGTTCAATAGAATTATTCATTTTAAGACTGTATTATTGTGTTATTTAATAATGTAATTTTGTTGATAGGTAATGCCGTGCCTGGGCAGAGTGATGTCGTTTACTCACAGATTCTGAAAACCAAGATAACCAAGAAGCCCAAAGACAAAGGTGCTCATGTTGAAGTTAAAATTACACTGATCATAATCACAGATTGTGACAAATTACTAAACATGATTTTATTCAAATGTACAGTGATTTATCCATTTACTTTGTACTATTATTCACTCGTTGACAAAAAAAACTGTTGTATCCAGAAGGAATCAAACTATTTCCATGTATGACTGTAAATGGTGTCATTCCAGACTGTCATGGAATCAGTCAGGGCAGTGGGTCATCTTCATGAGTCTCTTTTTTTATTTTGAGACAACCAATGAATCCATGTGCCTCCAAGGTCAGTGGTTTGTTGTCGCATCGCATGTCCAGAAGGTCTGGTGTTATTGCGTGGGGTGCAATTATTGACGGTGCTAGATCGCATTTGGTCTTCAATACAGGCACTTTAACAGCCCAGTGTTACGCTAATGAGATCCTGCAACCAGTGGTTCTACCTTTTCTGAACACACACTCCAGTGCTCTATTCCAACAGGACAATGCTCTTCCACATACTGCTGCCGTCTCAAGAGCTCGCCTTGAAGACACAGATTCTATGCTGTGGTCAGTCACATCTCCAGATCTATCCCTGATTGAAAATGTGTGGGATGCTATTGGATGCTCTACCAACACTCCACCCCTACCACACAATCTGCAGAACGGAGTGAGAACTTTTGAGCTGCATGACATGGATCATCACAGGACATTTTATTAATTTATTGTTCTTTATAACCTTTATCTTCCTTACAAATAGCACTGCAATCCCACACTTCCTTCTGGAACCAACGTTTTTTACAATGAATGAATTTCATGTTAAAACAAATGTGATTCCTTTAAATTCATAGATATAAAAGACTTCACCATTAAATCCAACATTCTGCACTGCACCCACTTTTTTTTACAAACCCTCCAAACACAAGTGCTAAGGACCAATATCTTGCATATATATATATACAGGCATTTTAGATGGTCATTTATTTCTTTCCTCTTATATCTGTGGTACTGTATGTCTATTTGACCTCAGTTCTGACTGACTGCCCTATATAGTGGGTCAATAAGCAACCTGGGATGAAACATTCAAAGTGACTCAAAATGCTGTTGGATATATTGAAGAATAAATGTAAATCCCTTGGTTTCTGATGAAACAATGAATTCAAATGGGCTCAGTTTTGGGTTTTCACAGCTTAATGTTTCATATTTGGGAAAAGTCAAGTTAACCCTTTAATCCTTAAAACAGCAGGTATCTCTGCCCATATGTCACTTAACAGTTACATATTTACATACATCAGTTTACTTACAGTTTATTTAGAAGTTACTGAGTAATTTATAGTAATTACTGAATAATTAATTGCAATTTAAAAAATGAACTCCAATATTTGAGTGTGAAGAACTGCCTTGTAGTCTTGTAACATCATTAGACATCATCAGTCTTCTTCTTCTTCTTTTGGCTGCTCCCTTTAGGGGTCGCCACAACAGATCATCATATTTATGATCCACATTATAGTTTTGACACAAGTTTTATGCCGGATGCCCTTTCTGACATCCATCAGTAAGATCACAATTTAGCTTTCAAAATTTAAAACTCTGTTTTACAGACTACTTTTCTTTAAGGTCACAGCAAGTGAAATTAGATCCTGTTTTTCCTGCTGTAAAAACATTCCCACTGGTATGTAAAGGTACACTTCAGAAGCTGGATTCCTTAAGTCAGGGGTTCTCCACCTTTTCTACCCCATACCAATTTATTTACAAGCCCTACAGCCAGAATCTATTAGATATAAAACCAGACCTTCCCAGAACATCAATCTTAAAGTCCCTAAAACTCTTCATTTCAGTCTGCAGCTGCACACACCTGGAACACACTTCAACTTTATCCCAAGTGCTGCTTTCCAGGCTGCCTTTCTAAATACGACCTTGTTGTTAATGACTTGCATCATAAAATTAAACATCACAATATCTCTTGTTCAGTCACTGAAAAATTAGTTACAGTCATTTTTTTGTTGAACATGGTATTTTGAGAGATGAAGTAAAGCAAGCAGTTCATTTTCAGAGGTTCCTTTTTAGATGAAACCAACACAAGCAGATTCTCAGTAATTTATTAACAACATATAAATGTTTCAGCATCAAAATCAGGATTCAGTTGATTATGAAGATAATTTTAAATAACAGTATAAAAAAAACAGTGTCTGAGTTCATATCTTCATATTTACCTGAGATCCTCTTTATTTCAGAAGCTGCAGCTGAACCCAGTGACGTGACCTATGCTCAAATTAAGCTGAAAGACACGAAGAATCCAAAGAAAAAACAGCTTAATGTGCTTCAGGGTAAGATTAAAACCATCTTAACCCTGACCTGAATTTCCAGTGCCAAATAACTTCCAAATATAAAACACCTTTTTGTTTATGCACTAGAAAATTAAGACATTTATTTAAGATAGTAAATTTAATGTCATAGGTTGTAGTTAGTTTTTATTTTATTTTATTTTATTTTATTTTATATTTATTTATTTATTTATTTATTTATTTATTTATTTTGGGGGGGGGCATTCATTTGAAGGGGTCTCCACAAATATTTAGAAATACTGCATAATAATCTAAATTCAGTACATTATGAAGATACATTTAATTAAAGTAAAATAATTTTATAATAACTTTTTCCACATTGTGTCCAAATTTATAAATGTAGATATTAACCGGAGAAACTTTGTTTTATGCTGAAGCTGAACCCAGTGACGTGACTTATGCTGAAATTGATCTGAAAGACAAGAAGAGACCAAAGAAAAACAAGTGTAAGTTTAAAATGATCTTGACCTTAAATGATGCTAAAAAGCATGAATAAGTTCTAGAATCAGTTCTGGAGTTTTCTGTTGTGTAATGTTGTGTCATCAGTGAAGGTATTTCCTGTTGTTGTTTGATGTGAACTGAGTGTACTTACTCATTGTTAGTGAAGAGCAGTGTGGAGCCTGACACTGTCTACTCTGAACTGAAAGAGAACCTGCAGAGGTAAGATGAGCTCATCACAGTTCAGCTTCACGAGTGACAGTGTGATTTAATTTATTGGGTCACGTCATTTAATAACCAACAGTAATATTTAAATTCTTACATTAATGTTTAGCTGCATCACTGATATTTCACTGCTGATATTGCTGTTCAGTTCTCAATATTGTACCAAACATTTTACACAAAATTGAAAAACATGCAAAAAATGTTTTGCTAATAAAGTCTTTTGCTTCTGAGCTTTGGCTCAGTTTTCAGGCGTTACAAAACCCTGAAACCTTATCTGAGACCTAGCCACGCCCATCCCGGCAGCTTTCTGAACTTTAAACTCAAAATGTCCCTCTGATATTAATAAAGTGTTTCTGATTCTAATAACAGCTTTAGTCACTGGAGCTACTAATCTATTGAAGATCTCATTGGCTAATTTGATGTGTTCCAAACCACACACTTCATATACTATATATGTATATGGTGATATATACATATCACCATATACTTTAATACTCTATACTCAACCCATAAGAGCTCAGACACAGTGTTTTAATATTGATTTGACCAGTTTAATTGCTCTAAGTGGCGCAGTGATCTAAGGATTGCTGGTATGAATCCTGGATCATGCTGCTTGCAATTTATGACCACTTCACACTTTGTCAGTACATGACACACCAGGAGGTGAAGGTCAAAGTGCTGTGAGGAACCATGGTCACTATGGGCTCTTATGGGTTAAATCAATGTCCTGCTGATGCTTTCGGGGCTTTTGTGGGATGTGTGAAAATGTGTGGTTGTTTGGTCAGCTCATCCTTGGCATTCCCTCCATCTGCTGTGTCCTTTAAACCAATAACTCTTCTGAATCTGTGCATGTGTTCATTTGACTGAATCTAAACTTCACATAATGTGTATAATGACTTCTTCTGTTCTAGGCCCTAAATCTTCAACAAGGAATCACTGAAACCAGGCCATCGCAAAAACACCTTTTAGATTTGAGTCAGAATAAACAACATTCATACAAAATGTCATGTTTTCTTAATGATGTTAATGTTTCTTAATGCTTAATGATGTTAATCAGGTGTGCTGGTGATGGATTTGAATACATTCAGGAGAAATCTGGAACCAAACTTTGTTCTTGTTCCTTTTTTCTGTATTTATATCTCCATCTGTTCTAAAGTGATCTTGAGTTTTTACAATGAAAATTATTTAATAATGTGTCTTACAATCTCAGGTACATTGTTCTTGATCGTACTGATTCTACTTTTAAGCAGTGCAGACAGAATATAAACATGTTTATAGAAAGTAAAAACAGGAATTGCAAAATATACCGGGGTTGGACAATGAAACTGAAACACCTGTCATTGTAGTGTGGGAGGTTTCATGGCTAAATTGGAGCAGCCTGGTGTCCAATCTTCATTAATTGTTCATTGCACCATTAAGAGCAGAGTTTGAAGGTTCAATTATCAGGTAAGAGCACAAAATATTGCAATGCACACAACATTATGGGGGACATACCAGAGTTCAAAAGAGGACAAATTGTTGATGTATCAAGTGCCACGGTATCCAGGGTGAGTGAGGAGTGAGTCAGGAAACGTTCTCCACCAGCATCACGTAGTCACCTGTCCACTATCCTGCAAGGAGAATGGCTTAAAATCCCTCTGACCACTGTGCAGGACTTGTATATGTCATTCCCAAGACAAACTGACGTTGTATTGGCCACAAAAAGAGGCCCTAGTTCACCATACTAATGAATTATTGTGGTCTAAAACCAGGTGTTTCAGTTTCATTGTCTAACCCCTGTATCTTCTTCCAGTATTATATATCATATATTGTATATTGTGTATCACTCCAGTCTTACACTGTTGGTATTTTAGTTATGTAGTAAAGAAATGGTTCTCTATAGAACCATAGCAATGAAAGAACACATTGCACAATGCTTTGCAGCATGAAAGGATTTTTCAAACTGAGGATGTGGAGTAAATGGTTCTTTACAGAAAGGATCCATTTATCAACAAACAGAGTTCTACTATTGTTAACTCTTAGAACCTGAGATCTACACTTTGCAGGCAGTTACATGATGTTTTCTCGGTTTAGATCATAAACTATAAGACTTATTATAAATATTATAAATGATCAGTAATATAACTGAATTAAATCCCAGTTTAAAAGCCAAAGGAGCTTCCAGTGCATGTTTACTGCTCTGTCCACGTGTACATGGAGAGAGAGACAGGGCTAATGACAACACAGACCCAGATATTGTGTCATAGAGGATAACCAGAAGGAAGATCAGTTTGCTCTCTTTCTTTGCTGACACAGTGTTCAAATTTCAGAATAAAAGAGAAACAATAATAATGATATACATAAACAACAAAATAATGCTGGACACAGGACAATCTTACATTATAAAACTTTACAAAAAAACAAAACAATGTAGGCACAAGTAAAATTTTGATCAAAACATGGACAAATTCTTACAAACATGTAAATTCTTTTAATTTTTACATCTTAGATGAAGACATTTAGGAGTAGCCTATGATTTCCTGAAAACAACATCTTGCATGTGTGATGGTCTCCTATAAATACATTTTAAACTATGAAACATACCACAAAATTGGCCTAGGGTTCTAAAGGTTAAGATGTCAAATATGTACCAATAGAAGAACCATGCTATAGAGAAGGCTTTTCAACAAGCTTTAATTTAGAACCATTTCCACGTTCTCCATCAGTCTGGTGAACTCTTTCATGGTGCAAAGAAGCCTAAATGTATGCAATGTGTTTTCATGGTTCTATTGAGTACTATATGTTTTACTAAAGAACCCTTGAAGATCTTTTTGTGTGTGTGTGTTTATTGTGTGTAATGCTCTTCTGTTAATTTTGTTTTGAAATGTAATGTAAATCAATTATGAACTATTCTGAGATTTTTACTGTAAATAGTGAGATTAACAGTAATATGTGTTGAATAACATGGTTTCTTATCTCATTTTTATGCATGTTTGTATGTAAATATTTGAATATATTGACTGTCCAATTTAAATTCAACCAAATGTGTTGCAGTACGGCAGTGTATTATTCAGAGTTATCACAGCTTCAAAAATGCCAGCAGTGCAGCAGATAAAAAAGTGTGATTTTTATAGATACTATTTTTTGTATGATTAGATGTTTACTTTTTATGCAGGGTGATACCGGTCAAGTTTTAGAACACTTTAGAAAACTTTTGACCGGTAGTGTACATACTGTTTATTATGCAGCGGCATGCTGTTAATCAAGAGATCACATCCCAGCACAATGACCAACTGAAATTGATTTGTTTCGCTGGTTTCCAGTCAACCACAACATTATGACCACCTCCTTGTTTCTACACTCACTGTTCCTCTTTTATCAGCATCATTGACCACACAGGAGCACTTTGCAGTTATATAATTATACTGCTGTCCATTTGTTTCTCTGCATACCTTGTTAGCCTTCTTTCACCTTGTTCTTCATTTGTCAGGACCCCACAGGACCACCACAGAGCAGCTATTATGTGAATGGTGGGTCATTCTCCGCACTGCAGTGACACTGAGATGGTAGAAGTGTGTGACACTGCTGTGTCTGATCCACTCATACCTGTGCAACATACACTAACACACCACCTCATCCAATATTGTGGTTGATTGTAAACCAGTAAAACAAATCAATTTGTGATAGTCATTATGGTGGGATGTGATCTCTTGATTAACAACAAGCTTCTGCATAATATATGGACACTACCCACACCCATATTGGGTGTTGTAAAACTTTTGACCGGTAGTTTATTTCTGTAACATTAATGCTTCATAATTGTTTCCAGTTATATGTTTCACTGTTATATACTGTATTGCACTGTAGCCTTTTTGTTTAGTTTTACTATAAATTCAGTATTACTGTAATTTAAAAAAATCATATATATTTATAATAACCAACCATCTGTTTCTTCATGAGAGCTGAGCTTATTTTTTACTACTTTTGTATTTTTGTTTACTTATAAACCTTTCATTTATTTGTATAAACTTTCAAATGTTATATTGCATACATATTGGAGTGATACTTGAAGGGAAAAAAATAAATAAATAAATAAAAAATACATATATATATATATATATATGTATATGTGTGTGTGTGTGTGTGTGTGTGTGTGTGTGTGTGTGTGTGTCTATATATATATATATATATATATATATATATATATATATATATATTTCAAGTATCACTCCAATATATATGCAATATAACATTTGAAAGTTTATACAAATAAATGAAAAGTTTACTTTTGATTTGTCAGTTTCTGGTCCACATTAAAACATTATATTATTATTTGATCAATGGCACTTTGAACATGTTCAATTAATCTGGTCAAGAAAATCTCACACCAAATTATGATTCTCAAAATTATAGACCATTAAAATCATGAATTATATAAAAAAGTCATTGTTATCCTCATCCAGTGGACACAGTGTATACAGTGGATGCAGTCCACAGCCCATTTTTCAATAAATAATTCAAATGATCTGCTGTTCATCCAATCATGTTTTCAATGAACAATGTGTAAAATGAACAATGCAATTTGTGGAACCAAAAATGAATACTCTATGATTTTACTTAAAGAACAAACATGGTTTACTGTTGTAACACCTGGTGTAATGTGTATATATATAAATTATTTCATGATTTTTAGTATCTCTTTTAATAAATTTTAGTTTTTTGTGGTTTGGTATGTTCAGGGGTGCCAAACACTGATATTCTACTACAGACATTCATCGGGGAGACAGTTATACTTAAATGTAGAATAAAGAAAGGAGAAGGCAGTGTGTGGACTATTGGCTGATATAAGAAAGATTAACTTGTGCACTCCTTTAACAAGCAAAGTAAATACATTTCCAAGGTGGCAGCAGATGACCCTGGTAAAAAAAAAGGGACTTGCAAGGGAATAATACAGGCCCGAGATGTTCAACAGTTCACTGAAGCCAGTGATATCCTTGTGTTTTTTAGTTTAGTCTCTTTCAAGAACATCCAGTGTCACTGAGAGGACCAGTCCGAGTTCAGGGAAACCGAACATGGTTTATTTGTATCTGAGCTTTATTAAAGGTGAAATATCACAATCTTTAAAGGCTCATTTTATATGTTCATGAACAAGGAATTTAAAATATATACACACATGCCCTGTCAAAATTCTCTTGATATAGTTTATAATACATGTAGAGTTTGACAATGTCATTGTGTTTTCTTATAGAGTTGTTAGTCATTTTCTTTCCACTGAGTCCAAAATAGGGTGAGGGTGACAGTAGGGTAAGCACAACAGCCCATCTGATAAAGCATTGAGCATCTGAATATTAGTGTAAGTTAGCAGTTAATTAAAATGTTAATATAACTGAAAAGTGTCTCATTGAACCATTTATTAATTATATCTGAAATGTCTTCATTTCCTTGCAGTGGCCCATGAGTGAGAGTGTGTGACTGTATTAATTGCTATGTAGCTTTAAATGAGAAGGTTCACAGAACATTTTTATGTTACTATTGAATATTTTGTCTACTAAAATATAATGTACCCACTGCATAATAAGACAAAAATGCCTTGATTTATATTGATAGATCCTTGTTCCAGCACTCCCTCTCATGCCTGATTGTCATCCTATTGATTTTACTCACCTCTGATTTCACTGTCAAATGATCTGCTGATCCTATATGTTCATATACTTTTGCCTTCACAGAACAATACATAACAAAATAATGTACTGAAATACTGGACATAGTGCATACATACATACATACATACACAAAACATAATATTTAATCAAACAAATGAGAACAATATGTAATTCATGCCTTTTGTATTTTACAAAAAAATATAATTGCTGAATATTTAATATTGAGTTACTCTTGATCTAATGCTGTGGAAAACATTCTGCTTTGTAATGCTGCTGAAAAGGGACCCCAAAGTCTACAGACCTCTGTGGACAACTGTCCACTGCAACAGTCAAAGTCACAGAGACCACCTGAAGCCTGATTCCACAAACAAAAAGGACTGAAACTTTGATTCAAAACACTAAAACTCAAAAATGTGGGTTTTAGATGTTCGGATGCTGAATGCATTGTCCTGCAGGCACCCTTACCCTTCATTATTCAGAACTTTCCTTATACTAAACACACCTGATTCAACTAATCAGCTAATTAACAAGCCTTTTAGATTTGCATTATAGCTGAAACATGCAAGGCAGGGGTGCCTCCAGGATTTAGGTTGAGAAACTCAAAACAGGAGCAAGTCCTGGTCATGTGTTTAGAATCACCATTAGACAGAGCTTACTCTCATCTAGCAGATCTGATAATGGCAGTTATTGGAGACACTTGTGGGACCAAACCTAATTAATTAATGAGTGAGGAGAGGACCCAGCATGAATCCTTGGGCAAGACTCAAAACTGCCCAAAGCAAATTATTTCAGATGTCCTGGGCTTTTCTAAGAGTTTTCTGGCAAACTTTAATCTTGCCCTGGTGTTTTTGATTTGACATGAAAGATTGCCTCTTTACACACCTGGTAGATCCATGTACTTTCAGCCTATAATCTTCCATAATAACTTAATAGAATTATGAACCATCTGCTGTTGTGCTGAATGTGCTTGTCAGTCTGATGTGGGCATGTTGTTTCTTCTTCCATAGAGAGACCAAAAGCTGTGGTGTCCTTAAAGCCTGACAATCAGGTGTTTATAGGAGAGAACATAATTTTCAGATGTGACATACAATGAGGGGAGACCCCGAGTGGGCATTCAGCTGGAATAACGATCACACTGTTTACTCATCCATCACAACACAAGAGATCATAATCAGCTGTTACACACTCTGATGGTGAATACACCTACAGAGGAACAGTGAGAGAAACCTCACGTTCCTCATACACTAGTGCTGCTGTTAGACTGACTGTATCAGGTTACTGTGATCATCTATTCAGTGTTTTGAAAGAAGTTGCAGTGTCTTCCCTTATTTGTACTTACCCAACTCTTTCCCAACCTAATCTAGAAAATTATCTAAAAAAATATGAATTAAAAAATAAATAAAATAATTAAATGGGGCAATTCACTACAATTGTTATTTTTCTACTGCTATGTTCGTACAGCTTTACCCAGACCAACCACACCAGACATGGAAAATGATATCTTGCTATCACTGTTTTGATCATTTTGATAATGACTATTTTCTCAAAGTGATTGTAAGACATTGTGAGGAAAAGGAAAAGCCACTGAGGTGTGGGGAAAGTAGCGGTTAATATTCCAAAAAGCATTGCATTATGGGTGTGGTAGTTTAGACGTCGCGGGGCGCTGCAGCCACAGAGCAGCATTCACTTTGCAATTCCTTTTCTCCTCATTTTTGTTTTTATTCTGTTAACACGATAACTCTTTGTTGTGTTGAACTTTAGAATAAAGTCCCACTTTGAGGTGATTTAGCCTGCGGTCAGTGTTTGCAGATGGAGATTGGACTTTATTGGGGGTATTACCTCAGAACGGGTGGAGACTGAAACCGTTCTGGTCCAGAAGCTGCAGGAGAAGCAGCTCCCCTGAGTCCTCACGACCACGGTCGAGAGGAGTGAACAGGTAAAAAAGGTAACAGCTTTGAGCCACTGAATTCGTGAGTGAAACTAATGAATTTAATAACTTTTCTGTCCACGCCGCCATTTTTCTGACGCCTCATAGGACGGTCACACGCTGGACCAATGAGTGGACGCCCCGCAGGACGCTCTGGATGACGCCGCCTGGGACACGTTCCAACACAGCTCCGATGGTGACTTCCACTTGTTTGCAGACTCGGTCGTGAGCTTCGTTGGGAAACCTGTGGATGATACGATACATAGAGTGACCGTCAGAACCTTCCCCATCCAGAAGCCGTGGGTGGATAAAACCATCCGCGACGCTCCGTCAGCTCGCACTGCTCCTTATAATGAGGGGCTCACCAAGGGAACAAGTCTGCGCCCTACGAAGTGCACATTTTATGCAGGTTTCGGGGCTAGTAACAGTGCCACCGGCTGCGCATGCGCACAACAGAGAGGGACGTGAAAGACGTGTGTGGCCGGGATCTGAAAGCTTGTGTAGATCAGCTCGCTCTTATTTTTACTTAACCTTTCTCTGACGCTGAGCACAGCTTCTTGTACTTTAAGAAATCCGTGATAGTCCCAAAGAAATCACAGCCAGCCACTCTCCATGACTGTCTCACTGTCTCTCTCACATCAGTCTCTTGTCAGAGACTTCATCCCTTCATCACCACTCTCTGGACCCATTGCATCATCTACAGATGATGCCATTACACATCTGCTTCACACCACACTGTCACACCTGTACACTGAGAGCAATGGTTATGTTAGAATGCTGACTACAGTTCAGCATTTAACACTATTATTCCTTCCAAACACACTGCCAAGCTGGTAGATTTGGGATTCCACCCATCGGTGTGTGACTGGATCTCCAGCTTCCATATCTCAGCCATATCTCAGCCACTGCCACCCTCAGCATTGGTGCTCCTCAGGGCTGTGTTTTATCACCCCTACTATACTGTACTGTACTGTACTGTACTGTACACCCACAACTGCGTGACCACTTCAAGCTCCAACGTCATTGTTAAGTTTGCTGATGACGCGGTTGTGGTGGGCGTGAACAACTAGAAGGCCTACCTGGAGGAGATTGTACGTTTGGAAAATCTCCTGCACAATGTCCACAAAACCAAGGAGCTGATAGTCGACTGCAGCAGGAGACTGGTGCTACCACCCAGTATGGATCCATGCTTCAAACAGAAGTATTGTGACGCTCTGGTGAGAGCAAAGTGAAGGGCAGTATTTTTCTTGCATTTGTGTTGGACACAGATGGAAGTCGACCTCCACTTTTAATCCATTCAGTGCAGTGAACACACACAAATGCACATATTGAGACAGTGAGCACACATGCCCAGACTGATATGTTAGGTAAAAATATGTTAATATATATTATTAAAGCCCCATTTCTTGTAAATAAATATTTACATTCATTAATAGTTGCCTTAATGTTTACTTAATTATTACTAATTCAGTAATTAGTTATTTTTAGGCAGAAGCCAATAGGTGTGTTATGAACCACCATTATTAATCCTAAAGAAATTATTTAGGCCTTCACAAGAATCAAAATGATGAACATGTTTATCAGCGTTTGAGGAAGTGGTTTGAGTCCAGTGTTGAAATAGAGCACTTTCACGTAGATCGGTGTAGCAGGAAACAGACGTACACTTTATTTACTGGTCTTAAAAAGCAATGAGAACCTTTAATGGATACTGTTTTTACTCCGGAGCAGTGCTGCTTGTTCTCCGTTATGGTAAGAACATAAATTAATACAGTTTAGAGAGAGAGAGAGAGAGAGAGAGAGAGAGAGAGAGAGAGAGAGATTCTTAGTTTGGTTAGTTCCAGAAATTGTTCAATGTATCCTCTTTGAATTTGTGGAAGGTGGGTAGAGACTCTCCCAAAACACACCTAGGGGCAGTGAGGTGTGGCCAGTTCACCCAGTTTATTGTATATGAACATAAAGATAAAATATATAGTTTGTCTTTATTGTCTATGTGTGCTGCTTTGCAAATTTATGATTCTGTTTATGAATTGTGGTTGTATTTATTATAATAAATGCACTTTGTTGCAGGTGTTTGTGCTCTGGGTGAGGAGATCACAGAGCACAGAGCTGCTGGCAGTTCCCTCATTTTACCACTCGGACATCCTAAAGAATCTGTCTCATTTGCTCAGTGGAGATATAAAGGATTATCATTTGCTGCCTATAGAAATGGACAAATTGTCATTACTGATAAACTGCACTTTGGTGAAAGGTTAAAGGTGGACAATGATAAGCTCAGTGTAGAAGTGACAGATCTTCAGCTCAGTGACTCAGGACTTTACTCAGTTGTTAAAACGAGTACAGCTGGAGGCCAGCTCCCAACAAAGAGAATCAATCTGACAGTCCATGGTGAGTATGTTTAAACCCTTCATCTTCACTAGATGTCTGTTTCTAAAACCTGTTTCTGTTTCTAAAACCTGCCTCATGAATATGAGTCATTTTGTTTTAAAATGTTAATGATAACTTTAGATGCCATTAGAGTCATACCATAGAAAAACTACTTTTAGTTCTCTGAGGAACCATCTTTATATAAATGATATGTGAGTGTATAAGAATGGTAACTGTTGAAGTGGAGATATTTGTCCCCATTTGTCCCCACTTCTGTGTATTTTTTCATGTAGAGATGACCCAGTTCCACCAGACATAAGTTGTATACAACACGTTTATATCCACCAAAATTTTGGGAGAACCCTTCGGAGAAAGCCCCAAAGAGTTCTGAAGAAGACAAAGCAAACTTGTGTCAGGTCACACCCTGGATGTGCTCTTTTGGCTCTTCCCCCAAATCCCTCTATCTGACCCCGTCTCATTTCTTCCCAGGAATTGTTTTCACTACTAGTTTTGAGCTTTTGCACTCCCCAGGTGCACCCCACACTTCTCAATCTCAAACCTCTGCACCTGTATGCAAAGATAAGCCTTGGATTCTTTGCTAACAATGGTTGGTTTGTAACACACACAGGAGAACAGACTGTTCTGTCCTTTATCCCCATCTTGTATGCACGCAACCACTTTATAAAATTGTTATAATGACAGACACATATCTAAGATCATGGTTCTAAACATTTACACTTATTTGATTACATTGATTTTACATACTGCGTGATTAATATATGAGCCCAACAATACTGATTTGAATATATTGCTTTCACACATTGCATAGTTAATATATGATCCCAACATAACCAAAAGTGGTTCCTCTATGGCATCCATTGTAGCACCTTAATTTTTAACAGTGTAAATACACATGTAAGAATAATATGTGCATTCATACAGTGGCTAACAGGCAGAGAGTTAAATTCAGAAGCAGAAACAATCAAAAACATTAGGCTTATTCGAACTGCAATAGACATCCTTTTGTTATGGCATGAAATTGAATATAATAAATAAAGAAGTACCTGTATGTTAAAATATTTGTGATCATTGCTGCAGGTTAAGCCCAGAGTTTGTTTTCCAAATCCACACTAGTGACTGTAGATGACCAGAAAGTGGTTTGGTTTCTCACATCCAGCTGTTTTGAGAAATTATTTACACATATTAAGAAGTTGTAATATTTTAATACAGAATCTGTGTCAACTGAAATCGGTTCCAACAGTAGCCTGATATTTAACCTGATATTGAAATTTATGAAAATTATTATTATTATTATTATTATTATTATTATTATTATTATTATTATTATTATTATATATTAATAATAATATCCTATATTCATTATGTTTTGTAAACAAAACAAGCTTTTATAAATTTAAAAGAGAAAAAAGGTAATGCTATTTAAAAAGCTATTAGAAAAAAATAATAATAATAAAAAGAGAAAACCAACAAAGGCCAGTGAGCTTTATGTTTTAGATTAGATTTAGATGTATTACAAGTGTGATTTTCACATGGCACCCACAAGGTAGATACTTTGTTAAATTCTTCTTTTGCAGGTGTGCTTAAGGTTGAGATTGAGAGCACTCAGACTTGGAAACGGTCTACAAACCGCTGTGAGCTTCATCTTCTGTGCCGAGCATCTGAAGATCAGAATGTGTCCTACACATGGAGTGGCTTTAAGGAAGAGAATGGAGCTCAGCTGAACTTCACTCTCTCATCAGCAGATGGAGATGTTACTCTGAACTGCACTGCAACCAGCAGCTTCGGGAATGGTTCTAACATGACCAGAGTGACCTGCCAACCAAAAGAGCCCCCTACAGGTATCTTATTTCCAACAATCTGTTGTTGTTGTTGTTTTTTGTTTTTAGTTTGTTTGTTTTTTAATAAATGTACTGTTGGATTTATTAATTTTTATATTGAATTTAACTTGTATTTAACACTGAAAAAGAAAGTTTTAAAATTTCTGAAAACCTGCTTCAGACCTTGCACTAGATCACATTGGAACCGCTTTATAAAGATCAGTTCCAGTGGGTCACAATGTTGCCTGGTTGCACTTCTTCAGTCATCAGACAGTACTTTATAAAGTGGTGTATTGCATTCTGTAAACTGTTGGACAGCACAGGACAGACAGTTAAATTAAAAGCTGACAAAAGTTGAAGAGCAACATTTGTAGAGGAAATTAAGCATTTTCCAAAGCTTTTCATTTGTAGAATTTATGCTGCATTATTATTCTTGAAACACAGAGTATTTTAAGTTTTTTCTCAAAAGGTGTCAAGTACAAAACTTATTTTAATTCTAGTTTTATACTTTATTTTTCATAGAAAGACAAAAAAAAATCATTAAATCATTAATTCTGCAGAAGATTATGAGACATAACATGCTCTAGAAAAATAGCTGCTTCATAATGTTGTAATAAGCAGCCTCATAAGGTTTAATGAGTACATTACATGTGTTTTGTACAACTTGCTGAAATCTTTCTGAACAAGGTGATTTTTTTAGATGAGTCTACTTCAAGAGGTCCATTCTCAGTGCTCAGGTTGCTCAGTAGTTTGATGGCAGTGTCTGTATATCTGTTGCTAACCATCATACTGGGGGTGAAATGCTACAGAGCTCGAGGTAAGAACTCACACTCTTCCTGTTGATCCTTCATAATAAACACACTTTCTAAAATAGCATTTGATTACGTATCAATATTATCTGTTTTTAGCTAAACCTGATGAGGTGAACAGAATGTGAGCAGTGAGAGAAGAAGAGTGCTGATGAGCGGAAAGTGTTTTTACTGTGTTAATCTTGTGCTTCAAAGCAATGAACAATAACTTCAGCTAGCATGAGAATGTTACTACTGATAAAACAACCTTTTGCTAAAAATAAAAAATAGTGCTGGTTTAAGGCTATATGAGTGTAAGACAATATTCATGTTGCTATGTTACCAAGTGGTAGGCCAGTATTGTGGCATTGTTTTTTAGTTTGATGTATTTCTATTCACCAAAAAATTTAAAAGTATTTATAGGACACAGTCACACATAACATGTAGTGTTATTGTCAGGAGATCCTAGGTTACTCTGATTTGTCTTCATTTGAGATGATATACTGTATTATGCAAATTATATATTATGTCTGTATATAATGTCAAACGTCCTGTTAGAAATTGATCACCCAGAGTGATTTGAGCTGAGAATAAAAGTGTTTTGACGAGCTATATGTAATGACTTTTTGTTCATGCTGATCAACAAACATGTTGCACTTACAAATGTAGATGGGATGGCTCTATCTAGAACCATGCACTTAAAAGAACACTTTCCATGAATTGAAGGTTCTTTTGATCATTGAGCCAACACTACAGAAACCTCCTAGCAATACCTACCATAGAAACCCACTGTGATGCAATAGCATCAACATAGCAACACTATACTGCCTGCATGGATTACCATAGCAACACCATGTCAGCCACCTAAAATCAGGCTAAACCCCCTGCACCCATTCTGCGTTTCCACCAACAAAGACTATTTTCTACTTAAATTATGTTTTGAAATGGTTTTATAAACACAGACTTTCCTTTAATGTTTCAATACATTATCAATACGTTTCAATACAATCACTGTCATGTTTCATAAATTTTCCATATAATTCCACATTCAGACGCAGTCGTTGGCTCTCACCAGTGCAATTTTGTAAATAAGTACTGCATAGTTTAGTCCAATATATACATGTATTCTACTTTATATTTACATTATAATACCAATCAAATGAGAGGCAACTCTGGCACATGGAACAGTAAACTGTCAACAGTTTTGTACTCACAACACTGACCAGAAAACCACACTGACAATTTCCTTTGAACACACACACACACGCACGCACACACACACACACACACACACACACACACACACACACACACACGCACACACTCCTATATATGGACACACAGTGGCACGCAGTTTCAAAACCCTGGTCAAAACTTCTCTTACTGTAAATAAGTTAAAATAATACCTCATACCTCAAAAAAATACCAAAATTCATGAAATTGAAGATGAAACAAGATTAGCCTGTTAAAGTTTAATAAAGGATCCTGCTTTTTGTGGCAGTTAAGAATCTTAATTCCTGTTTGGGGGATTTTTTTTTACCCATTTCTTCTTTGCAAAATGATTCTAGTTCTGTGAGATTAAAACTGAGGGAAACTGAGAACTGCTTCACAACCAAGAAGGAAAACTCAAACTCAAATCCCACCTCGTTAAACAAAACTTCTCCCCTAGAGTGAGAGGAGGAAAAACAAAAGCCCTTTCTTTTCTTTTGTGATTATTCTTTTAAGAAAGGATAGGATCAGTATCTCCTGCTTGGTAAGGAGGGAAGGAGGGAAGGCAAATGGAAAAAAGGAGGATTTCTTTAAAGATAGAAAACGCTTCTCACATTGGAGAAGGGACAGTTTAATACCGGAGATTACCGGCAGCGTCTTGGGTAGCATTTAACCAAGCGACCGAGACAAGCGTGAGACATGGGTTGCTTAAATAACTACAGCGCACCTGAGCTCACTTGTGCTGATTCTTGGTGGCTGGACGGTGACTCTGCAGGTGGCTCCTTACAACATCTGTACTAATGTTCTGAGTCTGAGGTCTATCCTAAGACTCACAATAATCTATAGATCAGGAGACTCTGGGGGCCTTTTGAGGTGGTCCATGGTGGATTCTGAGGTGTGTTTAGGATCATCATCCTGCTTTAGAAGAATATTTTAATCTATCTGTCTTTCTGTCACAAATGACAAGGAAAGATGAGGAACTGGACAGGAGAGAGTGGAGGCTGAAACCGTGCACTGTGCAAACATAAATGGGTAGAGCACAGCATTAGACCATACAAGATAAGATTATTTCTGGAAATGTTTTTCTATCTGAGTCAAAGCTGAAGTCACTACTTATCACTAGCTGAAGAGGTGATAAAAGGTTCCTCACAATAACAGTCTTACACACATTTCTGCACACATATTCACGATTCAGGCTTTCTGATACATTTTTGGAGCAATTAAGAACGTTCTTACAATAAATAAACAACATTCACTAAATAGACATTTTAAAGTCATGCCGACTGTAGTCATCTCCATGCCATGCCAGCTCTCCATCATAGAATCCCCTATGACATCTTCATTGTATCAGAGGGGGCTTGAGGAAAATGTGAGACCCTCTGTACAAAAACTGAAGCTTAAACTCACACAGCTGAAAGAATTCTGCATGGAAGATACAGAAAAATCACTCTCCCAGTTAAGTCAGAGAGCCAGAGACGTGAAAACAGATATAAGAATTGTCTAATTAAGGGACTTTCAGAAATATCAGCTATTAGACCTTAAGGTGTCACCTGTAACGTCATCTTCAGTCATGTTGTAAGGCATGAAGTGGCCTAACTCTCAGACAGTTTCACAAACACAGGCCACTACCAAAGTTGACCTCAGAGTACAGCAACGTAGAAAACCAGAAGAAAGAAATATGGCCTTAGAAAGCCACAGACCTCACAGACATGCAGCAACTAAAGTTCCTTAAACATTAGTTTTAACATGAGCAGTGGATGTGTATGCAATGAAATAAAGACACACATGCTCAAAAGTACTCAAACACCTGCTCATTCACTATTTCTACTGTAATCAAGGGTTTTAAAAAGAGTTAATCCTGTTTGACGGTCTCTGCTGTACAGGGGAGGCTTTCTACTAGAGTTTGGAATATTCTCTGAGCATTTGATGGCATTCAGTGACAAGAGCATTAGTGAGGTCAGGACTTTGGTTGCTCACCACATGACCCCATTCCCAACCGAAAGTTGATGGATCACCATGATTCCTGAGAACATTCTTCCACTGCTATACAGCTGTAGGGTTGGTGAGAAAAAGTTCATGGTTATTTGTTCTAGAGTGTCCTATTCAATTGACAGCATTTCTCTACAGGGATGAGGCAAGGTGTGTGTGTGTGTGTGTGTGTGTGTGTGTGTGTGTGTGTGTGTGTGTGTGTGTGTGTGTGTGTGGCTGTTTTAGTAAGTTAGTGCCTAATGATGGTGAATCCAGTGTGCTGGTGATGGAACTCAAAACATCCAGGTGCTGGCTGGAGGTGTCCATATCTCTGTGACTCTTTCTCTCTGCCTGATGACTGTATAAAAGGCAGAGCAACTCTGTCAGTCAGTGGGTCAGTCAGTGGGTCAGTAATTACTGGGACAGTATGGCATTTAGTCCACTCTCTGTAATACTCTGTGAGTAAATATTTTCTTTATATTTGTCATGTTTCACAAATCCATATAATTTCCATTTAAATTCTATAAATTCCATATAATTCCACATTCAGATGCAGTCATTGGATCCCACCAGTGCAATTTTGGAAATTAATACTAAATACTTAATAAATAAATGTATTTTAAATGTATAGTCAGAGCTCTGACATCACTGTCCAGAAAACGACACTGACAATTTCCTTCACACACACACAGGCACGCACGCACACACACACACACACACACACACACACACACACACACACACACACACACACACACACACGGTGCCTCTCTCTCTCCTTGTCTCTGTGATGACTGTCAGTCAGTGGGTCAGTCATTACTGGGACAGTATGGAGTTCAGTTCACTCTCTGTAATACTCTGTGAGTAAATTCTCTTTATATATTCATTAGAGTGAGAGCTGCTGTACGCTGATATGCAGGGATCTGAGGGCATTGATCATCAGTTTCTGTGTGATTGAGTAACTGGATGCAGCTCAGCTAGTTTAAAAGCTTTTCCTTCATGCTGAACCAGGGATTTCATTCAGACATTGTTATGAGATGTTCTGAGTGGAAATACAATATTTATGGCAGATATATGGCACATATCTCTCTCTGTTTTTATCCTACAGATAAATATTAAATATAAAATTGTACACAGCAAATGAGAAATTCCACAGTAGCCTCTTAACAGCACCATACCAACACTACAGGAACCACCTAGAAATGCCTACCATAAGCAAATCTGGTTCCGTAAAGAATAGTGTCTGTAAAAGCACTCTGTGAGCGTGATGAACTTTAAAAAGTTACTTTTAGTGACATAGAATAAATTGTGTGTAGATCATGAAGATGTCTAGATCAAGAGGGTGTGTGTAGATCAGGAATATGTCTAGATCAGAACAATATATGTAGATCAGAAGAGTGTGTGAAGATTTCATATTAATGCATCATTTATCTGTTTCTAGTTCTGACTGTACTCATCCACCATGGACAAACTGAGGGTAAATCGTACAGGATTTACACTGATCTATATTTAATACACTGATCTACATTTCATTTACGTTTACCTCTAATTCCTTACTTTGAATAAATGCCTGTGAAAAGTTTCCCAAATTCATGGTTTTCCCACGTTTTGCCAAGATTTCACAGTTTATATGTTGGGTTCTTCCAGATGATCCAAAGGCTAAAATTGAAATGATTCCTGACACAGAAGAAATGTTCATAGGAGAGACTGTCACTCTTAAATGTAAAATAAAGAAAGGAGGTGGGTGGTCTTACAGATGGTATAATCATACAAAAGCTCTGCCCCTTGGAAAGCAAAGTGAAAGTTTTCAGCTGGAAACGACCGGCACTGCTAAATTTACCTGCATGGGAACACGGACCCAAGGTCAACCATACAAGACTGAACACAGTGAAGTGTTGGAACTTCGTGTTGTAGGTGAGTTTATTTTACCTGTTTGCAGAACATTCATCATCAGTCTCTGAATCTGTTTCACTGATCTATTGGATTAGATAGAATTTGCATTACACGTGTTTAACGTGTTAAATATCAGTTTAATGGTTCTTCACATTCACATCTTTAGTTAAATGGTTGTTAATGGCATCAAAATGGTTCTTCTAGGGCATCGTTCAATGAACACTTTTAAGTACCTTAATTGTTAAAAAAGGGAGTGTAACATCCCTTTGAGCCTAATTGGGGCTAAAACTCTGTGTGAGGAGATTCAGAGTAACACTAAGGTAACAGAAGAGATTTTATAGTTTTTTACTACAAATGGAGGATTATTTTATACTTTTTCTTGTCGGTAAATCTGAAATAGTAGTGTTAGTGTTATAGTAGGTAAACACAAGTTAACTAGTTTATTTTTTTTAGTAAATAGACCTCATAGCTACACAAAGCGGTCATTTAATCTGATACATCTCTTTTAAAGTTTGTTATAAACTTTATAGGTTTATAATTACAGTCTGTAACTAATCAAGCTGATGATTAGGATAAATATAGTTTGAGGGGTGAACCAATTCTCTACGTTCCCATTTTCTGTGTGTGTGTGTGTGTGTGTGTGTGTGTGTGTGTGTGTGTGTGTGTGTGTGTGTGTGTGTGTGTGTCTGTGTGTGACTGCACATCTACAATGTTATCAACATTCTGGGTTGTATAACAATAACTAGTAAGTGTATCGTTGTTTAAAATTAAATGTTTAAATACTCCAGGAAAACTGCTGTGTTATAAACTCTCATCAGCACACACACATTACCACCATCACCATGCCACTGCTGTATTGAGAATGGTGTAATGCTGTTTATCTTATTTATTATCTTCTTTTGGTGGACACACAAGGACTCCAAAGGACATTATACATAGGACAATTTAAACATGTAGGCAAGTAGCACTGCTGAGATGCAAATATCAGGGAGGATATTATGCACATTAACATACATTGATTTATTAACATCAACTGAGCTGTAAAATAACGTGTTTAACACTCAAATTCAAAATGACTTTGAAAATGACCATCACTGAATACAGATTCTGTTATCACCATGCAATTTGCACCATTCATTTGTTTATTTATTTCATAATATCATGTAAATTTTAAAGTTTATCTGTATTTCATATTTTATTCTGTTTCTACAGCGGAGTGTCTTTGTTCCTGTGCAGTGAAAGTTTCAGGAACACCTTTATACATCATTCCTACACACGAGTAATTTACTGAAAGAGTGTTAGTTTAGTCTGAGGGATAGAAGTATAAATGGTCTGATTTAATGTTGATCTTATGCCACACATTTGTGTCAGTAAGTGTGTAGATGTTTTGTATACTGTGTCATAAATATCATTCATTATAATGAACATAAACATGAATAGAACTTTTGAATAATTTCTACTGAACATATTTATTTTCCTTACACAGAGAGACCAACACCTGTGGTGATCATAAAGCCTGATGGAATTGAATCTATATACTCTAAATACACACCACTGCCTTTCTTTTTATAGATCCACCCAAACCTACACTGACTGTAGAACCCAGATGGAGTCCTGTGTTCAGTGGAGAGTCAGTGACTCTGAAGTGTGAGAAAGAGTCTTACAGAAACTGGAGATATCAGTGGTATAAAAGCAGCAGTAGAACTGCAGTCTCTCAGTCTCAGCTAAACACCTTCACCTTCATCAGTTCAGCAGCAGATCAGGATCAGTACTGGTGTAGAGGAGAGAGAGAGAACAGACCCACATCATCACAGGACAGTAACAGAGTCACTCTTACAGTCAGAGGTGAGTTTTCTGATCTGTGCATCACTGTAAATAAACAGATCACTTCATATCATATCAAGTTCTGCAAAATTAGATTATCAGTACAAAGTCCAAATCCTGCTTTCTGACTATGACTATAATTTAAATCCAATGGCTGATTTAGTGGTTTATAATTAGTATTTCATATTTGATTCTGTTTCCAAAACCTTACTTATGTAACTGGTCTTTATTCCTGTAAAGCAAATGTTTCAGGAAGACCTTTATACAACATTCCTACAAACATGATGAATTTACTGATAGAGTGGTAGTTTAGTCTGAGAGTACATCAGTTTGAACACCAACACTTACAGAACACTACTGAACTACTGACACCTGTAAAACACCCTGTAGAAGCCTAAATCTCAGTGCAGTGGGTAGCATGACCAGGGGTTTAATATTTTGAAGAAAAGGCTTCAAATGTCACTTTTCATTTACTGAATATAAAATTTTTCAGGTTACCTTTTTCATTGAAACTGTGATCATGAATGAGTTTCTTATCCATATTGAATTTTTTTAAGATGCTAGTATTTGTTTTGTAAAACTGGTCCAGTTCAGTGTGAAAACTTAATTTGGCATCTAGTTGTTGAGTATGTAAAATGTTGATAGAACTATTAGGCTACTTTAATCTAGAGGATATTATTCTGTATCATAATGACTTTTCAAACAATGACTTGATCATGACTGGACCCCTGCTCCAGTGTGGACACAGACAGTCGTGCCCATGCTTTGTCTGCTTTTGTTTTTCGAAACATCTGTTCCTGTTTTTTTGCCTGTGTCTGATCACATACCTGTTCCCGTTTCTGGTTTTGTGGTTCTTGTCCCTGTCACTGTTTAAATGTCTGTCCCCACCAGTGTATTGATACCTGTTCCCTTACACAATCCTGTCATGTCATGTCCTTCAGCCTCAGGTGCAATCTCCTGTCATGCCCCTTGTTTCCCAGTCTCCCATTTCACCCCAGTCCTTTCTTGTTATCAGCCTCCTGTTCATGTCTAGTTTGGTTTGTTTCTTGTCTTGGTCTTGTCTCTTGTTTTCTGGGTCCTACTTCTTTGCCAGATTCAGGGTGTGTTTAGTCTGTTTGTTTTTTTTTTGTTTGTTTTCTTAATCATTTACTTTGTATTTTGGTTTGTTTTGTTAATAAACCACATGTCCCTGCATTTACATGTGCCTCCTGCTCCCTCCACCATGTCACTTTGTTTCATATGTTGTTCACGTTCTTATTTTTGATTTCTGTAAAAATGCTATACGAATAACATGTTAATTAGCATGAACATAAGCATGAAAAGAAATTGATCTGAATGATGTCTACTGAACATATTTATTTTCTTTACTCAGAGAGACCAACACCTGTGGTGATCATAGAGCCTGATAATCAGGTTTTCATGGAAGAGAGGGTCACTCTCAGATGTGACCTACAGGGAGGAGGAGACACTGAGTGGACATACAGCTGGTATAAGGATGATCACACATCTCCACACAGCACATTAAATGAGATCAGCATCAGCTCTGTTACAGACTCTGACGGTGGTAAATACACCTGCAAAGGAACAGTGAGAGGAACCTCACGCTCCTCACACACCAATGCTGCTGTTAGACTGACTGTATCAGGTGAGTTGATCCTCTCTACAATCTTCATTAACCTCACTATCACATCAGTACAGAGGAGAGCAGATCTAAAATGTGTTGTGGTGTAGAGGAGAGAGAGACAACAGAAAAAATATCATATTACAGTAACACACTGTACAGGGTGAGCTTATCAATGTGTGCTTTTTCAGTTTACATTAGGAACAGCATTAACATCCATTTTTGAATCAGTCACTTTCTTGCAGAACCTTAGTGATTGTTCAACCTCGACACTTTCAGAGGTTTATAAAGAAACACAATTAATTAATTTCCACAGGTATAATTGGTCAAACTGATTTTATATGGACAGTAAACAGTAAATTGTGAATCCAAAGCATCTGTCCAAAGCATCAGTTGCCAGGTTTTAGAAGATAGATATTGTACATGTTTGCAAACTAAGTGTAAATAGTGGCATCATAAAGAAAGAAGGAAAACAAAAGAAAAGAACTGATGGTTCAAACAGTCTTTCACTATTTGATTCTTCATCCAATACTCTTTCAGTTCAGGATGTCCTGATCAGTTTTGTCCCTGTTTAACCTGAGTAACTTAATGCCGTAATGCTTAATGTAAGTCAATACTGATCAATTATAACTGATCTTTGTTTTGTATAAATATTTCAGCCCCACAAATTAGCGGTACTGTTAATTAACACTAAAATCAAATCACTTTCATTTTAGTAAACAGTTTATATAATGAGATTCTTGACTCACAACTTTATAAATTACTATCTACAATATCTTTGTTGTTACACAAGTTCAGTCAAAGCAGAATGGGCCGGTGGCCAGCAGAACCAGCAGAAATAGACACACAGTTTACAGATCAATGGCTTAAACAGTCAAAGCACAAGAACCAGAGACATTACATAATGTATCTACGCTCCATTATAAAATAGTTCCTGTTCAGTTACCTCCTGAGAAGCTCCTCACTGCAGCAGCAGAGGGCGCTCTGCTACAATAAAATTACCAGTATTCAATCCATTAAAAATGGTAGAATCATCCCCAATTCAAATCCAAATCCACTGATCAAATCTGGACTTTCAGTGGATTAGAAAGAAACACAATGAATCAACTTTTACAAGAATATTTTATGCATTTAATTTTGTATAGAAAGTAAATTGTAAATTATTGTCACTGGAAATCCAAGCACTGCAATAGTGTGTATGAACTCTGACTCTTCATGAACTGAACACTGTTATACTCATTACATACTACAGAGTGAGCTCACTGACATCAGCACAGCTGTATAATCAGCTCATATAAAGTAATTCATAAACTGTATTTTACTCATATTAGTTCTAACACTGTAAATCAGTCTGTTCCTCTTCATAATCCCACAGCTTTACCCAGAACCACACTGACTGTAGAACCCAGATGGAGTCCTGTGTTCAGTGGAGAGTCAGTGACTCTGAAGTGTGAGATAGAGTCTTACAGTAACTGGAGGTATCAGTGGTATAAAGGCAGAAGTAGAACTGCAGTCTCTCAGTCTCAGCAAAACACCTTCACCTTCATCAGTTCAGCAGCAGATCAGGATCAGTACTGGTGTAGAGGAGAGAGAGAGAACAGACCCACATCATCACAGGACAGTAACAGAGTGGATCTCTCTGCTAAAGGTGAGGGATTACTGTGGTGAAGACTCTGAGAGCAGTGTGTGAACTCTGACTCTTCATGATCTGAAGTGTGTTCTTCATCTCCACCTGCAGAAACACCTAAACCTGAACTCACATCAAGCCTTAAAGGAGCTGCACTGATAGGAAACCCAGTGACTCTGAACTGTAAACTGGACCAGTCTGCTGGTTGGAGGTTTTACTGGTCCAAACACACACAGACCCCTGAGAATCAGACCACCACTGAAACACACTCCTACACCATCAGATCAGTCAGTGTCTCTGATGGAGGTCAGTACTGGTGCAGAGCTGGGAGAGGAAACCCAGTCTACTACACCCAGTACAGTGATGCAGTCTGGGTAAACGTTACTGGTGAGTGAAACAGTTTACGCTGTTGCATTAATTCATTAATTAAAGGAGTTTTATTCATCAACATTGCTGCAGTTCAGTGTATAACTAGATATATACATATGTTTTGAAGATGATGTCATTAAATATACCATATTTTATAACTCATCCATTATTCTGAATGATCAATAATAATGTTTCATTTTTTTAAATTATGATATAGCCCAGACAGTGCTGAGTGTGTCTCCTCAGAGCTGGCTGACTGAAGGAGACTCAGTGACTCTAAGCTGTGAGGTCAGAAACTCCTCTACAGGCTGGACATTCAGCTGGTACAGAGATAATGATGAGCTCCTCTCAGACAGCAGCAGAGGATCTGGAGGCTCCTACACACTCAGCCCTGCTGCTCCTCATCACACAGGAGTTTATATGTGCAGAGCAGAGAGAGGAGAACCATCCTTTCACACCCAGTACAGCAATCCACAGCCTCTATGGATCACTGGTGAGGAAATATAGAGACAGTACTGGTTTAAACTCCTATTTATGTTCAAATGAATCTGAATTATAAAATCTGTGTTTAAGGTTCATCTCCTCCAGCATCTCTGATCATCAGTCCCAGCAGATCTCAGCACTTTCATTCAGACTTTCTCTCACTGAGCTGTGAGGGACAGAGTGACTCTACTGGATGGACAGTGAGACGATACACACACAGTGAGAAGGTGTCAGATTGTTCACCAGGCTGGGGATCAGTTACAGGATCTACATGCAACATCAGCTCCCTCAACACATCCCACACTGGAGTGTACTGGTGTGAGTCTGAATCTGGAGGGAGCAGCAGGCCTGTCAACATCACAGTGCACAGTGAGTCTACAGTACAACAGTCACTAATAGAAGTTTAGTAACAGCGGAACAAAGATCATCAGATTCCAGAGCATGTTCCTGAGATTAAGAGGTTAAGGTGAAATTTCAGTACATGTAGTTTTGAAAGTTTTGAATTTTGACAATATTCAGATTATATGATTCTGTATCATAATAATCATTGTATTCTCCACACTTTCTCTTTCCTGAAGGTGGTTCTGTAATTCTGGAGAGTTCTGTCCATCCTGTGATGGAGGGAGATCCTCTGACTCTACACTGTTTATATCGTCACACAAAGTCCTCAGACCTCACAGCTGATTTCTATAAAGATGGATTATTACTCCAGAAGCAGACTACAGGAGAGATGATCATCTGTACTGTCTCACAGTCAGATGAAGGTCTGTATCACTGTAAACTCCCAGAGAAAGGAGAGTCACCACAGAGCTGGATCTCAGTCAGAGGTGAGATAAACACATCATTTGTTTTGATCTTTACTGTAAAAGTCAATAAACAAGTGTTCAAATTTAACTTCCATCTGTTCTATAATTTATATCCCTTTATGTTTTAGGTCATACATCTATGGGTACAGGATTGGCAGTGGGGCTGAGTCTAACCCTGTTATTCATTATAGCACTGTGCCTGATTTGGTTCTGCAAGATGAAGAAAGGTTTGTAAACTGTCTACAGTCTACAAATTACACTGAATGATAAGCATGTCATTTTTGAGCTTCAACAATCATAAATAAAAAATAAGAGAAAAAATAAAATATAAAACACTGTTCAAAAAACAATATGGACTTACATTTTGGACAGTGTTCTTCTGTTGAGATGCTGGATCTCTGTCTCCCCAACAGGACAGCAGCAGTATATCAATCAGACATCAGGCCAAAGCCAGAATCCAGGATGCACAACGCTGCAGACTGGTCAGTTCTCATTCCTTAAAAAATCAACAACCAGGAGGTCGTCTCTAGACTACTGTTTATACTTGTCTTATTGACTCCTTAATGGAAAGATTTACTACAAATGTAACCCAAACAGAGAGATTGAGCCCAGAAATGACTACTGTCCAAAAGACATTTGCTTCTTTTGCAGTAGAGCTATGAAGCTAAAAAATAATGGGTGTCTAAATGACCCCAATTCTTTTGGGTGACCCAGACTTCTGTTATCCTGTCCTTTTGAATGCTTTGCAGAGGTAAAGATTAATGCATACAAATACTCTGAGATGTGAGGCAAGAGATGAACTTCATAAATTGCATCAGTAGTTCTTTAACAGGCATCAGTCACAATTTATGGCAATGTTGAAATAGTGACTGAGCTTTGACTATGTAAGAACACATTGTGACAGAGTGACTCTTTTTGTGGTAGATGATTGGTCAGCTCAGTCCAGTGATGTAACTTATGCAGATATTAAGCACAGTAAAAAGAAACAACAGAATGGTAAGAACTGCCTCTGTACACACACAAGCACTCAAGTGCTCACAAATGTAAAGTCGGGCCTAACATTACAGAGAGCTTTTGAGATAATTATCACCATCTGCAAGTTGGAACAAACCCATTACATGACCTTCCCAGACTGGAAGGCTTTTGACAATAGAACTGAGTCCTTGCTGTAATTTACATTTATGAACAGTTAGACTAGTGTGCCTGCTCTGGACCCATCATCAAGATGAAGATCAGATAATGACTGACTGGTGGTTGATCAAATCCTTAATTTGCTGCATTTCTATTAAACCATGTTGAGCAATATAAAACATTGTTATCGGTTATTCAAGAATATTAAGACAGATAGTAGTGAGACCACCCAGTGTACAGGCCATTGCCTTCATTAGGCAATGATTTTAACACTGTATTCCTAAATGGACAAACAGCACCAAAATGACTCCCCATGATAATTTATTTTCATATTACGTTAGTATTAATCTAACCTGATTTCTGTTTTCATGCAGTGCCAAAACCAAGTGATGTGACATACTCCCAAATTATGATGAAAACATGTGACAGAGATGGTAAGCATTACCTACTGCAAATTATTTAAAATGAGCACATACCATTACACAACAGTACAACTCCAGCACAATCACTTCTTTTGTTTTCCTTCTTTATTTATGATGCCACTATTTACACTTAGTTTGCAAACATGTACAAATTATAAAACCTGGGAACAGATGCTTTGGACAGGAGCATATATATATATATATATGATGTATTAAAACATAATTTAAAACATGTATAATCTGTCTTTTTTTATAGATCTGTGAGGAAAGCCAGTGAAGCCAGTAGGTCCAGTAATTGTTATTACTGGAACAATGGTTAGGCTGCATGATGGCCTTGTACTATTTTTTAGTGTTAAAATTCACCAGCAGTTTTCTTTTTCTTTTTTTGTGTTACAGTTCACAATGCAGTGTAATTTTAAAATGCACCACCAAAGGGCAGTAACTGTTATTACTGGACAGTGTTCAGGCTGCATGATGGCCTCATACTATTTTTTTTATTGTTGAATTTCACAATCCAGTGTAATCTTAAAATGCACCAGCAGAGGGCAGTAACTGTTATTACTGGACAGTGTTGCAGTTCACAATGCAGTGTAATTTTAAAATGCACCAGCAGAGGGCAGTAACTGTTATTACTGGACAGTGTTGCAGTTCACAATGCAGTGTAATTTTAAAATGCACCAGCAGAGGGCAGTAACTGAATGTGTTTTTGTCAGTTTTGTTGTATTTTCTCTCCTGTATTAGTGATCATTAGCAATCATTAGCTCAGTTACATTGAATTTAGGACATTGTTCATTTTTATGTTTCATTTAATCTAATTTATCTTTCATCAAAAAGAGAAAGATATATTCATATATTCATGTCAGAAAATTCTGTTCTGTCTGTTATATTTCTAGTTGCTGTTTTTTAACAAAATATTTTTTTATGTTATTTTTACAATATTTTATTTTAGAATGTTTTTCTCTGAATGTCAGGAATGACCTCTATACCTGCCTCTGCATTTCAACATAAAACAATGATCGTTAAAAAGGTTTTTATTTAGAATAAAATGGTATTTTTGAAATGTGTGCATATTTTTTTAATGATGTGGTTTCTCTTTGTATTAGTTGTTTTTTTCTCATCCTTATGCATAACCATACTTAGTAGACTACGTAGCACTTCTCTCTACTGCTGTATGATAATCAGAATTGTTAACGTACTCTTTCTATGTGTATCTTTGTTCTAAATGTTTTTGAAGGAAATGCTAACATTAAAACATTTAAAATGCTGCATTTGTGACTCAAGTGATTTATTTTCTTCCATTTGTTAATTATCCAAACTGTTTTACAACAAAAAAACATCAGAACACTTGAAGTTCATGATAAAGATTTAATATGTATGTTTTCGGGGGTCTGTTACCATATACAAGCTATTACAGTAATAGGTACCGTCCTGCCAGTAAACATAGTGATTTTGCACATCAGAGGCAATGTTTCTCTGTTCTCCACTGCAGCCTTTGACCTTAAACAATAAGGCCTTAATTTGTACAACAGAGCAGATGAATAAATTTCACTGGTTATGTTGCTTGTTTAGGTTTTCTATTCACTTATTCTTCTATTTTGTGTTGTATTGTATCTCCTTTCTCATATCTTCATATACTGTTTATTTCTATGTTCTATATATTTCTGGGTATAAATGTGACATTGAGTACATCATTTCATTCCACCTTCCGCCACATTGTGATTTGACTGACAGTAAAGTCCTGTTTAAAATCATATCTTACCAGGCTTACCAGTCAGAATATCTGCATCAGGGAATTTCTGGAACTATATATATACATAGCTTACATGGTCACCGGAGAATAGCCCACACTGTCAAAACTGTGTATTAGTTGGAGCTGAACCACAGTGGGCAAAAATATGATTGGTGAGAACTGAAAAAACCCCTAAAGCACACACACACACACCCACCCACACACACACACACACACACACACACACACACACACACACACACTGTCAGACAGGCTTTTAAATACTTCTGTGACTTCTACTAAAGTGTGGTGCACACTCTGTGACACTCGCTGTCTTATTTTAAAGTCCAAAGTGTATGAGGATGTGTTTTTTTTCTTTAACCTATCCCTCTACTCTAGTATTGCGTCAGCACTCTCAGTGCAGCTTGGCATTCTTCAGAATGTGTGCATGGCATTTACATACAGTGCCTTTGTTAAAGCAGAATATCTTAATGTTTCACATAAAATGGGTTTCCGTGATCTAAATAGCAGTTATTACAAAATAAATCACACTTATTGACACATCACATTAATACGGGTGTAAAGATGAGGGACAAATCAGGTGCATAATCCTTTAAAGTTTTAAAACATGCACAGTATATACAGTACAGGCCAAAAGTTTGGACACACCTTCTCATTCTCAGTGTTCTGTATTTTCATGACTATTTACATTGTAGATTCTCACTGAAGGCATTAAAACTATGAATGAACACATGGAGTTTTGTACTTAAAAAAAAAAGGTGATGACCCCTTGAGTTGATGCCTTCAGTGAGAATCTACAATGTAAATACTCATGAAAATACAGAAAACTGAGGATGAGAAGGTGTCCAAACCTTTGGCCTGTACTGTATATGCAGTAAAAATGAGCATATTCTACAAATACACTACTGCACCATTCCGATATACAACTATGTATAAGTAACATAACACACAGGTGTATACATTCCTATGACCATAATAGGCGCATGCAGTATGTACACTATTTGTCCAAATGTTTGTGGACACCCCTTCTAATGAATGCATTAAGCTATTTTAAGTTGCACCCTTTGTACAAATGCACACAGACACAGTTTGTGTAGTCCTTGTATAGAAGTACTGTCAATAGAATAGGACTCTGGGGCAGGTATGAGGGGTTATAGGGTAGAAGCCTATAATGTCCCATTGAACTGAGCTGAAGAGCAGAGGAACTGTGTTTTCTGTAATCGTGGTGCTCCATCCAATAATTTTGGGATGAGTTGGGGATGAGGTGTGGTGATGATCATCCATCATCCTGACGTCACAAATGCTCTTGCTGCTGAATGCAATCAGATCCTCACAGCAATGTTCCAGAATCTAGCTGAAAGCCTTCACTGGACAGTAGAGATAGTTACTCCTTTTTAATACCCTGGGTTTCAGAAGAAACAACGAAAGAGCAGGTGTCCCAGTAATTGTGTCCAAATGGTGTATATCTAGGTGAGTGGGGTCACTGAGCATTATCCTGCTGAAAAATGCCAGTTGGAAGTCCTGCCATTAGAGCTCACACATGGCCGTAAGATGTCCTGCACTTATTGCTGAGCTGTTAGTGTCCTTTGTATCACTGCTAGGAGTGACTTTTGTATGTAATGGCTTCCAGACATGCCAGCAGTTTGGGCATTGGCATAGAGCATGAGATGCAAAGGCATGAGATGTCCATATTCAAATCTGACCATCATCAGATCCAAAACAGAGCCTGAAGTCATTAAAGAACAAACAGTTCTAGTTCTAGCAGTCCAGGTTTCTTGTTCACAACAACACTGCAAACAGTGCTGTGGTGTCACTTCCTTGGTTGGACAGGCCTTGATGATTCATGAATACCACTCTCCTACATCTCGTGGACAAAACATTTTCAAGTGCATCGTAGAAGCACATCTAACTGTCAATAATCTCTCGTCACGAGGTGCAATACACAAAAGTAGCCTCTTAGTGGCTTTTAATTGAACTTATATGCCCTTTTGTGCCAAGTCCCAGTGTCTAATCTGACCACATCTGTTCTCAGTAAATTTCAGAATTGTGTTTTGTGTATAAATATACTTATAATCACATTAAATTAAGATATTTCTGACTCAGTTTGGGGGATAATAAATGTCACACAGCCAAACTCTAATCAGCCTTTATCTGTAGGAAGGTTGGACTCAGCAAACCTCTGATGCTATCATTTGAGATTGTGGTTTGTGTTGAAATTATATTTGAGAAAACACGTTTAAGCAACTTTAAGCAGAAATATAGCATATAAAAATATATATACAGCAAATTGTCTTGAAAAATCATCTGATCTCCAAAATGCTGATTTTACAAGAGAGAGAAAAAACATCTTACTTTTCAATGGAAGTCATTGTAAAATTTATTCCAAGTCATTTTGGAGCCTTTCTATTGATCCATTCATCATAATATTCATTAACATATAAACTATTATTGGATCCACATAGTAACACATTATTCATTGCAGGTTAAAACATGGATGTTTTCTATTGTAACAGGCTTTGAAAGTTAACTGAATATAACTGCATGTAGACATTAGTGTCAGACTGAGGAGCTGGCTGGTCATTCTGTTCATTTGGAAGGGTGGTCGTGGGAATATGGATGATCCAGCCCAGAGCTCCCAGAGTTTAGTAAGCACTATAAAGGCTCAATCGGCTATTACTTACCTTCCTATTTCATTCATTTCATTTATATACCTTTATATTTCTTTTTTTTAGTCATTTGAACCACCTTGTAGAAGATCAGAGCTCTTCTTCTGAGATGACTGATAATTATAGACCAACCAAGACACTAAAGGTGGGCCCAATTTCAATTGATACAAGTTAACTCAACTTAGTTTAGTCACATTTCTTGCTACTCATGACTCACATCTGCATCTCAGGTTGATTAAAACAAGATATTAAACTGAGCTTCAAAAACCATTGTAAATATTTAGTCACATGCGTTGTCTATATCTCTCCCACACAATCAATTGCTGAGGACATGCTGGGTGCTGTACCATTCAAGAACCATGTGCATTTCTGCACCCAAGAAACAAAACAGACACGAATAACTATAAATTAATTGAGGGGGAGGAACCACAGACTCACCATATAAAACAACATTTCATCTAATTCAGCTGCAGCTTGTTGACTAATCTTTTTGATGCTCAACCCAATATGTGTTGGTGAGCAAACTCAGATGCAGAACTAAAACTATGAAATAGGAAGACTTTTGACTGTAATTGTCATTTATGTATGTTTATAAACTATCATATTATAGACTTTCAGTATCTCACAGGCAGAACCACAAAACCACCCACATCATTAACAAGCAACAGGGTAGCAAGAATTTAAAGCAGAAAAGCAGACCAATGTCCTGTAGTTAATGTCACATGGTTTTGGTAAGTTGAACTTTGGTAAAAGACCACAAGCTGACTTCAAGATAAGATTGAACCCTGAAACATGTCACATAGCCCATTGAATGGTTCTTTAACTTGATGATTTAACAATCTTCATAGACTCTGTACAGAAAGGACAACAACCTTCAATCATAGAAAGAAACAATTTAAGCATTCAAACTCCTCTTTGTTCATAGGTTGTCATGGTTCTAAGAAGAAGTATTGTCTTTCACAGTTGAATGAATATACATATGACATATAACTGTACTAGTGTTCCTGTATATCAGACTGTTATATTGTCACTTGTACTATGAAGAGTTTTCTTGTTTATTGAATAATAATTTATTATTATTTAAAACATGTTCCATCATAGTTGTCAAAAGGGGGAAAATGTCTATTGTAAAGAACATGCACATTTCTGTATTCACAACACTGCATGCCCACATAACCACATACCTCTACACCAAAGTGCAGTGTCTCCTAGTATCCCTTTGCCCTTTCAAGGTTGCAGGAGTTGTGTTAAAGCAGGGAATCGTGCAGGGCACAGCGGCACCAGGGCACAGAAACACTGACATAGTGCATCACATTGCATCATTATATTACAGCATATCATACTGTATTATATTGTATTGTTGTATTGACGTACATATTACCTATTTGTTAAAATGGTCTAATAAAGGGAAAAGTTAACTATTAAGACATATTTTAGTCACTTGTTTTGCTCTAAAATGTACTGAAACAATGTTGTAATGTATCAAATTTATCAATTCTATTGATTACCTCTCTAATAAATTATGTCTTGAAGCATAGTACAAGAAAAGAAACGAAGGCCTCATTTATGAGAGTGTAGGTACAAATTAGAGAAGACAACTGATAAAGGATCTTGACAACGAATTGACACATCAGTTCAACAACAACAAACACGAAATAGGAAAGAGTCATTAAAATAATGCTTACATAGGACTAAGCGAAATAAAACACAGTGGACCATTCACTTGCACTTTGGTGCTTTAATGAAGATGGTGGTCCTTTCTAGGATCTAAATTCAGGATCTCCCAGACAGTGGTGCTTGAACGTATGTGACCCTTTCAATTTTCAGATTTTCCTGTGTCCTAACAATTAAACCAGTGTGACAGAAATACACTTGGCCAAATGATGCAATATTACATACCTGCAACTAAACAGTTCCGGTATGATTATATATGATTAGTCCTGCACTAATTTAGCCCATACCTCTTAACCAAACAGCTTCAAACCTTTTAGGTGGTGGGTTTCTTCCATTGAACTGCTTGCTTTAGGTCCTTTACATAATATTTCTATTGAATTAAGGTCAGGACTTCCAGGTCAGGTGGGTTCCAGGTCAGGTCAGGTAAGGTCAGGTGGGTTTCCTCCATTGAACTGCTTGCTTTAGGTCCTTTACATAATATTTCTATTGAATTAAGGTCAGGACTTCCAAAATATTAACTTTATTCTTCTTTACTCATTCTTTGGGCAAATTATTTGTGTTTAGGGTCATTGTATCTATGTAAATAACATTCTCTTGATTTCCTTTAGATTTCATTAGACGTTGCTTATTGCTACTATTCAGAATGAATTGGTCCATCAATTATGGCAAGCTGTCCTGGCCTAAATGCAGCAAACATAATACTACCACCTATGTGTTTCATAGATGGGATAATGTTTTCATACTGGAATGCATTTTTTTCTCCTTAACCATAATGCTTCTCATTTACCCCAAAGATCTGTTGTCCTCATCTGTCCACAAAACATTTTCTTTTTGTAGAGCAGCAACTTTCTCATTGCACCCCTGCCATGCACACCACTGTTGTTCAGTGTTCTTCTGATGGTGGAGTCATGGTAATACATTAGCCAATGGGAGAAAGGTGAGAAATTTCCTTGCTCTTAGCATGATCTTTGTTGGTTAACCACTCCTGGGGAGGGTAATAATGGTCTTAGGTGTCTTCCATAACCTGTTCAACAGCAAAGCACTTTTGTAAGTCGCTCTGGATAAGGGTGTCTGCTAAATGCCGTAAATGTAAACGTGGGTTGGTGGAATCCAAACTCTTTAGAGAAGGTTTTGTAAACATTTCCAGTCTGATGAGCATCAACAACTCTTCTTCTGAGCTTCTCAGAAATCTCCATTGTTTGTGACATTATGCACAAGCTAAAGCGTGTGGTGTGAAGGTCAGACTTCTCCCATCAATTGAAAACATGTGACTCTAATTTCACCTTCAAATCATCTGCTAACCATACAGATTAATTTTCTTTTGCCACTCAGAGGTATGTAATAATGGATCTTTCTCCTTACAAATAAATAAATAAATGACCAATTGTATGGGTTTTCCTTATCTGCTTTAAGGACTTGTGTGAAAATCTTTTCAGAAGTTTTAAGTCAAATGTATGCAGGGTTTCTAAATTTCTGAAGGTTTCACCAACTTTAAAGCACCACTTTAGACATCCATAGTGACTTTTGTATTTGTCAGCATCTAAGATTCAGGTGTCTTTTGGATCATAGGTGATACAAACTAGCTATATTTTCTGAGTGAACATCAAAGCACATTTTAAAGTCACTCTGGATAAGAGCGTCTGCTAAATGCATTAAATGTTAATATAATGTTACGTGACTTAATATAAGGTTAACAGACTTAAATGGGCAACAAAGTAGTTCATGTGCCTCTTTTATTAGCAAGGCAGTGGTGTCTAAAGCATTCGCCATTTTAAGGCCTAAAATAAAGTGGCTTAGAATCATTACTGACTCACACACCATTTCTCAACTGTGGTGTGAAGAAAGCAAAAGAAGAAAGGGTGTCAGTTCATTGCAGAGTACCACACACATCCATTAACATAATGACAATGAAACAGATACCATGTGGTTTTGGGAGCAAATTACTGCACACAGAAGAAAGAACATGCAAGATGAACTCACCAAAATCCTCACAACCCAAGGCTTCTAGTCTACCCCCATGAAGTAAAATTATTAAGAACATCATCTAAACACTGGATCACTGATCCAGTCAGGCGTAAAACTAATGGGATTTCCAGTAGCTGTAGCAGTAAATCAAAGTGCTTACGTATTCATAAACACAGTTAATAGTTTAATTAAATAACACTTTTAACATCTTATTACTGAGCCTGCACAAAAAATGCACACCAAGAGCCAAAAATGATGAACAAGCCAAACATGACAGCGACAGAAAACTCCCAAAGTGCATGAGGAAGAAACCCAGAGAGGAACCAAGACTCAGAAACAGGAACCCATCCTCTCCTGGTCGCTACCAGATAATGGAATGACTCAAACAGAAGCTGTCTGAAAAGCTGCTTATGGTGTTTGACATGTACAGGATAATAACTGTGCAAAGTAATTAAGGAAAAATTTATTGTAGTGAAGTAAAATGAGTGATCCAGAACTTCCTCCAGGGTTGACGATGGCACTGACAGCAATTAAATAACTGGTAATGATATCTTAGTAAGTCATGAGATGAAAAAAGAAGGGATGGATCTTCCCTGTACAGTAGAGAAACAACAAATTGGCAGGTGTCAAATTTGCACATAACCACACAAAGCTTTTGCGATAAAAATCATTTAGACTCTTATTGGTGTAGCACAGCATAGTCAAACCCCAGTCTCCCACGTGGTGTGGTATATGTTCCTGTGGTTCTCCATGGTCCTTTTGTAAATATAATGGTTCTACATAGATCCACTACATAGGTTCTTAGCATTGAGAAAGCGTTCTTGAGATTGATGGAACATGCTGTCTCTTTGGCTTTGTAGCAATAGTGGAACCCTTCATCTTGTCTTTAAGCTTAGTTAGTATGACTCATTTTATTCTGACCCACACTCCACCTCATACTAACGAAGTTGCTCTGGTGTCATGTACAATGACAATAAAACTGAAGTTTATTCTGAATTTATAGTCCAGCCATAAAGAGCTCTCACAGTTAGTAAACATAAGATTATTACTATACTTTGACTCTTTCTCATCAAATGTTTTCATTTCATTCAGGAAAAAAAATATATCCAGTAATGATGTAATTTCCATTCTAGGCTTCAGATATTCTGTTGTAAAGTATGAGTATGGCTGTTGTAACACAGCAGTGCTAACTGTCACAGGAAACAGACGGTAGAGATGGAAATTGATAGGAAGTTTGATAAGAAGGGGCTTAAACATGGGCCTCCTCTACGTTTGATGGTTCTATTTTCAAGTTCAAATTACACTTCCCGCATATTATGAACCAGATAGCACATGTATGTAGGCCACGTCTGGCTCACTATCAGCAGTGGCAAACATTGTGTGAGTAAATCAACCAAAAGTTGCCATGATATGAAAAATGATATTGGTCTTCATTCTAAAGCAGTCAAATATGTATTAAAGGTGCAAATACATAGATGTAATGGATATACTATATGGGCAAAAGTATTGAGACACCTGCAAGACAGTGTTTCTTCTACTGTCCATGATAGGCTTTCTGCTAGGTTTTGGAGCATTGCTGTTAGGATAAGTGAGGTCAGGATGTTGCATGATCACCACCTCTTCCTAACTCCCGCACTTGACCCAAATGTATTGGAAAAACTATGCCCAGAATTAGGCAGGGGGCCAATAGGTTTATGTGTATCTGCTCCAGATAATTTATCTAAAGTGACTAGACAAGCTGTGGGTGTGTGCAGCTTAAACTAGCTAAATACATTAATTGGAAGGGGTGTCCACTTGTGTCCATTTGTGCCGGTGGATGAGGATTTTTCAAAAGCTACAGTCATTTGATTCTCAGAAGACCACAAGGAATCTCCATTCAAACCCACTTAGATCTTCTCCTCTTTCCATCCTGATTCAAAATGGGGATGAACTGCATGTGCTCTGCATTCTCATACATGCCACAGAGCATGTAACGGTGCTTAACAGTGACGTACAGTGGTCTTGCACTTTCTCCATTCATTCTTTTCTACTCTTAATTTGTCAGCCACCTACATGTGCATATTCTGAGGTGTCAGTGACCTACGTTCACACAACAGGAGATGACACAGCATGCCAACTCTGCTGTGTCCACTGCTGCTGCTTGCACTCAACTTCATACCCATTTTGAGGACCGCTTTCCATTGGTCAGCACTGCGAGAAAAAAACCCCCAACATTCTCTCTGACAGCCCACGAAACTACACTGGAAGAGCGTGATGTATGTAACACTTCCTCATTAACCAGCGTGACCACATTTCACTTTGTCTTTGTCAATTGATGAAGGGAGTATTACTGGCAGTCATAGAGGAAGAAGGAGAATGTTCTGTGCCTGGAATTCTAAATCAGTCATTAGGAAGCAACAAATCAATTTCACTAGAGAAAGGGATGGCCTACGTACACGTTATGGACAAAAGTATTGGGACACCTGCTCATTCAGTGTTTTCTTCTGTTGGAGTAACTGTTTCAGTGAATTGCTGTGAGGATTTGATTACATCTAGCAAAGATGCTGGACTCATCCCAAACGTACTGCAAGGAGCTCCATCAATCCAGAGAACACAGTTCCACTGCACCACACCCCAATGCTGGGGCTTAAACACCCCTCTAGCCTACACCTGGCATTAGAAATTGAGCCAACCGGTTCAGAACATCTTATTCTTTTGGCAGGACATTTCTACTAGGGAAGCTGTGTGTGCATTTGCACACCTCTGTCAGCAATGGGTTCTACTTAAAATAGCTGAATGCATTTGTTTGGTGGTGGTGGTGGTGGTGGGGGGGGGCATTTGGACATATAGTGTGTAAATTAGGGAATTTGTTAAAAAACCAAATGCATTAAAGCTTCTTATTAACTTTCAGCAGAATTAACCACTCAAGAAGAGCAGAGACTGTTGTATTGAGTTCATAAATCCGAGAGCCTGGACTGAACCACCGTGACATAGCTTGCTCACAATTAGTGAGAAGTGAGAACGCCTCCAAACCACATGCACTGTCAGACAATGCTATATGAGAACTTTGTATATAATACCCTACTTGTATATGGAGTACAGAGATGATACTTTGGTGACTGCTTTTCAGCCACACTTACAGCACATATTTTTAGATTTATAGACAACAGACTCACAGTGTAAGGAGGAAGTGTTTTTCTCTCTCTCTCTCTCTCATCTCTCTCTCTCTCTCTCTCTCTCTCTCTCTCTCTCTCTCTCTCTCTCTCTCTCTTCCCTTAGCCCCATTTCTGTGAGGTTGAGTCAGCACTGTCAGACTGCCACAGTAGGAAACATTTGTCAGGTCTCATCATAAACAGCAATGAGAACCTTATACCTTGGATGCCGTGTTTTATACTCTGGAGCAGTTCTGCTCAGCCTCTGTTTTATTGAAATACATAAATAAGATACAGCTCTTTAACACATACTGAATATTAATAATAATAGTGAGATACAGAGTGGACTTCCTTATTTTCACTTAGTGAAAGCAAAGGAAAATAGTGGTGGAGAGGGTTATGCACTTTAATAACTCTCCACACAAAAAACCTCTCTAAGCGTTTAAGATGAAAGAATAATTGTACATTGTGAAGAACAACTGACAGATTCACATTCATGTCAAAGAAATAAGCGTTTAGAGTTTTATTTGAAACTTTTGTTTTTATTCAAGACTATGTTGTAACTTCCAGTGCAATGCTGTGAGCAATAATATGTCGGTATTCTTTTTTTTTTTTTTTTTTTTGTTATTATATATTATATATTATATCTGTATGTGTTTATAATGCAGTTAGTTGAATGTATTTGTACTGTTAGTGCAAAATAACAGCTTTGGAACAGTTTTCTCTTCTCAATGACCTTCAAAAGAAAGCGGCATCTGGCTCTATTGATGGAAAATGTGATCATTTTGTGTAATAAAGAATCATCGCTTCCAGGAGACAGTAGCAGTTAATATTAACTCTATAAACACAGAAACATACATAGGTTTCTTTGCCATTTTTATTCATTTGTTTACTTGTGTGCTATTTTATGATTAGGTATGTTTGCAAACCAAGTTTTATTGTACATATTATAATAAATTCCCACTTTGTTGCAGGTGTTTTTGCTCTGGGTGAGAAGATCGCAGAGCACAGAGCTGCTGGCAGTTCCCTCATTTTACTACTCGGACATCCTAAAGAATCTGTCTCATTTGCTCAGTGGAGATATAAAGGATTATCATTTGCTGCCTATAGAAATGGACAAATTATCATTACTGATAAACTGCACTTTGGTGAAAGGTTAAAGGTGGACAATGATAAGCTCAGTGTAGAAGTGACAGATCTTCAGCTCACTGACTCAGGACTTTACTCAGTTGTTAAAACGAGTACAGCTGGAGGCCAGCTCCCAACAAAGTTAATCAATCTGACAGTCCATGGTGAGTATGTTCATACAGTCATTTTTGTTTGCACTGTAAGCAAATTAAATGTTGTGGACTCATTGAGGAAATGTGTGTGAGGTTGTTCAGTCACTGATATTTTCTTCTGTTTTCATTGATTAAGTAAGATGTCTTCTTAACCATCAAGTAAAACGAGTTGTTTTTCATAGCATGGTTGTTCAAAGGAAGCATACACACTCAAACCACTCATTTGTTATGGTTTGTTATAGCAGTGTTTCTCAACCCTGGTGCTGGAGGCACCCCTGCCCTACAAGTTTTAGCTTTAATGCAACTCTGACGAGCTTGTTAATGAGCTGATTAGTTGTGTGTGGGGAGTAGGGTAAGCTCTAAAATGTGCAGAACAGGGATGCCTCCAGGAACAGGGTTGAGAAACACTGTGTTACAGTTCTATAGTGCGTGAAGGTGATGTGAAGATGGTCTTGTATTTTCAAAAGATTCTGGTGCGGACGGTTTTTCTTCCTCTACGTGAAACCAGTTCATCGGGGCAGTAAATAAGTCATTAGACAGTGTTGTGCTTTTTGTTGTTTTTGGCTCTCAATTCGAGAGAAGCTTTGGCAGCAAGCAAGTTTGAAGTGCAGGACAGATGTGGTTTGATATATTTTAGAACATCCTAATTGACCCCGTCAATGCCTTCAACAACATAAAGTGATTCCTCAAAATAAATCATAAGAACATGTTATGGAATTATGGAGACCATGTGTTTGCAAGAAAATTGAAACATTTGAATTCAGAAAAGGCTCAGAGCTCAGACTATTTCTGCTTTTCTGCTTTAAGGGCAGAATTTATTAAGAAAGATAACAAAAGAAGGCAAAACACACTTTTAAAAAGTTTTTCAGGCAATGCCACAGAAGAACCACTTTTAGTTCCCTTAAGAGCCACATTTGTAAAATAAATGAGTGTAAAGAACCTTTAAATCTTCACATGTTGTAACATTTCCCCATATCCCAGTGTTATTAGCTAGTCCCAGTTCGTAGGGCCTTCTGCTTCAAGCCATACCAGTGGGTTATATCTGATGGTGAATTTTTGCCATTATTGTAGACTCACCTTATTATTTTAGTCTTTGACACATTTACGTGTTTTCAGTGATCGTCTCTTCAACAGTTTTTCTTTAAGACTGAACGTATTCTGTGGCATTTCATTACTATGGTAAGCTTACGATACTATGCTTACCAGCTGGCCACCTAATAATGACCTTCTTTACTGGCAGTGATGACTCTGTGTTGAGAGAGAACAGCAACCAGTACCAGTTGCAGATGTAATATAGGATGACTATGCATCCTCTTTTTCCTTGACATGTTCTCTTTTTGGGCCCTAAAATTTCATCAGGATGGGTTTTCTAATTTGCATAAGATGTCCAGGATTTCTTATTGATTTTACCTCAGCTTCTACACTCTACAAATGAAAGGAGATGATCTGGTCATATAGATTATCAAGGATATTTATTAGTGTTAAAAAATGAGTAAATATTTATGTATTAATGTTCATTTCAACACGAAAATGTCCATGACACATGCCCTCCTTTTTGTCACCAAGTTTATCAATATGGTCACCTACAACCAAGTCCAGATGTCTTGGCTCTCTTAACTAACTCAAAATGCATAAACACACAGCTGGCCAAGAAAAACAGTTTAGTAAAACCCAGTATTAATGCCTTCAAATCTGCTGACAAAAAGCTGATATTCTGCATCAGAGCCCATGTTGTTTCATATGTTGCTTAGACTACAAAGCCAAATAAACAGTTCCAGTACAGCACTGTTTTCTTAAATCTTAAACATACTCCTTTGCAGGTGTGCTTAAGGTCGAGATTGAGAGCACTCAGACATGGAAACAATCTACAAACAGCTGTGAGGTTCGTCTTCTGTGCCGAGCATCTGAAAATCAGAGTGTGTCCTACACATGGAGTGGCTTTAAGGAAGAGAATGGAGCTCAGCTGAACTTCACTCTCTCATCAGCAGAGGGAGGTGTTACTCTGAACTGCACTGCAACCAGCAGCTTTGGGAATGGCTCTAACATGACCAGAGTGACCTGCAAATCAAAAGGTATTGTCAATTTGTGATGCATCAATTATGCAGTAATAGCAATACTAAATTTACTAATTTATCAATACTCAATTTAAATGTATAATATTTCGTTTAATGTACAATGACTTGGGTTTTCTGTGCTTGGTTGAATAAAGTGTCTTTGCTCCCATTTATAAAACCAAGCCTGTTGATTAAAATGTAGTTGTCATTTTGACCCTAGATTGCAAATTGTGGATTTTGAAGTGTCTTTAGTATCTTTTAGTTTAGTATCTTTGAAAACACAAAGCAAAAACATCCTTGTTTCATCCCACGGTTAACAGTTGAGAGGTGTTCTTTTCATGAAATTCTGCACCTTTTTTCTGCATGCCTACCTTTGCTGATCAATCGATCAGTCAATCCAGAGTATACTAAATCTTCCTGAAGGTCGTTTATTAACTAAGGAAACAGCTATCTTCTTTGTTATCTTCTTATAGCCCTGTCCTATTTGGTGGGCACAATAACCCTCGAGCCCAACATATTCGTACATCTGCTACTAACTGCACTACATTGCACCATTTGCACCACTACTGTACCTGTACTGTTGCTATACACCTTATATGCTGCTCTTCTACACATTATTTATTTATTTATTGCACTACAACTTTTTATTTATTTATTGCACATTGATTAATAAATGAATATTGTTTTTCTTCTATATTGTCTGTTTCTACAATAGAAAGGCTATATATTATTTTTTAGTATACTTTTATATCTGTTGTTATTCTTTGTTGTCATTAAGGTGACAAAAATTATACCTGGACATGTAGTAAATTGACAAATTAAAAATCTTGAACCTTGAATCTCTTGAATCTTCAGAAGGCAAGGCAGCTGCTTAGAGGAGCTCACGGCTGATGATTGTTGGGACAATGTGTGTGGAGTCTTTTTATGAAGCTTTAAATTTTTCCTAAAAGAGCCCTAACAAGCCAAGGTTAAATGTTCTTTGAGTGCTCAACATTATGGGATGGTCAATCTTTTTCATTCTTTTTTTTCTCATAAAATTAATAATTTTTTTTGTTGTTCTTTTAAGATGATGACAACAAAATGTGGTTTTGGATTGTAGTCGGGGGAGGAGTCACTGCTGTCTTACTGCTTAGTGCCATTACTGTAGTGATTTGCTGGTGGAAATTACACAAAGGTGTGTACTGAAATACACCACATACTTTTTTATTCACACAGCCAGATTAGTAACCCAGATTATGCTGTATCAATTGTTTCTTTACAACAAGTCTCTCAGTATATGCACAGGTAAAACATTAGGCAACCGTGAAGAGGATGTTTTAGACATTTTACGGGATATTTATGAATAATTGTTTCTGTATGAGTTGTTTAGTTGTCCCTAAAATGTAATCTGATTAACTGCACTTGTTTCCATCAGTTACCTTATTTTTACTGTGACTGAGTTTAAACACTCCTCAGAGCACTGCTGTGTCTGATTCACTCTTACCAGCACAACCCACACACCAACACACCACCTCTGTGTCAGTGTGACTGCAGTGCTGAGAATGACCTACCACCCACATAATAGCTGCTCTGTGGTGGTCCTGTGGGGTCCTGATTGTTGAAGATCAGGGTGAAAGGAGGAGAACAAAGTATGCAGAGAAACAGCTCAACTACAGTCTGTGATTATAGAACTAAAAAGTGCTCCTGTATCGTCTAGTAAAATGTGTAGGAACTGTACATTAAAAGGAGGTGGTCATAATACCGATCAATGTAATTATATAACATTATTATAAGAAGCTGTTATGACAGCATTCTGAAGGCTTTATCCCAGCTGGGCACATCACAAAATGATGTCCTCTGTGCTGGACGTCATGTGTTTTTAAAGAATGTTGTTAGTAAGAGGTAGATCTTTCTTCCTTTTGTTGGAAGGGTTAAAGAAAACGCATCCACACACAGAGACGTAGAAGTGCTGAAAAGTGGAGACCATTAAACTGAGAGCGACTTTTTGTTTCTTTCTATTAAACAGGGAGCAGTTCAGCTGAAAGTATGAATACAATTTATACAGATGTAAAAGAAGTAAGTATGCATTTACATACATTAGATTAAGCAGAATATGGACATTAATGTTTGAATAAATAAATAAATACACTGTTACATAAACATGTACACAAGAACTTCCAGAAACTCAATTGTATTTATTTATATTTGTTATGGTTGATAAACTGTAAATTCATTCTGTTCTGTATTTACACACACAAACACACACACACACACACACACACACACACACACACACACACACACACACACACACACACACACACACGTATATAATGTTATGGAGTTATACCATGTTCTAAGTTTTCCTTCCTTTCTATTACAGCAACGATCACCAAGTATAAATGTGTCATCCATTTACGAAACAGTCGATGAGCGTAAAATAACATCAGAAAAGGTCAGTACTAAGAGCTAAGATCATATATATATATATATATATATATATATATATATATATATATATATATACACAGTACAGTGCAAGAGTTTTAGGCCCATAATCCCATTATTTAAACTCGTGTCTCTGAAAAACAGTGTAGAAACTCCAATGAAGCTTGGTTCTATATTTCTGCTGGACGTCCCCAGCCAGCACCTGGATGTGTTCAATTCTATCAGCAGCACACTTGATTTAACATCGCTAAGCACTGACTTACTGAACCAGGTGTTACTGACAACTATAAAAATATACTAGACTCTCATGAGGAGAGATTTGGAGATGTTTAATGAACACAGAGATGGAAAACTATAATTTTCTGTAGGAATGTTATTAGTGTTTATTCTAATATGAGTGTTCAAATGTCCAAATATTTGTGAACACCTCATGTAATGAATACATACAGCTTGTCTAGCCTCTGCAGAGAAGTATTGCCAATAGAATAGGACTCTCTAACAAATAAACATGTACCTATTGACACCATGTCAAACGCTAGGCAATGGATGAGAAAGTGTCCCAATACTTTTGTCTAGATAGATAGATAGATAGATAGATAGATAGATAGATAGATAGATAGATAGATAGATAGATAGATAGATAGATATCTACAAAGTATATTATTAGTTTCATAAAATTGCCTTTTATATTTTATTAAAGTAAATTTTGGGCTGGCATACTCACATGAGTGTTTAGGGCTGTTGCTGCATTTCTGCTTGAATGAAGAGATTTTCACTACAAATTCACTAAAAACCTTTATTGTGTACTGCTATCAGTTATGGCAACACAAATAAAGACATTTCTATGATGTACTATTATGTATGTATATACACATATATATTTAAAATAGTCATAAGAAAATCTCTATATTAAATTAATGAGTGTATGACACATTACTTAGACACAGTTAGAAATGACAAATTCCTTGTTCACTGACCTTTTTCCCCTCCACTGTCCTTCCCACAGCCTCAGACGCTTTATGACAAGGTGACATTTACACGTCCCACTTTTCCTGGCCCCTCCATGTCCTCACCATACCAGGACGTGCTATGAAGACTTCAACAAAGCTTTAACTCATTTCTTAATAATGAATTCTTTATTATTTTTATAAATATTCATATGATATTTTTGCATTGCAGTGTAGTTTAGCCAAACTGTTTAGATGTGTTGAGTGCAGAGTCAGTGCAGAATGGCATTCATTTCTGTTCTGCATAAAGGAAGGTAGAGACCCTTTTACATTAACTTGTCTACAGTGTCATAACCACGCTATAAAAATGGGATGCAAGTTTATTCCTAACAGTGTCATGTTACTATTACTAACAGTAGCTTTTTTAACAAATACTGAAATGTTTGATATCATGTCTTTACAGTAGCATGTAGCATGTGTTTCTCAACCCTGGTCCTGGAGGCACTCCCACTCTACACACTCTGACCCACCTGATTCTACTACTTTCAGATTGTCAGGGGGTGTTAAAGCAGGGAAGGGGTGCCTGTAGGAAACCACTGCTCATCACCTGGCTAATACCATTCCTCCAGTGAAGCATGGTTATGGCAGCATCATGCTGTGGGAATGTTTTTCTGGAGCAGGAACTGGGAGACTTGTCAGGGTTGAGGGAAAGATGAGCAATGTATAAAGATATCCTTAATGATAACCTGCTCAAAAGTGCTTTGGACCTCAGACTGGGATCAAGGTTTTTCTTCCAACAGGACAACGACCCTAAGCACACAGCTAAGACAGGATTGAAACAACTGTGTGAATGTCCTTGAGTGGCCCAGCCAGAGCCCAGACTTGAACGTGACTTAGCATCTCTGCAGATATCTATACGCTCCCCATCCAATCTGATGGAGCTTGAGAGGTTCTGCAAAGAAGAATGGGAGAAACTTCCCAAAATGTATTGAGCAAAAGCTATGAATACTTATGCAATATTATATTTTTGTATTTAATTTTTATTTTATTATTAATAAATTTGCAAAGATTTCAAACAAACTTTTCTCCCTTTGTCATTGTGGGGTATCGTGTAGAATTTTGAGGGGGGAAGTGAATTTGATCCATTTTGGACTAAGGCGGTACCTTATTTTGGTTTGTTTAAAAAATGCTGATAAAAAATAGGAATATATGACATTGAATTATTTTCCTGTCCTGTGATACATTTTACAGAGATGTTTATTTTATTTTATTTTATTTTTTTATTTCTTTTAATATGTGACACAGTTTGAAAACAAGCAGCTGGCTGGATTTATTCAACTTGGAGGAAGAACATACTAACCTTCAACCATAAGAGGAGAATTGAAAATTATTGCATTAGAGACAAACTTAGAGAAAAAAAAATAGAAACCAATAATCAAAAGACATTGAAAATTGACATTATGGGAAAAGTGCAGCAAGCAGTTTTATTAATTACTAGTACAGTTTAAAAGACAAAAATGACAAAAACTTGTTTGGTTCAGTGGTTCATATCTAAGATCAGACACACCTTTACTATGGACAAGTTTACGGTTAGGTTAGTAAAGATTAGAAACTCTGTCATAAGCAAAGAAACCACAATAGTTTTTACCTTTTTACAGATTAACATGTGTGTATTATATAAGAAATATTCTGTCTACAACAAAGAAAATCTTACAGATACACAGATAATCTTTACAAAAACAGCAGCTAAAATAAGAGCTTTGTCTGAAAACACACAAATTAAACCCAAACAATTTGTATCAAAAAGGCAATTAAACCCTGGTTACATTCCAATCAGTGAAGCTATTTAGAAGCAATGGACCCAGGGACCCAGATACAAAATGCAGTAATGTGCAACCCTTCCTTAACCCAAGTGCAAGTGTTTTAACTATGTCTTTGTTTTCCTTTACTTCATAAGCTTTTTGTATACAGAGTTGGGTCATCGGCTCACATTTTGGTGATGGTTAATGGCATAGTGACTGTTATTGGCTACAGTCGGAACTGTCCACTCTAACCACACTAGCATTATGCATGTTGGGCTTCAGCTTTGTAACACCACCTACATTTTGCAGCAGTTAGTTGGGGAAGCACAGACATAAACCTTTTTTTTTCACTTCACCCCAATGAACTTCCCCTCCCTCTCTTCACTGCAGTACTTGTTCTGCTCCACCTTCAGTTGCAACATCACATCATGTAAGAGCACATTTGAGGGTGGGACTGCACAGGCATTATATACGATTATTATATGAATTCTTACAAAATATCAGTCTAAATATTTTCATCATCTAAAAACAGATGCACAAATAGCTGCACCCAGAGGGAAGAGTGGGATTGCAGTGCTATTGGGAAGGAATGTAACGGTTACCAGGAACAATACATTATTATAAATTTGGACTAACATGATCAACGTTTATTGATCTACACAAACAGAAGTTGTGTCTCTCAATATGGCACCAGGTATAAAGCAACATGCCAGACGTCTCTGCATGGAGATGTAGAGGTTCCTATTGGTGACCTGTGATGATCCATCCCATGCAGCTTGAATGTTCTCACTCAGTTCTGCAGATGGTGTGGTTGGGGTGGACTGTTGATAGAGCATCCAATATCATCTCACACATTTTCAATCAGGGACAGGTCTGGAGATGTGACTGACCATGGCATAGTATCTGTGTCTTAAAGATGAGCTCTTGAGACGGCAGCAGTATGTGGATGAGGATCGCAGGAGTGTGTGTTGGTTGTGTTGGTTGTTTCCACCAAGACAAATGTTTACTCATTACTGAAGATGACCAACTGCTATACTGAGTCATTCCATGACAGTATGACACGACACTACTGCAGGCGTGCATTGGAATCGGTTGCTTCTTTCTGGGTGCAACTATTTTTGGACTATGACTGTAGGTCAATTAACATCTTTGTTGTGGTGGTCTTTGGCTAATGGGGGTCCAAGATAACTGCCTGCTTTTAACTATTGCAAAGACCACCCCTGTGTGGGTCTGTACTGGTTCATGCTACAGTAATGTTGTTAACGGAGTATCAGATATGGCATTGAACACCTGTATAATTAAATAATCAGCAATATACAGGAGATTATAACATATATACCAATACCAATAAACATTATAGTAAAATATGTAGTAAACACTCTGCCCAGTCTGTCCCAGTTTTACACTTTTAACACATTTTGTTATGTTGTAGCTATATTTTAAAAAGTATTCAATTCTAACAGTGATAAAAGTTTGTTTGAAATATTTACAGAAATGTGCTTCTGGAAGGTTTTCCTCTCTCCAAAGAGCAACATTGGAGCTCTGTCAGAGTAACAATTGGATTTTTGGTCACCTTCCTGACCAAGGCCCTCCTATTATCACTCAGTTTGGCCAGGCAGCCAGCTCTTTGGTTCAAAACGTCTTTGATTTACAGATGATGGAGGCCACTCACTGGGACCTTCAATACAGCAGAAATGTTCCTTTACGCTTCCCCAGATCTGTGTCTGGATACAATGCTGTCTTGAAGGTCTGCAGACAATTCCTTAGACTTTATGGCTTGGTTTTGCGCTCTGATCTGCACTGTCTAATATTGGACCTTATATAAACAGGTGTGTGCCTTTTCAAATCCTGTCCAATCAACTGAATTTACCACAGGTTTCCAATCAAGCTGTAAACACATCTGAAGGATGATCAGTGGAAACAAAATGCAGCTGAGCTCAATTTTGAATGTCTTGGCAAAGGCTGATAATACATATGTTTTTTACATGTTAATACATACGTTTTTAGATTTCAAACAAACGTTTTCCAAATGAATTGAATTCTTTTTGAAATAAGGCTGTAACATAACAAAATGTGCAAAAAGTGAAATGCTGTGAATATTTTCCAAATGCACTGTATCTCCAGTTTAGCTGTTCTGTACACTGAGTAAATATTTCTGAAGAATAGAACAATAGAAATACTCTTATTTAACATAAACCTCCATTCAAAGTTAAGAACATTTTTGCACTCTTCTGTAAAGAAACAATTTTGCTGATACATGTTTTTCATTGGACAGCAATGATACTAGTGCACCTCAAAAAGTCAGAATATTGAGAAAAATATTTTTTTTACCATCTTATATTTTATATTAACTCCATTTAAAGTGATATATTTCAAGCTTTTCAAGCTTTTAATTTGATTTTGATACTAATTTGCAATTTAGTCAAACCTGAATTTAATATTGTAATAATGTGAGATCCCATATTTCTGATTTTCATAAGCTGCAAGCCTAAACAACAGATATATACATACATACATTTTAAGTAGTTTTACACATAATGGTAATAAAACCTGACTGACCTTTTGTATGAAATTATGAACAAGAAACTAAGAAATTAACTTTTTCACAATATTCTAATTTTCTGAAATGCACTGTTAAATGACCTCCACTTTGTTCAATAAAATGTTAGTGTAGACAGTTTACTTACACCAATGTACTGTTTTACAGTTTATGTAACAATAATTACAAACTTGAAACTTAATTTACAAGACATGTCAACTTTAAGGCATTTAAGTTGAAAAAGTAAATACATTCATTTTATTGCAGTAAACAAGGTTTAGTCAACCTAAAAGATAAATACATGTGGTAATAAGAGCGTGAGTAGATTTGCTCAAATGTAATACATATTTTTTTTATTTATAGTTTTCTTAAGCAACATAAATTCCAGTCCAGTTTGAGGGGTAGGCAATCCTGGCCCTGGAGGCCTGTATTCCTGCAGAGTTTCCATGATCTAACAGACCAACTGATTGCAATTAAGAGGTGAGGTGAATCAGGACTGTCTGCTGTGGCTGTTAGACTGAAATCAAACTCTGTACACAAGGAATACCTTGAAAGAAGAGAAGAAACAGCTCTATGCATTTGTGACTTCAGTGTTTCCTTCTCCACATTGAACCTTCTTGGAAAACGTTGACTCTAGAAATTCTAATTGAAAAGATGACATTCATAAATATTGTACTTTGTAAAAAAAAGAAAAAAAAAAGGAGTCTGGCCAACCTAAAGTAATAAAGTAACTGATTACACAGCGTTTGTTGAGTTAATTCATTTAAGTTCATGTTTTAGTTTTATGTCTCAGTTTAGTCAACAATACATATTGAATTGAGCTTTAAAATAGTTAGTAAATCAGCTGAAATTGATTAAATATTTATTTATTATTTATTGCAATCTCCAGGTTGGGGGAGGGGCTTACTGTTCTCAGATTCCTGACCATAGAGCTGTGATTTTGATGGGATTGTAATTTTGTTCTCCTAATGTTTAACAAACAGGCAATTGGACAGTTGCACCACCTTAGATCTAAGAAGCCATTTACATCTCTGTGTCAGAGAAAGCATGTAAAAGTAAATTTACTCAAAACTGTTTTTAGGTTGAAATTGGCCATCCTCTTTCTGGGTGGGTAGATGTTTTTCTTTCCCCATGGAGGAGGTATCCTCTTTGTGTTAGGAGCATTGTATGTGATGAGAGAGTTGTCAAATTGGCACTTCCAAAATTGGGGTAAAAGTTAAGAAAAAAGTAAAAAGGAACTGTGTTTATGTGTTGTAATTTCACAGCTTTAGAGTGACCCTACAGTCTAACTGCTGCTCATCTAGTATGAATAGATCAGAAGTTAAAATCCTCAAGCTTGTCAGAAGCCTCCAAATCTGTGAAAATCAAACCTGCAAAAAAATTTGAGACGGAGAAGCCAAAGACAAAACTTTGTACAGAATATTGAATCCGTTCCAGATGCAGCTCAGATGCAGGTGTAGTTTAGGTTCACCTCAACATGCATTGTTGACCAAACTTAGATGAAGGACGAATAGAAAGGCATTGGGAGAAAAAAATACTAAAATACCTTGTAATAAGTTATTTTATCATTATTAATTGAGCAGACTATCAATTTTTGCTCACACAAAGTCCTACTTGGACTGTTCATGCATTTTTTATGCATCATGACCCTTTTAACTGTTCCAACATTGCATCCTAGTGATAATGTAAAATACAGTTTAAAGCCCCACTGTGGGATGATGTACTTACTCTTTAAAAAAGGGACAAATATTAAAATTCTAAATCAAATTTTAGTCATGAATCAATACCAGAATATTGTGAACATGAATTCAAGTGACTGCATAAATCTTGGGTGGAAATCAGATTGGGAAAATGAACAATTGATTACAGTTGATTCTACTCACTTTTGGACAGTAGTGTAAAACAGATGATGAACAGCATAACTAGAGACCAGGTAATCCCATGACGACATCGTAAACATTCTGAACATGTTATGGGTTTCTTATCTGGGGAAGAGAAATCATCACACTTTAATTGCCAAATCTGCAATTCCAGATGTTTCAGCACCATCATACTTTTTAATATATCTTTTCACAAACATCACATTACATTACTGAGGTCCTGTGTAAAAATGGCATTTTAACATCCTATGGGATCAGAATAATCAGTACAGTAAGGATGTTTACGGTAAGTTAGACAGGTGTCAGATTCAATTGTGGTAAGTCATGAAGAACCAACAATCTCTCCCTTTTCTTGCTTGTTTGCACAGGCTTGTCATGATGGGAAAAAAACAGTCGCACTCAGAAGGAATCAATGAATGCAATACTGTTTTACAGAATTACAGAGGGTCATCTTCAGTAACAAGAGGCAGTTTTGTCTTAGAGATGACCCACCAATCCATGTGTGGAGGCCACACATCCAGAAGGCCTGGTGTCATGGTGTGGGGTGCAATTTCATTCAATGCCAGATCACATTTCGTCTTCATTACAGGCACTTTAACAGCCCAATGTTATGTTAATGAAGTCCTGCAACCAGAGTTCCTACCTATACTGAACACACACTCTGGTGCTCTATTCCAACAGGATAATGCTTGAACCACATTCAAATGCTTTCTCATAAGTTTGCCTTGAAGACACAGACACTATGCCATGGTCAGTCACATCTCCAGACCTGTCCCTGATTTAAAATGTGTGGGATGCTACTGGACACTCTCAATACTCCACCCCTACCACACCATCTGCAGAACTGAGTGAGAACATTCAAGCTACATGGGATGGATCATCACAGGACGCCATTAGGAACCTCTACAAGTCCATGCAGAGACATCTCACACATCATATCAGTCTAAATATATAATCATTTATTGTTCCCAATAACTTTTATCTTCCTTGCCAATAGCACTACAATCCCACACTTCCTTCTGGGTGCAACACTTTTTTGATGATGAGTGTACATAATCAGGATAATGAAAAAAACTCTGGGTTTAGATGAGTCAGGCAATACTCAGTACTCAGGCAATACTTCTACTGCTATCAGCCAATAATCTCAAAGAAACAGAAGGAAGGCAGAGTTCCTGCTGGTTCACCCCCTTGGTTCATGCTGCATCTGTACCCTGATTAGGATGAACTGCAGCATGTCAGGAAGTTTGAATGCTCATACAGAGGTAACAGAAAGAACTCAGAGTAAGCTGTATACAAGACTGAGCTTAAATAAGAGATCCAGTAAAGTTCTCTTTACCCATCCATACACAGTGATACACTCACACAATAGTGAGTTCACACACTATGAGGCAGTGATCACATGTGCAGTCCTATGATGGGCACAAACACACGGGGCCCTATCCTTGCTCAAAGGCACTTCAGTCATGTCTTGCCACTTCAGGGATTCAAATCTGCAAACTTCCAGTTACAAGGCTGGTTCCCTAACTACCAAGCCACGGCTGCCTTGCTTACCACATGCTTACCTTGCTCACACTGTACAGTGACCTGAGCCGACGCTTTGCGTGTGCTGTCGGAAACTGTGCAGTTGAAGGTTACTTTGCTGCTGCGGTTTATGGATGTCCACAATACTGAGTTGTTGATCATATTTCTGCTCCAGAAAGGCTCGTTGAATCCCCGTTCAGGTGTCCAGGACAAAGTAATGGCATTTTCTGATGATGAACATCTAAGTTTAATTATGCAGTAATCTTCAACCGGAGATTTGAGCATCACTGTTACATTCGGTTTGCTGAGGTGCTCTGCAGGAGAAAAACAAGATCCTTGTTACAATGTTATTTTAACCAATAAGCCCAGACCCAGTGCTAAATATTGATTAAAACAACTGAATCAGTTAAACGCACTATTTCATCATTTAGTTGTAGAAATGGGGTCTGAACTGATTAAATGTATATGTATATATATACACACACACATATTTATATATAAATATATACTTTTTTTTTTTTAAATATGCTGCCATTGTAACCCTAACCCTAACATCGTTAATGTAAATGAGGTCAGATGCTCACACCCTTGTGCTTGTGACACATATGTCACTACAGGAGGCTTTCCCCCAAACAAAATAAAACTTTTAAGCAGGCAAAGAGCCATTGGAGCATTCAAAATGACCAGCAGCCTTCAGCTATGATTCTACTGATATGCCAAAAGTCATGGGATATCGGTATGTAAATTGATTATAATGTTGCGTTGCTTTAGGGGACAGCTTGGGAACGTCCATACCTGTATAAGTTATCTTGAGTGTGGCTAAACACTGGCCAGTGTGCTCTAGGCAGGGTGACATAATACGCATATATCTATGGGATATGCATGTAGGTCTCCTCCACTGAAAATAGATTTGATTTTCAGAGTTGATTGTCCACTTGCACAGACACTTCTGGTCAGAAGCTGTCAACTCACAATCATTAAGCACCTGTGGCAGACACTGCACTATCCACTGTGTGGGGAAATGCCTTCTGTGATGTATTTCCAGTATGCATGTGACACTCTGGATTAAAGAATGTTAAATGTCCAAGAAGGATAAATATTCCATCTACCTGACACCTGCTATCACAGCTCGTTCAAACTCCAAAAATTTACATCACCTCACCATGAGCACTCTGGCCAGTGTTTATACTCACTCACAATATAACACCTCACAACTCATACAGGTGTGGGCGTTCTCAAGCCATCCCCTCAAGCCAACATTATATCAGAATTAATTTGTTCAAACAGCTATCTCATGACTTTGGCAGGTCAATGTATAACCCTTGAACAATCCTTTTTAAGAAATTCTTAAATTAATTTCATTCTTTCCCTGATTGCATCACAAACAAACGCTTTCTAAGGTTTCAGGTGTTCATTGGTATCTTACCTTGAACTGTGAGCTCTATCTGCTTTTCTTGCTGCTTGTTGTCTGTAGTCAACAAGGACATAGAATATGTCCTTGCGTCACCAGCTGTTAAATTGTTGATCTTCAAATCACCTGAAGTGGTGTTGAGATCAAGTCGACCCTCATAACTCCAGAAATTCCCTGATAATTTCCCAGAGTCCCAGACTCTAATTATTGTTGTGTTGCTGTAGATGGACCACTGAATTCTTGAGAGGTTCAGAGACGGTTCCAACCCTGTTTTTAGGACAACAGACTGGCCGATGTAACCAAAAGCCTTTTCGCCCATCACTGAAATACACCAAAAAAGTATTATTTAGAATTTGGTTTTATTGGGATGAATTTACATAATAATGAAGTTATGATGAAAATGTATAACCCTGACTACAGGAGTATGAAATGGTCTTTAATTCTAAATAAAGAGGAAGTGATATTTTCAGACACAGTCACTAACATCAACGCTGCTGATATACCTAATCTGTCTTTACAAATATCTTCCTGTCCTTTACAATTCTACTTCTTTGATATGTTACTAAAGAGAGTTAAGCAACCAAATGATATTTAAAAACAGCAGCTTTACAAAGTAAGGTGTGAAAACCAAGTCAATGTGTGTGAGTGATAGACAAAGAAAATACACAAAAACTCAACATACCTTGTTTGAAAAAAGCCACTATACAGATGTATCCAATGGCTGCATTTAAAAACATTCCTTTTTGATGAGAATAACTTTGCTAAACAACTGCTTGAGAGATGTCTCCCCACGTTGCCAGCAGCTTAACAGAGAGCAGAGAGGAAGTTCTTGTGATTGGACAATGAAAATTGTGAAGTATACAATTGTGTTCAAAATACGAGTCAACCAACTTCAGGCACCTGTCAACTGGTATTTCAGCCCAGGAAGCTTTAATTATATCCCACAATTAATTTGCATTTATTGGTTTTGCCTCAGAAATGGCATCTTTGATGTCACCCCACAAGTTTTCTATCGGATTAAGCTCCAGGGATTGGGCTGGCCACTCCATAACCTCAATTTTGTTAGACTCTAACCAAGATTTTGCTTGTTTACTGGTGTGTTTAGGGTCATTGTCTTGTTAAAACACCCATTTCAAGCACATTTCCTCTTCAGCGTAAGGCAATGTGACCTGTTCAAGTATTCTGATATATGCAAACTGATCCATGATCCCTGGTATGTGGTAAATAGGCCCAGCACCATAGTAAGAGAAACATGCCCATATCAGGATGCTTGCACCACCATGCTTCTCTGTCTTCAGAGTGTACTGTGGCTTGAATTCAGAGTTTGGGGGTCGTCTGATAAACTGCCTATGGCCCTTGGACCCAAAAAGAACAATTTTACATTCATCAGTCCACAATATGTTTCTCCATTTCTCTTTGGGACAGTTGATGTGTTCTTTGGCAAATTGTATCTGCTTCAGTACATACCATTTTTTTTTAACTATAATGATTTTGCGAGACTTCACAATTATTTATATATAATTTTCAACTCAAATGCTTGTCCAAATGTCCATACTTCCTCTGGTTGATTGTGATCTACAGATCCACTTCCAAAAGTTCGATGCAAAAGCTCAATTCTTTATGTAATTCAGTGACTCGATTTGCCAAAAATGCCACCTTCAGGATGCACCACTGTCCTCTTTATCCAGTACTGCCTTTGGCTGTTCATCATTCAAGATGGTGGCGTAAACAATAAAACAGTAATACAGTACAGCTGCTCTCGGAGTTCAAAGCAATGCTTGGTTTGCTGCGGATTTTACGAAAATGGCCTGAAGGATGTGCGTGGAAGAGGTGACCACTTCTAAGACCACCCCACCCAGCCAAACCAGAAACCTGTCTCAATGCAGAGGTGTGTTCCCTGCTGAGAATACGTGATGCTGCATTCAAGGACGGTGATGGAGAAGCACTTAGAGCAGCAAGAAGTAACCTGTCAGTGAGCATATAGAGGGCAAAGTCCACAAATGCTCTCAAGATCCACTGTCACTTCAACTCAAATGACCCACAGAGCATGTGGAAGGGCATCAAATGCTATACAGACTACAAGAGGATTGATGTGCAATGCCCAAATGACCCAGCGCCCCCTGACACCCTAAACACCTTCTACGCTCACTTCAATTATATAAATTGATTTGGTTGAAAAAAGAATACAAAACATAATAAAAGTAGGAAATAAAGAGAACATAGGCGGCACGGTGGTGCAGTGGATAGCGCTGTTGCCTCACAGCAAGAAGGACCTGGGTTTGATCCCTGGGTGGGGCGACCTGGGAAGTTTCTGTGTGGAGTTTGCATGTTCTCCCCGTGTTCGCGTGGGTTTCCTCCGGGTACTCTGGTTTCCCCCACAGTCCAAAGACATGCATGATAGGTGAATTGGTGACTCTAAAGTGGCCCTTAGTGTGTGCATGTGTGTGCCCTACGATGGATTAGTGCCCTGTCTAGGGTTGTTTCCTGCCCTTGCGCTCAGAGTTGCCGGCTGGGCACCGGCTCACCCGTGACCCTATTCAGGAATAAGCAGTTTGGAAAATGAATGAATGAATAAAGAGAACATAAATACATTTCACTGTTGGTGGAAAAAGAGCAACGGAAAGTGATATTTTGTCTAATACTCTGCTCAGAAAATGCTGAGCAAAAAGCCAGTGGACTGCCAGCTTTGCCATCAACGTGCCAAAAGTGGTCCAATATCCTCTTTCTGACCGAGTTTAAACAATGCCATAGAAGAACCATTTTTGTGCCAGTGGGTTAACTGTATATGAATAACAAGGGTCAGTTATTTTTTTTTAGGGTGAACCTGTTTTACACGCCTGTTCTTGAGGTTCCCCATGCACCCCTTTCACCAACCAAACTCACTCAACTGTCATGGAAAATATGGTTACCATTCTTTGAACAGGGGTGCTGGGCCTGTGGAGTGCATAGTGAAACTGGACTTTAATCAAGCTGTTGAAACAAAGTGCATTCTAGTATGTCTCATGGGGAAGTCTGGTGGGATCACGTGCTTCCTCATGTCAGACAATGTGACTTGTTACCGGAAACTACCAAACACCCACAAACACCCACAAACACCCACAGCTAATTCCAAAACGTCACTTTACTAGAACACTTAAACACAACTACATTACAGAGAATAAACATTCAATTCAAGACTTGACTGCAATTCCCTTCTAGCTGGCTTAATATGCTTCCATCAGACCCTTCATGTGATCCAAATTCAGCAGCACGATTTGTTTTTAATGTTCTCAAACTCAGTCATGTAAATCTTCTGCTGCGTCCCTTTCACTGGCTTCTTGCAGCTGGTCATCTGATTCATTTTGATGAGTTTAGGATCATAATCCATTTGTAGAAGTTCCTCTTTTCAACTTCAGTTTTTTTTTTTATTAATACATATGGTGTTCCATTTGCTGCAACACAACCAGAAAGCATGATAAATCTTAATGCAGAACAGTTTGAGAGGTGTTCCTTTAGTGCCCGTTCATCACTGGTCAGTTAATAATAATGATAATAAAAATAATTATAAACTGACTCAGAGTGCTGAATGCTGATTCTACAATATGATGTATCTGGCCTGGCCAACCATGTTTAGGACTCCTAATAGCTATAAATCAGATTTTATGCACCTAAATTGTGAAATATTTGGAAATTTATGTTTACTGCCAATCAGATTAAAAGGCAAAGTACCCGCATGCATTGCTCTCATCTTTAAGAAGTGGAATAAATTCAATACTGAGGTGTGATCATAATGCAGAGCACAGGAGGACAAAAAGACACAAAAGACTGTATAAACTGTGTTGAGATCATTTATTAAAAATGCTGTAATGTTTTAGTTCTAAAATTATAAAATGCAAAAAAATACAAAATAAATCACACAATAACAACTACAAATCTCTTTACAACACCATTTTTTTTTTTTTTTTTTTCTTTTGGTAAAAACAAGAAGTTAAAGGCTTAGCTTCACTTTAAGAGATTGTGATAAAACAAGGCAAAGAATACAAAAATTACAAAACTTCATTACCTATGTGCATGCATTAGGCCTAAGGAAGAAAGTTGTTCTGAAGTTCCTTTTAAAAATAAAGAACCTACAGGAAATAAGGTCTCGGTCTCTGGATTCATCGCTGCAGATTTGTCAAACATGAGAATTAGAGTTATATACAAAAGGAACAAGAACACCTACAGTGACTCAAAGCTGCCAAAACAAAGCAAAAGAAGTAGCGCAGAAACCACTTCTGCCTGTGGGGACCAGTATCTAAACTACGACTCCTGAATGAATTCTAAGGCAAAGGTCTACCAATTCTGGTGCGTTGGCACACCCCCTGGTGCCCGAGGCTTGTCACAACTAACTGAAGGCTCAGACGGTATGCTACATGAACACGTAAGGGGAGTATGGGGATCAGAAGAACGTCTGCTTTATGGAATGGGAAGTTTTCGCACACGCTCAATTCTAACCAGTGGTTTTACTTCCTTTTTCTGACGCATGTTCGGTTTGAGTCATTGGGTTATTAAAAGCCACAGATATGTTCGACACTGTGTTACAATACCTGAAAACAGGCAAATGGTTTCCTACCTCATTCTGAAGAAAGGCTAGATTGGGAGGGCAGATGCCCTGCTGGTATATGAACCACTGCTTTTGTCTTCTTTACACAAACATTAAAAAGGCCTCTTGATTCTTTAGAATAAAAAAACACATTGCAATACACAAGACACAGCCAAAAGACTTACACAAACGGCTCACCCTGAAATATGAACACGAATAAACGTGAATAAAAAGCTACTGCAGATCAGTTAGCATGATCTCACTTGCATAGCATAACATGCCAACTGATCCTAACTAACGTTATTCTTGATCAGCGACGCCGGGTGAAGCGTCTAAAACATTCCAGAGAGAGAGATCCAAAGATCAAGGCAAGAATTAAAAGCTCTGAAGAAGAATAAAGGATATGCTTTATCACAAGCCCTTGAGATCTGGGTCCCTATATTTACACACCTTTATAAGGACACTGAAATGTTATGGAGTGAAAACTGAGCGTATATATGCAGAACCCCTCTGAGCAGAGGTGTGCAGTGGTCCAGTTCAGTTGAGATGTTTGATTACAGTAGTGTCGACAATGCTTTGAGGTCTCTGAAGGCAGCACCAACAGATACTTTGATAGTTTGTGAACAGACAGCCAGTACGGTTAGTGTTAAAGTCTCCTGAATCGCAGGTGGATTCTGTTAGTTGCATATCATACAGTTTCCATTAATCAGGACAATATAATGTTCACACATGACTACACTGGATGGACAGTTTTCTAGCATGACTTGGCTCACTGGGTCAACATGTCCAGTTTTGGTTTTACACACAGCATGGATGAAGTCCCCTGCTTACACTCTGACCACCATGATTAAAATGCTCTGTATGTAATTACAGGCCCCGTTGTTTCAATTCAGCTTGAGATGACCATTGGAACTGAAAGTCAATGTGTCTATTCCACAGCCATTAACACATTCTCAATTTAAATGAAAGGGGAGTTTTCAAAATTGAGCTGGGGTTCATTGCAAGTGGTCCGATGTGAAAAGAGGTGGGAGACAAACACCCAAAGACACTTCACAATCAGCACACTCAATTTAGAGAAGGCAATTCACCTGATCTCCATGTTTTTGGAATGTGGGAGGAAACCAGAGTCCCCAGTATAAAACCCACGCAGACATGGGGTGAACATGGAAACTTCACCCAGACAGAGACTTGAACCCAAGATCTCAGAGAATGTGCTAATCAGCAACCACTGTGCCGCCCAAACGATCCGATTATCTGAAGAACATCTGCTTTGTGTGCACAGCAGCTTTATTTAAACAAATAAGGGAAAAAGTGGTCATTCCGAAAATCTTTGGGGACGATTTTGGATAAATTGCCTCCCTTTTTATGGCAAAATCCGAAAAAATAATAAAATGATGTAAATACTCTGTTACTGTAATCTGTAACATTGCTTTTAGAGGGATTAAACTCTTCAGAGGTCTCTTTCCACTGAACAAACCTGACGTTACATGACAGCAAAGAGCATTGCACATCAAAACCACTCCGAATGACTGATTACACCTAAAGTATTAAATAGTAGACAAGCTAGAGGATGCTTCATACCATGCTTTTTACAGTTGCTTGACTTGACAGTGGTCATGTATGTACTGAAGCTGGAATTTCTTCCCCTTTCTAAAAAACTGCATTAGGTCTTCCAAGAAACTGTTTGCTGAACTTCTGTAGAAACACGACAGCTGTTACAATTCAATCCATCTTCCTGGGCGACGGCCTTTCTACGTAAAAAGGGCTTCAGCACTGAACATGCTTGTTTTCACTTCCTTTTGCTTTTACAGTTTAAAACAAAAGATTTACCTGTTATCTAAAACAGTCCAATCAGGGGGTTTAGAGCAGGGTAATTGACCAGTGCTGAGGCCGTGTAGGACAGCTGAACAGTACATGCAGTGCAGTACTGCCTGCAGTTACATTGGGAATGAAATGGGAATGCCAAGAGTCTCGAGTCAGAAATGCATAAAGAACCGTTCACAGTCTGAATCAGACATGAGCCGTCAGTCTCTGAGGAGTGGGCAGTTTCTGACGGAATTTAAATAGAGTAAAAACACAGAGGCCAAAAGACAGCCTCGATGACTTTTAAAGAAGTGGTTCTATCCCTCTCTCCTGCTCTAAACCAATGATTCAGCTTTCTTTCAATCTCCTTCCCCCCTCCATTTATATCATTCTGCACTTTTTCCTCTTTTAAAAAAAAAACAAAAAAAAAAAAACCCTTTTCCTACACTGAAGTCTCAGACTGCAGCCTCATGACAAACTTGTGGCTCTTGGGGTCAATGAACTCCTCTCCCAGGTTAAGGAAGGGCAAGGACGTCACTGTAACAACTAGGGCAAAATCCAGGCGGCGTAGTGAGAAGACAAGGCCCTGACGCAGCGCTGATGTTACAGGCTCCTCGCTCACAAGGGTCCACTGTCGCCCCCTGCCATTCTCCCGCTGGTACTGCATGGTTGGGCCAGGGGTGAGGTACCTCTCCAAGAAAGCCTAAAAAATCAGAATGTGTGAATTAGTTCGAAAGAAATGCATGAATCTGGTCTAAATATTAACCATTAAACAGTGTACTTTATGATCAATATTGCTTAATATTTTTAAGAGACAAACAAAAAAGAAAATATATTGAAACATGTATTAAAACAATATTGCAACAGCTGAAAGCAAATATACACTATGTTTTCTGTCCTGTTATTGGTATAATTGATGTTACATAGCTAAGGAAGATCCATTTACCTGCATGTTGAACATGCTTGCTTAAAGAAACACAGGCTCAGTACACTGCTAAGTGCACTATGCATTGCTGGTGTAACAGGCAGAACAACACTCATAAAAATGGTATAATGCTGTATAACCAGAGTCAGGATGTGTGTACTTTAGGGACGTCTCAAAGAGCAAACGTACACTTCCTGGCTGGTTATGTTGACCATAAACTGATGTTAATTCCACACAAGCTAGACAAGTAAACTAAATGAGGATGTTTTGGGGGGTTTCTTCACCTTGGGTGTCATGTTGTGTGTGATGCAGAACTGCAGATGAGCAATGATGCTTTCCATGCTGTGGTAGGGCTGCTGCCTTGTGGTGCGCAAGTACTTCTGCATAGCACGGGCCATTGGTGCAAAGATGGCCTGAGCTGCTTCTCGTGGGTCCATGAATTCACGTTGGTGTTTAGGTGACGTGGCCTGTTCATCTTCCTGTAGACGCCTTATGTGTGTGAATGCCTCCTCTACTGCCACAACAAGCCTAACAAGTACAGAAGTAAAGGTCAAATCAAATGGCTGACTTCAGGTCCTCCACAGAAGTTCCTACATACAACTCTCTCTGTTCATGCGACTCAGTCAGAAATATGAAGACTTCCAAAACCACGTTTTCCATTTTGCACTTTACAGTTTTCCTCTCTGTACCTGAAGGCAGTATGTGATTTACTGTCATCACAGAAAATCTCATTTTTACTCTTTTTACATTGTGTCTGAATTGAGATTTTTTGATACAAGCAGCGACAGCTTGCTGGTAGTGATGTCATATCTGCTGAACAAAACATTCAACATCTTTTTTTTTACCTGGCTTTGCGTTTGCGGATTCTGCGGTCCATTTCTGCTTCCTCATAGTAATACTCGTTATGGGAATTGTCCCGTCTGCGAGCAGCAGCTGCTATCATCGCCCGTGACTGGCCGGTTGAGTTGTTGGTGCTGTTCTCTGGGGATGACAAAAACAACCACACTGATGGGAAACAAGCTACTACTATAGTAACAGTCTTGACTGCTCTGCTGTTCAGACCCCACTTTGATTCCATTCCATGAATTTAAAACAAACCTGGAGTGGAGCCCCGTGAGTTTAAACCAAGCATAAAATTGACCTACATTTCTCATCCCTGATGACTATTCTTTGAATTTCATTGTAGTTTTGTAACTCAGACGATGAACAGAGCAGTTCTTTTCTATGTGTGAACAGGCAGGAAGGCAGTAGCTAACCTTCACCCAGGGAGTAGACCTTGAAGCCAGACATTTTTTTGGAGAGGATGGACTTTGGCAGGTTGAGCAGAGCCGGGTTATAGACAGGGAAGTCACTGTAGTACTGATCCAGCACCCACACTGCAGCCCGCTGGATACTGAAACACAAGCACAGTAGACAAATCATGATAATCATCACCATCGAGGGCCTTCCCTTATTTAGAGCAGCCTTCTCAGAAATGCTTTGGTGTGGTATTACTAGGGGAAAAAACACACCCAAAACAAAACAAAAACATGAGGATAATGACCCCCAGTGGACAAGGGTGGTACTACAACTGCTCTAAACATACCAGGAAAATACTAAAACTGACTAAACCATTAATGTGTAAAACCACAACCGGGTTGTTATAACACTACTCCACAAAAGAACAGAAACAAAATATCCACCACAACAGGAAGTGAACCCATGCAATAAAAATGCAACAATGCAAATGAGCCTAGAGTGAGGAACTGCCTTGGTTGTCCTAAAACTGCCACCAGCATCCCACCACAACATTGTGTCTGGAATATAACTGACAAAGTATCCAGTGTATTATTTGTATCATGTTATTTTATTCATTATTGTAAAAAAAGAAAATCTTAAATATTGTACTATAATAATGTTTAAGGCTATTTAAAAAATAGAACACATTGTATTTGTATCGCAATGACAACAATCTGTGAATTGAAACAAACAGTAATTATGAATTTGAACCCCTAATGCACAAATTTAATTTGATGTATTATTTATAAAAATTTTCAATTAGTAAAATACAGGTTTAAATGATCATGTCTGCAAGTAATAGGTTCAGTTTGGAGGCATGAGAAGACTGTCCAGCACAATGTCATCAGAATAATTTGCAACTTAATGTGCTGCAGAGCACCTCGCTTGGCTCGTCAGAGAAAAAAGTAGAGAGAAGCAGTGAATATATTTTTGTACTACGTTGCTCATGAAGCTGAAGTTGCCAATATTAGACAGTCGATATTAGACAGTCGATATTAAACAGTCGATATTAAACAGTGCTGCAACTTCACAATTTTAAGGAACCTTATCTCAGTAAACTAGGGGTCACCAACCCTGTCCTGTAGTTTGAACTCCAATCCAAACCTAATGCACCCCATTCAGCAAATAAAGAACTTCTGAAAGCAGTAATTAGTTGGATCAGGCAGGTGGATTAGGGTTCAACCTAAAGTCTGCAGAAATCTCTCCAGGAGCAGCGATGGGGACCCCTGCTGTAAACACATGCCACATGTTCTCTCAGCCTATAGACCATGGGTTGCCAACCCTGAAGAGCTTCCCTCCTGCAGACTTTAGATTCAACCCTGGAGTAGTTAAGGTAATTTTTCAGGAGAAGGGTGGGAAACCCATAATCTACAGCTTTGTTTTGTCAGATGTGGTCCTAGAGACCCCCTGCCCTTCACATTTTAGAGGAATTCCTGCTGTAACACACTCACTGCAACTCTGATTGTGCTGACTAGCTAAATCTGGTGTGTTAAGAGCAAAAAAAGGCACCAAAATGTGCTGGTCAGGGGGTCTCTAGGACCAGGGTTGCCAAGATTCTCAATGCAGAGCTGAATGCCTTTTTGACAATTTCCAATTAACTCAAATGTTTAAAAGAATTCTGTTTCCCCAAATGTCTTTGTTAGTGTAGCTTTAGTTTTAAAGCAAAAAAGCTCAGCTCTTCGAATGAAGGTAGAATAAATGATGCCTCCAGTGTACAGGTACAAAAAAGTAACACTAACAGGGCTGTACGCAGGTACATACCTAAGATGACCCACGTTGTAGAAGCGGCTGGCTCCATCCGTGGTGCGCACCACCTTGAGGCAGAATGCTGGCCTGAGGTGCCTCACCTCCAGGAGCACCAGAGCCAGGTACTGAATGAACAGCAAGGCATCAACCAGAGAAACTGCATACCCCACAATCCCTCTGTAGTCCCTCTCCCTGGGCTCCAGCACACGCACTCCATAGAAGAGCCAGTAGGAGGCCACGAAGAGGAAGACGAGTGCCATCAGGAGGCAGCGGAAAACAAAGAAACGTGGGAGGGTGGCACGGGGTGGCCGCAGGAACAGGGCCCAGGATGAGATGAGAAGAACAAGGAGCTTAAAGGCCAATGAAACGTAGAGACCTTCACAGGGTGTCCCACATGTCTCCAATGAGTCCCGCCACAGTAGCTGTGGCAGCAGCAGAAAGGCTAGAGGGGTGAGCAGGGCAAAAAGGCCCAAAATACCACTCAGCACAGGACCAGCAAACCGCCTGCACTCCAGAGGAGTAGAATCCTCCAGCTCTTTAGATGCTCTCGTCAAGTCTTCATTAGAGACACTGTGCTCTGACGTCCCAGTCACCACAGTCGTGGTCTCACCCCAGTTATCATCCTACCCACACACAGAGACAGAGAACATCAGTTATGAGAGTTATATTGGGAAGCAACAAAGAGGGAAAATACAATCGGACTGTCAATCTGTTTCTCAACCCTGGTCTTGGAGACCCCTTTTCCAGCACATTTTAGTGGATTCCCTGCTTTAATACACCCCTTTCAACTTGGAAAGGACCTGTTAATAAGCTGATTAGTTGAATCAGGTGTATATGGGGCAGGGAACGCCCCGAAAGGGTTTGGTTACACCCCCACCCACACCCACACCCACACTAAAGAATTTCTGCCAATAGAACAGGACTTGCTCAGATAAACATTAACCACTTTCACCATGATTAATGCCAGATGTTGGCTACAGGGGTTTAAGGAACCGTGTTCTCTGGAATGATGCTCCATTCAGTACTTCTGGGATGACTGGGGGGTTTGGGAGAGTTGGGGGGTGTTGGGGCTCACAGACATTAAATTCCTGAATGCAATCAAATCCTCACAACAATGCTCCACATGTAAAAACATTCCCAAGAAAGGATAAACTCTTTTTAATACCCAGAAAAAACAACGAATCAGCAGGTGTTCCAATACTTTTCTCCATAAGCGTTTGTTGAACTAAAGCCAATTTACTTATTTTAATTACATTAAGCTGACAGACCACCACTGTCATGTGACAACAGCTTCTAAAAGGCCAGATAGAGAAGAATCTCTGCCCAGCAACAGTTAATACAGCCAATGAGCACCAAACAATGTTAAAGGGTTTTATCAGGGAAATGGAACCTGAAACCTGTGTGTTTCAGGTGTGAGGAGCACTGACCCGGTCATCTCCGCGTGTGGACTCAGTGTCTAGGAGGGGCTCTCCAGGGGCCTGGATAGTGACCGATTTGTCTCCTCTGCTGTCTCTGCTTTTAGAGCGATGTCTGTCCCTCCGATCTCTGCAACCACAGATACAAACAGTATTAGCAAATAACTTTGCTTTGTTCTGACAGAGAACCAGTAACAATAACTGGTAGTAGGGCTGGTGCAATGTATCGATATTTCTGTACTGGGATATAAACAGCGGGAGACAATATCATTTATGGAGTTTAAGTTTGTAAATAACTTTTTCAATCTTTCTGAAAACCATTTCCAGCTCCCTCGCTCAGCTCCAGCCCTTGCTCTCAGCTCCTCCTCTATTTTACTCTTCTCTTTATTCTTACACAGATACCATTAAGTATAAGAAAGAGCTCTTGCATAAAGAGGATTTCGTGTGTATAAAGAAGAAAGTAAAGTCAGGATTTCATAGTCCTAATTTTTTTATTATATATTTTTCCACATCATATATTGTACTGTATATCGTCACTCAGCTAAAATATATCCAGATTTTTTATCCATACTGCCCATCCCTAATTTGTGCGGAACCCATCATAACATTTCAAAGTAAAAAAATTTGACCAAAATAATTTTTTTTCATATATAAAAAGGTTCTATCGAGTATTTTTGTTGCCTTAGATTTGCATCTAAAAAACCCCAAACATTTCCAGCTGCATATTTCATGGTTTACTGAATGCCATCCATAATCAAACGAAGGAGAATTTACCCTCCTAACTATCACTGGTGTTTGCACGTGTTTGCCTGCACTGGTATGTGAAGACGTATAATTACCAAGCCAAACAGACAGCCCACCCACGACATTCTCACAGATGGGGAGAATGAGTGCTGCTTGTGTACACACCTGTGCTTACGAGAGCTGCGAGAATGGGAGGATTTGTAGGAATAGCCCGAGTATTGCGACTCGTTGTCCATGTCTGGGGCCAGTGGGCGGGGTTTGTGGGCCCCAGCTCCACCCCTGGAACGTTCAGTTGCTCCGCCCAATTGAGTTTTGCGCTCGGAGATGGATTTAGAGGAGAGAGCCAGCGGCAGCTTCAGCAGCTCAACCTTACTCCTGAGAGAATCTATTTTGGAGGCTGACGAGTAGATGGAGGACTAATCTGCGGAAGAGAAGACAGAAATTAGTTAAAGACAGGATGTGGGGAGGTTTGCTCAGAAACATGCAACCAGTGACCAAATTAACTGGAACAAATGTAGGTTCCAAAGGTTCCAAAACCTGAAAATTTCTTTCAAAGTCGGAACCAAAGATTAGTAGGTTTATCAGATGAACTGCTATGGGTGTGTCTAGTTGTACAGCAGCTACCATTCGTCACGCACATTATGGTCTTCTACCTCTTCTTATCTCCAAAAGTTGATCCAGGTTTGATCCATGTTTGCTTTTTGGAGAGAAACACACATCTGTAACACAACCGCTCGCAGGTAGTCTATACGCACCAACATCTAATTTCCATTCACTGACGATGTGCAGCCTCTCTGTTGATGACGTGTTCTGTGAAATATGCTCGGTTCCACTAAAACTGGTGTAATTACGGGATCGTTCACTAAAAAGCACCAAAGTTCTTATAAGCCCAAATGGAAACCGTTCAAGAACCAGGGTTCTTTTAGTGGAAAAGTACTACCTAAGGTCCATAAGACTCATTAGGAGGCCGCATATACAGTATACAGAGAAATACAATATATGCTCACTCTTGACTGAACTCCTGCTATATAGCACCACTTGCTGGTAAAATGCCACAGTGCAACACTAAGCATAAGTATATACAGCATAAGAGCATAAGTACATACTATACACTTCTTTATTTACATCATTACACATTAACATCTGCAAATTGCACACCTTCAATTTCAACCTCTACAGTCTTCATTTTATGTATATATATTTATAAAATTACTAATTTCTATTTTCATGTATTTGTCTATTTTTATTCTGTTAAATCATCTTGCTTCATGATTGAGGGCCTCAACTGGTCCAAAAGATCCCCTTAATGTCTAGTTTCATCGTCAATTGATTAGAGTAAATTCGGATTTCCTTGAAATTTCCTCCAATTGATTAGCATAAAGAGAGAGGGGGCCTCAATTGGTCCAGCCGATGATTGGGAATTGGATACTAAATTCCTACTGACTAGTGTCAAAATGCATGAAAATCTGTATTATGTTAATGAAGAGAGCCCTAAGTTAGGGCTGGGCAATTTACCAAAAATTAATCGAAACTGACCCTCAGAACCATTCGTTACCGTAATCATACCCATTGTTAATTTTATAAAATTTATAAATTTGGTTAATGAGTATATAACTTTGTGTCCTATGGTCTGTGTTTCTTGCACACAATACAAATGCTCTCAAGGACCAAAGGCTGTTTTCGTCTGTGCCAGATTAAAAGTAAACCCGTTCACTACATTCATAGAGAAAATTAAATCACTGCAAATAAACTAAGTCACAATTACAAAACATTAACCTACCACTACTTTAAACTCCCTTGACATTATGGTCAGTACAAACAAGCCCTCTCTCGTTCAGCTGTCATACACTTTCAGACTTGCTTTAAAGCGACTGCAGTCGTAACACGTTTACCTATTTTTGTTTAGTTCTGTTTTGCACAAATTTCATATACAGTGGGGAAAATAAGTATTTAGTCAGTTACCAATTGTGCAAGTTCTCCCACTTAAAAAGATGAGAGGCCATTAATTGACATCATAGGTAGACCTCAACTGTGAGAGACAAAATGTGAAAAAAAAATTGAGAAAATCATTTTGTCTGACTTTTAAAGAATTTATTTGCAAATAATGGTGGAAAATAAGTATTTGGTCAATAACAAAAGTTCATCTCAATACTTTGTTGTATATCCTCTGTTGGCAATGACAGAGGTCAAACGTTTTCTGTAAGTCTTCACAAGGTTGGCACACACTGTTGCTGGTATGTTGGCCCATTCCTCCATGCAGATCTCCTCTAGAGCAGTGATGTTTTGGGGCTGTCGGCGGGCAACACGGACTTTTAACTCCCTCCAAAGGTTTTTGATGGGGTTGAGATCGGGAGACTGGCTAGGCCACTCCAGGACTTTGAAATGTTTCTTACGAAGCCACTCCTTTGTTGCCCTGGCAGTGTGCTTGGGATCATTGTCATGCTGAAAGACCCGGCCACGTTTCATCTTCATTGCCCTTGCTGATGGAAGGAGGTTTGCACCCAAAATCTCACAATACATGGCCCCATTCATTCTTTCATGTACACGGACCAGTCGTCCTGGTCCCTTTGCAGAGAAACAGCCCCAAAGCATGATGTTGCCACCCCCAGGCTTCACAGTTGGTATGATGTTCTTTGGATGCAACTCCACATTCACTGTCCTCCAAACACGACGAGTTGTGTTTTTACCAAATAGTTCTACTTTGGTTTCATCTGACCATATGACATTCTCCCAATACTCTTCTGGAACATCCAAATGCTCTCTAGCAAACTTCAGACGTGCCTGGATATGGACTGGCTTAAGCAGGGGGACACGTCTGGCACTGCAAGATCTGAGTCCCTGGCGTCGTAGTGTGTTGCTGATGGTAGCCTTTGTAACGTTGGTCCCAGCTTTCTGCAGGTCATTCACTAGATCCCCCCTTGCGGTTCTGGGATTTTTCCTCACCGTTCTTGTGATCATTTTGACCCCACGGGCTGAGATCTTGCGTGGAGCCCCAGATCGAGTGAGATTAGTAGTGGTCTTGTAGGTCTTCCATTTTCTAATTATTGCTCCCAAAGTAGATTTCTTCACACCAAGCTGCTTGCCTATTGCAGATTCAGTCTGCCCAGCCTGGTGCAGGTCTACAATTCGGTTTCTGGTGTCCTCCGACAGCTCTTTCGTCTTCACCATAGTGGAGTTTGGAGTGTGACTGTTTGAGGTTGTGGGCAGGTGTCTTTTATACTGTTAACGACTTCAAACAGGTGCCATTAATACAGGTAATGAGTGGGGGAAAGAGGAGCCTCTTAAAAAAGAAGTTACAGGTCTGTGACAGCCAGAAATCTTGCTTGTTTGTAAGTGACCAAATACTTATTTTCCACCATTATTTGCAAATAAATTCTTTAAAAGTCAGACAAAATTATTTTCTCAATTTTTTTTTCACATTTTGTCTCTCATAGTTGAGGTCTACCTATGATGTCAATTACAGGCCTCTCTCATCTTTTTAAGTGGGAGAACTTGCACAATTGGTGACTGACTAAATACTTATTTTCCCCACTGTAACCTATACTTTTAATTGATTATGTGTATTTCTACTAAAATTGGTTAATAGATATTGATATTGTGTTTTAATAGGTTTCTAGGTTAAAGGTTTTCAAAGTTAATTAAGTAAAAATTACATGATCAACCACAACTTTATTACTTAAGTATAAAAAAATGTTTTCATGCTCCGATTAGTTAAAATACTGTGTAATTTTGTGGGGCAAAGCAAATCCCATAGTACTCAAAACTTTTATATACGTGATGAAATGAAAGCCTTTTATATTCTTGAAAACTTAAGCCATGCAAATATATAAAGTCCCAGTTCATAAACTAATAAATAAAAATACAGTAAAACTGTGTACAGTATGAACCTACCCAGCCCTACTGTTAATTTCCTGTGTGTGTGTGTTCATGTATTGTCCCCTAATAAATATATTACGGTGTGTTTAGTCATGTGACTCTGAGTTTATAATCATCCTGCACTCTCATACGGAGTCACAGAGATTAACTCTTTATATTGTAATTTACTTGTCAGGTGAATAATCAGCATTTCCAATTTGGCCTGTATTTCAAATATTGTGATTAAATATTAAAAATCAAATATAGTACTAAAACTGGCTTATTATCCATAATCATAACAATTCTGACTGCTTTTAGCATTAAGTATATCACTGTATCAGTACACACATGCCTAAAGGCCCTTTCACACAGAGCCAATTGTTACCGGCTGAAAACAACACACACAAACATGGAATTGATTTCTCATTTGGAGCCTGATCGATTTTCAGATGTTGGATGCTGAAAAAAAAATCAGATGCTGATCAAACACAGCTCCATTATCCTGACTTCAGGCCAATAAATGAGCATCAAGATGGTGAAAGAATGGCTGTTCTTGTTATAGATATACAGATGTTAAAGAACATGCATGGCAGAACTGCACATGACAAAGAGTGAACATTTACAAAAGCTATGATGTTTAATCTCTGTTTAGAGAGAATACAAGGAAATTAAAGTGTGAAGACTTAATGTGAGGCAAAAATACAAAAAATGACTTGGTGTGTATTGATCATAATGACGGACTTATGTGGCATTAAGGTTACTTTATACCAGAAGAAGAGGAGTTACAGTACAAATATATCTTGGTGTTTATAGACATATTTTCCTATGATATCAGTAATGTGGAGAGTATTGGCTCAGTTTTGAACTGCCATATATATTGTTATTTATCACTTTTACAGAAATGTTACATCTGTCTGTAACACTAATGGACCAAAAGGAACTAGTCCCAACTTATATATTTAGTTAGTATATCTGTGTTGGATGATATGGAAATGGAAAAAAATACTGGATATCAGCTCTGGCCTACAATTCCCACATCAGCGTATCCCTATACATTATGGAGTCGAAGAAGCATCAAACCACTCAGAATTCATGCCTTCACAATAACACTGAGGTCTCATCACTCAAACACACACACACACACACACACACACACACACACACACACACACACACACACACACACACACACACACACACACACATACCCCAGCCATCTCCTGTCGTCTCCGGGGTAACCAAGCTTGGCTGTTGCCATGGGAATGAATAGGCTTGTACAGGAGCTGTGAATAGCGTGGGGGGCTGCATTTCTATGGTTCCACGACCTTTAACCGTGCGACCCTACTTCACTACAGAGGGCAAAAAAGCTGCAGTGATCTGTCTGTGTGTGTGTGTGTGTACCTGGACTCTGCAAGTGTGTGCGAATGTGTGTGTGTGTGTGTGGCCTGTCCCAAAATAACAACAGCATTTCCGACCAGTCATTAGTGAAGCTGTTCTGCTTGACTGAGTGAAACAGACGCTGACAGACTTGGTGAAATGGGGTGGGGTGGGGGGGCGCCTCTTAATCCGATCAACTTAATGAAGAGCCACCACCCTCCGCACTTTCTATTTCAGTATCTCCATCTCCCACTCTTCTCTTTCTCTGTCTTTTTGCCCACCCCTCCCTAATTGGTTTCATGTGAGGAGGACACAAGCTTTCCTGTTAAAGACAAAAAAACACTACCCTAGTCCTCTGTCTGCTGATGAGTGTCTGCATGTGTTTCTCACTCACGCCACACATACTTGTCAGGGGTTGTTTACAAAGCTGATAAGACAGTCAGGGACACCATTTGTCGAGAGCAGACCCACAACACGTGCCAACCATCAATCTGAAGGGGGGGCTCTGTGTACGTACAGTAACAGCACAAAAGCACAGCTGTGGGTTAAATGGAATTTCCTTATGGAAATATTTCCATTGTATTTGTAGCATGTAGTTGACAACAAAATATAATAATTTTCACAATAGTTAAATAATGTCGTTTGAGTGTAGATGACAATAAGGGCTGGGCTGCAGAACCTGCCCACTGCTTCAATAGGGCTGCAACAGTTTACTGGTTTTAGGAATTCCATGGCATGACAAGAGTTCATACTGGGTGCATTTGCCTTTTCTTATCTAGGCGTTTCTTTATAGGGTGACTACATACACTACAAATTAACCAAAACCTTGTTTTGTTTTTTTTTTTAAATTAAAGGTCACTGTAACATATAAATACATGAAGACAATCCATACCATTACTGTAAAACAGTGGCATTCTGAGATGGTTTTCATGCAAAAATATAGTAGCAACATTAGAGTTCTTTTTGTTCAAGTAGAGGCTCATTACGCTGTAATCCATATGTTGGCTCAATGTGCAAAGACAAGAGCATGACATTTTAAGACATACAAATTCAGATAAAAAAAACCCCAAATCAATGAGCTTTAGGCTTTTGTGTTTGACTCTCTGTTTATTTCTCTATTTTTATAATTGTGTTTCATGACCAACCATCACGATTGCCAATTACCATTGCACTCTATGCAATGACCAAAAATTTTCAGTGTTAATTTGTTTCTCGTCACATTTAAAACCCTGTTTCATCTATTCCAAGCTAAACTGGAAGCTCTTCTTCATCTTGACCCGAATATGACTCCTGGAGCTCTGCTCCCGAGAAACAGCCTTGGATCTTCTCACCTTGACCACAACGTTGTTCATTTAGAAAGTTTGACTCCCCTGACCCACCTCACACCCATCTAACCTAAGTAACACTTACACTTTCATCATTTTCCTGTGCAGTTCTAAACCATCACGCATATCTTTTAGTTGTTTCATACACATGTTCAGTTGTCCATAAGACTGCTCTTTTCAACCAGAACATGGGGCAAAAGCCCCAAACTACACAAAAATCCAGAACCACACAACCAGGACTTGGATTAGGTCTTAATTCTAATTCTTCAGCTATGTTAAATAAAAAGACATTGCTTTGGGCAGAAATGTGCATTGGTGTACTGTTTTTGTGTGCCTACTTTAGGTGTGGCGAGCTTCATTTATGAACCAACACACTGCTCCCAGGTGTGTATTACAGTTTGATATCGTGTTACCCTTTCTTCTAAGGCTCTTCTGACCCATTTAACCTGAAGAAACAACTGAACTTCATGTTCACACTCAGTAACAACACAAAAGTGCTTCATGCATTCAAAACACCTTCTTAAAACAACATTAGATATATAATATACGTGTAAACCTATATAACATATATATAAGCTGATAAACACAAAATAATGTTGCTCTACTGACATAGTGTTGCTCTACTGAGGTCGGAGCTTGTTGAGAAAAACTGACCACTGGGAGACCACAGTAAGGCCTACAAGCCTCGGATTAGAGTACGCGCTCATTGCAAGGGAGGGCAAGGGACGCCCCCGCCACTCGTGTTAAGAGAGGCCTAGGCTTTGAGGCCTTCCCTGGACGTCCTGGGGAGAGGTGTACTGGAGAAAGCCAAATCTCTGGGGTAACTGCGCTAAAATGGACCGTACTTGAATGTGACAAGAGAAGACGACTGAATGGTATAAAAACACATTCTGGTCCCTCAGGCTCAGATTTAATCACAAACAATACAGAGCAGTCCGGCGGACCAGGGCTGATTACAGCCGTTTCATGGAGAGACTAGACCAAAACACGGGGTCTTCTGGCTTCTAAACGAGTAAAATCTTACTCAGGATAAACATTTGACCAAGTTTACCAGGACCCTATTACTAATGCGCCGTTCCACCTTAAATGCTGCAGGCGCTGCATTCAACCGCGGCATCATTTAAGGTGGAATAGCTCAACTCCAATCTTGGTCATTTTGAATCGATAAAACGCTCAAACGAGGACAAAATACACTAAAACGAGAGCATTTAAACATTTTAAACTCCATTTAATGCCCATATTAAAGTCATGTAAACAAAACAAGTTGGGAAAATACAGGAGGGTTAATACATTGAGTTTAAAACACCAAAACCCAGCTGCTGTTGATGCTTTTCCTCAATGTTTTAATGTTTTTAAAGGTGATTTGCTCTCTTTTGTTAGCATATAGTGATCCTACATGTAAATAAATGTTTACTGGTCGAAAATGCAATGAAAACACAACAAAGGAGTGAGAATAAGCTTCGTTTTGGGCTTAAAAACCCCACGTTTTAAAGGCTTACCCTTTCCCTGGGAGTGGGTTTAAGGGCCTGGCTGCAGCAACACAAAGAGAAGATCCAGAAGAAGCTGTTTTCCCCTCCAGAGTGTGAAAGAAAGCTGTGTTTCTGAGCTCCGTGGTGGGTTTTGGTCCAAAAGGCAGCTGGGCTTGAAGGAAAACAAGACAAGGAGGCTTAACAAAGGCTGGGATGAGGTGGTGTGAGACCCTACAGCCTTGTTTGGAGGTCCTCCAGTGCGCTTTGAGCCCCGCTGTGTGTGTGAATACACTCATTCATCACACAGATCTGCTGGGAAAGCCTCCAAACGCTCGAGATGGTGGAGAAGTTTACAGAAGGTTCAGTTCACTCCAGAATCTCCTTCACCCTCTTCTCCACACTCAGGAACACCGTAGACCAGCCCCAGTCCGACCTCCAGCCTTTTCCATCAACACATCTACGGCATTAAACGCTGGATTTGTCGGAGAGACCTCCTAAACCCAGGTCCAGCTTCTTCTCTCACACTTCTTCTCAGCTTATTCACAGAAAACACACATTTCCGTCTCCTCCATTCAAACTGCTGCGCTGTCTGCAGCTCTCCTCCCTCCCCCACGTTCCTGGGGGTTGCCCCGCCTTCCTGGCCCCATGCCCAAACCCCCCTATGCCCACTCAATTCTTCTTCCCATTCTCCAGGGCTGGGCTGCTGAAGATCCTCTGCATTGCACATTTTAGTGCTCCTCCACCCATTTGAACCCCAGGCAATGAGCTGATGGCTTGAATCAGAGGTGTGTGTGTGTGTGTGTGTCCTGTGGAATGCAATGGGATGTTTTATTCCCAGCTCTAACACTACCATTATAAAACCACAGCAAAACCTGATTGGCTGAGCTGCAATCAAGTTTAACTTGATATAACCCAAACACAGACAGACAGACAGATAGATAGAACTTTACTGATCCCTTTGGATGGGTTCTCTGATCAAGGGTATAAAAAAAAGAGTGTATCCTGCTTCTGGAAAGCATTGAAGTCAGCATGTTGGATGATCAACAGACCAGCTCATCCCTGAAACACTGGATCAAACACCATCATTTCAGAGACACAGTTGTACTGGTCCATGGCTCAAATATGAGGGACTATACCCCTGTAGCTCATGCCTGGCATTAGGCATGGCTCCATTATTTTCTGTAACTCTGGCTGCAACACAAGTTCAAAGTACGACTGGTTCACTCGTGCTTAACAGTTGGACTGGTTCTCTTCACATGAAATTCTGCAACATAACTCATTATGCTCATTATGGCCAGACATTCTATTGTAGCTTAAATAGAGCACACCAGGCTTGTTTAGATGTGTCTTATTTAGAAAAGTCTTATTTGTCCAAGTGTTGCTGTACAGTAATTTTTAAATGACTATGTATCATCTTTAACTTTTGGGGATCAATTTAAGTCAATCATTAAAGTATAAATAAAATTTAACTAAAATGTAACAATTCATATGCATTACATGTAAAGTGATGTTTTCAAGCATTTTTTGTTTTGTTTCACTATAATCTGCACTTATGGCTGCAGGTGCTGCTTTGACTGTGATCATCCTTGAACTTTTTCAACATTTTTTTTTTTTTTAATCAATCATTTCTACTTGTAAATTAAGTAATACTAGCTAAACTGTATTGAGTTTCCGTGCCAGGAAAAAAAGAAACAATTCAATTGTTTATAGTTCTTTTTTTTATTTTCACAAAACAAATGAGTCTTTAACATGGAGTTTACATTTTCCTTCTGTGCATCTAACAATCTTGCCATTTTAAAAAGAGGGAGAAAATAATTTACATTTTTTAATTCCATATCTACAAAAATAAAATCAAAAAAGTAACTAGAGCTTTACATAAAATGAACATATAAAACAAGGGCGCCAGGTCTATATTACATGAATGAACAAGATCGATAATAATAATAATAATAATAATAATAATAATATAATAATATAAAAAGGATAAAGATGTATAAGCAGACAGTAGTTTGCACAAATTCCATTTTCTCAGCTTTCTTTCAATGTGCATTTTAAAGTTTACAAAAATCTGAATGTTTGTGGAGATGGAAAGATGGAGGCATGGGGAGAAACAACAAAGTAAAAATAGTGGCACTAAAGAGGTGGCGAGGGAACTGAGAAATAAAAGGTGGGAGGATGGAAAAGGTTAAAGCTAAAGAGAAATAGGGTCTACATTTCTCCACCTGAGTTACACAGTAGTTACATACAAACGTTCAACCGAAATCCAGTCTTTCCAGAAACCTTCAGCAGTCCCCACACGGACTGGAAAACTATAGATTTGTACAGTGGAGGTCTATTTTTCCTTCTCCCTTTATTAGGGTTTGTAAGTTAAATACTAGTGAATATGGTCACCTAATCTAGTGTTAGACTGTTCAGATGCTCCAGGCAGAAGCTGATCTTAAGGCTTTTAATCTGTTTGAACCTCATCAGCCATTAAAGAGAAAGTTCAGCATTCTTTACCCCAAAATCTCTCTCTGTAGGATACGATTTATTACCACAGAAAATTATTTTAATGTGCTTAAAGAGATAAAAACCTATGGTATGTTTCAAGTCAATAGGGATGTGCCAATATTTTTAGGTACATCTTTAGAGTCCCATTCTGATATATTAACATTTGATGAATGTAGAATATGGAATTAAATTCAAATTGAGAAGTAGAATTTATTTGTATACTTATAGGGGGCAGATAATATTATGCAGTCATCCAGCGCCCCCTAAACCCGCACTTCTGTAATTCAATACAGGCACTGAAATATTAGAAAATATTTTTGCCAAATTTAAACATCCGCTTGATGCTGATAATTATTTTTAATCAACAATTACCTACGACTGTGATATAATTTAAATATTACTGTACAGTTCTATCAATATATGCATAATCTTGTATCAGCATGTCAATAAATTTGCAGAATTTAGATAATAAAGGCTGTGCTTCTGCATTAATATGTTTGTTTCAATAATCTGTAACTGGTCTTTAAGCATGGTGTACATTTTCAAGATATCAAAATTCAAGACATCAGTCAAAACTATTATCTGCTAATACTTATGATTAAAATTCCAATATCTTTTAGGCACTCTCAGAAATTGTCAGTGATAGTCTACCATACGCTACAGATGCAGCGGTCAAGAGTTTGGTTCAAAACATGCTGAAATATTCCTTTAAGTAACAATATAAACTGATCTCAAATCAGTATCAAGAACCCACTTCTACTAACATCTTCACAGATCAAAGTACAAATCCCTTCATGTGTCAAAAACGCCTGCAGCGCAAAAAAAGGTGAGGGATAAACTTCACAGTATTTACACCACATAGGACGTGTCTCAGAACAGGTAATATCACAGGATATAGACAACACATTTTTAAATAGGTTCCTTTTCTTTCCTCTCAATGTTTTGACAGGAGTTGGGTCTGTGACAGGGCTGAACCATATAGCAATACAGTAGCTGTGCAGTAGTGTTGCCATGACTCATTGCTAGGGCAACCCCAGTAACCCCTGCCTTATCCATTGTGCGTAAAGAAAGAGACAGAGCCAAACTTGTTTTTTCTTCCACAGAACAGAACACTTAAAGACAACTCAAAACAAACATAGCTAGTCCTTTGTCCCTCTTTCGTCCTTTCCCTCGCATAGTGTTTTATGTATAAAATAAAGGCTACAACATAAACCTACAGTGATACTAATGCATCATCCTCACATGGAGACTGTCTCTTGCAGGGGTCCCTGTGCAAAAGAACCTGAATTTCTTTACCCCTCAAAAGTCGTCCATTCACACTTACCATAAATAAGGCAACCAGTAATGGAGACTGGAGGCTCATTATGGGTCCTGAACCAAAATGGCACCTTTTGGGTTCCCAGTTTATCACAAATGAGGTGAAAGCACAGAGTACTGATATACAGTGGGTAAAGTGCTGTGGAGAAGAGAGGGAGGTCCTTCAATGGACAGAGTCATTTCCTCAGCGAAACCTTTTCACTCTCTCACTTTTCATTCCATTTCTGATTATTCTAACCTGCAAACTTCACTTTCTTTGTTCTAACCTTGAACTTCTCTCTTCTTTACACCAAAAATACCCTCACATTTCAGAGCCCTTCACCTGAAACCTTTGCTTTTGCTTTCATCCTTTGTTCTTTATTCTGCTTCCATCGTCTTGAGACTCAGTTCTTTTCTTCCCTTCTCTTTCCAGTCCTTGTGCTGAAGGTTCGTCTGTCTTGTTTCTAATTCCCTGGTTGGAGACGACATGAACGCACAACTTATTTTCCTAGTTTGTCTTCCCAGGAGCAAGGCATGCTGGGAGCTTTAGGAAGGGGCTACATATAATGTAAGAGATGGCAGGACTGCCAGTCCCTTAGTGTGGGTGTTAATGTTGTTTGTGTGAGTGTACTTTAAAGTCCTTCATTAGGCCTAGTGTAGGTCAAAATCCTGTAGATTGGATTTCAGCCTGAACCAGTTCTTTAGAGCCTTCTTCAATACCTGAAGAGTTAAAAAGAGAGAAAAAGAGATGGAGGGAATATATATAGTGTTTAAATCTCAGCAGTGTGTTTCTGGCTGTATAGATTCAATATAGCCGACTAATGGAAGCTAGCAACAAAACATTTGTTGAAAAGCTGTTTACACACAAACATTTTTCTGGCAAAATAGTTTGCCAATATCTGCACCACATGTGTTTTAAACAGTGTCCTATTCATCAGTGATGAATATTAGTCACTTACGTTACTCCATTTAAACCATTTTAAACTTGTTGACTGATTAAAGACATGTCAGAGCATCTGTCCTAATAACAGTGCAGCATTACAATAAACAGGGCATCAGTATCTAAAACATGCATGATCAGTAGCTCAATCTCTCAACATTTCCAGGATCGAACTAGTTTTTCCAGGACAATTTTAGTACATTTGCACATTGACTTTTTACAATTCCAGTGTTTAAAATTGTTTAAATTTACAAAATCACAATTTTAAACATAACTCCCTCCTTTATTTTTAGTCTCATTTTCCTGAGATTAAACATGAATTACCTCTCCTCATTCTCATTTGCAATTTTCTCATTTTCCATGAGTATGCAAGACTCAAAACAAATAGTCCCTAAATAAAAAAAAAAATCCAGGATATGTAGAACCCAGATCAGCTTTTACACATGAAATAATCCTCTCCTTTGACCCCTTTCCGTGCACTTTTCTCATTTTCCAGGAGAATCCAAGACTATTCCCTATTTTACAGTTTTCAGATTTTCCAGGACACGTCATAGCTCTGATCCCCTGCCTTTTCTTTTTAGACACCATCTGACCCCTGACCTACTCACCATCGCCTGCCCCTCGGTCCATAGATGGTGTCCTGATAATGGAGGGGGTCCTGTGGATGAGATCATCTTTACCTTCACTGACAGGGGACTTTCTTGCTGTACTCAGCAGTCTATAATAATCTGCTTCAATCTCCTGCCAGACAGAAAAAGAGAGCATAAAACCAGGAACAAGAATAAAGCTTTCCACATTTTTAAATTACCTAAGTATTAATTATGCATGCAACATATTATTCAGCATAATGGATAATTGTTTCTGAGTAGTTAATGTGTCTATATTGATCCTATTTTCCTTTACCTTAAGCTGGTGTAATTTTTTCATCATTCCCTCGATTGTTTGAAAAATCTCATCCACGTTCTTTATCACATGCCGCTGTCTGCTGATACGTGGTTGGCTGAATCCCACATCGTGACATGTCTCTGGATGGGATTCATCATTTGGTGACCGGCACGGGGTCTTCTGCTCTTCATCTTCTTGATCTGAGGACAACGTGACTTCCTGTGCCTGCCTGGACGCCTCTAAAGGGTTCGGATCTTTGACCTCGTCTGTGCTGCTCTCCTCTGTAAGAGCACCCATCTGGTCTTTGGGCATCACTAGGTAAAACATGTTCCCTAGAAACAGAAATAGTCTCATCAATGTGAATGAGTAGCCTCATACAGTAAATATAATCAGAAGACAATATGTAATGGTTATGTAATGATCATGATCAATTATCAATAAATCTCATCAAGACTATACAGTGGGGAAAATCAGTATTTGATACATTGCCAATTTTTCAAGTTTTCCAACCTACAAAGAATGGAGAGGTGTTTATTTTTTTATCGTAGGTACAATTCAACAGAATCTAAAAAAATCCAGAAAATCGCATGATTTTTAAATAATTAACTTGCCTTTTATTGCACTCAGTAAGTATTTCATACCAACCAGCAAGAATTCTGGCTCTCACAGACCTTCTACTCTGCATTCATTACCTCTATTAATTGCACATGTTTGGACTTGTTACCTGCATAAAAGACTGTCTACACACTCAATCTTTTATACTCCAACTCCAAGATAAAAGAAATGCCCAAGGACACCAGAGACAAAACTGTAGACCTGCACAAGGCTGGCATGGGCTACAGGACAATAGGCAAGCAGCTGTGTGAGAAGGCAACAACTGTTGACACAATTATTAGAAAATGGAAGAAACACAAGACGACTGTCAATCTTCTTTGGTCTGCAGCTCCATGCAAGATTGTGGGGTAAGGATGATTCTGAAAAAGGTCAGAATCAGCCCAGAACTACATGGGAGGACCTTGTCAATGACCTGAAGAGAGCTGGGACCACAGTCTCAAAAATTACTGTTAGTAACACATTATGCTGTTATGGATGAAAATTCTGCAGGGCAGCCCATTTAAAGTTTGCCAGTGACCATCAGAGAAGACATGGGAGAAGGTCACGTGGTTAGATGAAACCAAAATATAAACTTTTGGTATCAACTCCACTCGCCATGTTTGAAGGAAGGATGAATATAATCCCAAGAACACCATCCCAACCATGAAGTATGGGGGCGAAAACTTAATATTACAAAACTATAATAATATTATACTTATTATATTTATAATTAATAATTATACTTAATATTATAAAACTTAATGTTGCCCAGCAACAGCCCCGAAATATGAAAGCTCTGGAGAAGATCTGTATGGAGGAGTGGGCCAAAATCCCTGCTGCAGTGTGCAAGCTTGGTCAAGAACGATTTCTATTTTATCAAATAATTTTGCAATAAAAAGCAAATTTGTTATTTAAAAATCATACAATGTGATTTTCTGGGTTCTTTTTTTTAGATTGTCTCTCAGTTGTATCTATGATAAAAAGAACAGAAATTCTTTAAAAAACTCTTTTAAAAAACAAAATTGTCAGTGTCATATACTTATTTTCCCCATTGCTGTCATTTATTACTTACCATAGTAAACTTAACTGTCACATGAGCAAGCTAACTTTAAACACTGAAACAAACTAACTAGCAAAGCAACAAACTAAAACAACAAATAACAAGCAAAAATAACAAAAAACATATAAAGTTAAAACTAGAGATGGACTGACCAGTGCTTTTGGGACTGACACAGATCAGCCATAATCAGCCAATTGCCAATAACAATCTTTCCACACATTAAACTGGTTGTATTTTCTTGGAGGGCTTCACTGTATATTGTCTCTCAATATAAAAAGTGTGTGTGTACTTGAAATGTGCTTTTTGGAATCAACTGTTCTCATGTTCTGCACTTCTCTGTTGATACTGTACTGGGCCAAATGATGGGCTCTCGAGAGACATATTTGGTTAGTGGTGTTAATATTTTGTTAATACTTTGCCCACTTTAGAATTTTCTTTTGCCCGCTTTACACATTGCACAAATATGTGAGTTTGTGTCAGATACAGCTGCTGAACTGCACAGTAGAGCACTGTGATCTCAGAGCTGCAGGTACTCAAAATATGGATCATACTGCTCTCAGGTTTGGCTAAATTATTGGTGGATTACCGATCGCATATCTGGTCTGAAAATCGACTGCTGTAGATACAATCTGATACCATTTGATCCTTCCATCTCTAGTAAACTTAATAAAAGGCTAACAACTCAATTGACAAACTGTCAAATTAACATAAATGAAAAATATAAAGCAAACGTATAAAACTAAAACAAAACAACTAAAAGCAGCTAAAGATAACACTACAATTAACTAAACTAATGAACAAATAAAGTAATTAGGTTACATTAATTGAGAAAATGGGAAATGAGCAAGAAACAAGGAAAGTGACAGAAACAGAAATCTATGTACTGTGAAGATACCCAACAGAACTTCAGAAATCGCTCACTGGGAAATGGAGCCACACAGACACTTTAGGCCAGGGTACATACCCTCTCATTGCTATTTTAACATCCATGTTAGTTTCTGACCACTAAATGAGAGTGTTCAAAGTTTAACCTCATGTTCTGAACTACACTAAGTACTAAATACTTCACTGACGAGCAGTGTTTAAGCAGAAACTCTATTGGGCATGATATCCAGTACATGGGTAAATATAGAGAGCAGTATAAAGAAGAATAATCCAGTATATTGTTCCCACCTTTTGACTGAGAAGATTGGTTGGAGTTGACATCAGTGATGTCATCAGGAATAGAAGAAGAGCCCGCACCCACAGCTGTGCATGAAAGACAGAGTATGTGTGTGTGCATGTGTATGTATGTGAATGCACGTGCATGTTTGAAACGTGAACATATGCAGTGAGTGAGGTAGTGTGTGTGAGTGTGTGGTAGAATTAGATTGTGTGGCACCAATAGTAAGTGTGTTATCAGTAGTTGTGCACACAGGAGTGAGCAGACAAAGTAGTGCAGAAAAGACCATGTGAGTGAGAAGGTGCATGTGAAAGTGTGTGGGTGTGTGTGTTGCAGAAAAGCAATAGGGAAAGACAGGGAAACACTTGTTAAATCACAGCTTAATTACAGAAAGCCCTGAACACATGCAGAGGGAGGGAGAGGGGGAGAGGAGAGTGAGGGAGAGAAAAAGAAAGAGAGTGAAAATCATGTATATTAATGGCATTTCCTGCACTGTTTGGCTGGGCATCAGACATTTAATTTAAAATAGAATCTGACTTAAAATTCTATCTGGGCAGTAAGTGTTTATTTGCTCAGCAACAACAAAAGGTTTTCATCACTGTGTTCATTAAAACATTAGATGCTGCTGTTGCACAACTTACAGAGTAAAGAATGTGTGCTACTTTTTGGAAAAGTGAAAGAAGAAGAAACTTCTTTCACAGATTAAGCTTTAAAAGAGCTTCTACACACAGCTGGGTGCTCCGTTAACTAGTTTGAACTGTTTTTGAACATATCTTGGAGACGCAGCTCCAAAGGTGAGCAGAAAACACAGGAAGTTTCAGTTGTCAGTAGTTACAGCTGGCTGTTACCATAGCAATGCCAGAAAGAGAGCTGCGACTGGTTGAGAGACCTTGACACTGATGAAAAATCACAAAATTATATCAGAGGGCAAATTTTGCCACATGTTGTGAAAGGCTTTATAAGTACATTTTAAATATGTTTCTATTGGGAGAATAATTTGTATGTGAACTGTGAATTTCACCACCGTGGGACTAATTCTGTGGTGTTTAGAAGGATAAGGGGACAGTTGTGTATGTATCAGTATACTAATAAATATTACTTTTATCTGTACATCTCTTTCATATGGGTGCATTTTTTTATTGACAGATTTTCAGGGTATTTTTTATTCACATAATGTGTCAAAAACAAATACAGTATTGAAATATAGAAACGCAATGTGAATCACAAAAGTGTGATGATGCAGAACTGGCCTTCCAACCTGGCATTACATTCTTTGAATAACAAAGTGTGTAAACATCCAGGCCTAACCAAAACCTCACTCCAGTGTGGCCATACTGTCCGAGCTTAATAGGTTATTCAAAAGCATGGATAAAATAATTCCTTTTTACTTTATACAAAATTAATTTATTTTTTCATGACTTTTCTTACTTACTTTGGAGCCTATCATTCATGCTGCTGTACACAAGTTCCCCACCAGAGATCAGTAAAGTGTTACCTTAAGTCATATGATTAAAAAGAATAATCTACAGATGAATCCAATTGATATTTTTCATGAAAATGTGTCTGTGTGCTCACCTTTCCTCACAACCTGAACAGGTGGCTGAACCACCTGCAGTTTGGGAGCATCTACTTGGTGTTCCACTAACTGCTTGGCATTTCCACTAAAGGCAGGCTCAGATATCTCTGATCTCCTTCGATCCAAGAACAGGTCTTGTTCGATCCTTTCAGCAGCTGTCTCATTTGTTGGTGTATCATCTGAATCCTGGCTCCACCCATCTTCAAGATCTCTGAAGATCAGCTGTCTGAGAGTCTCAACTAGAAGCAAACGTTGAGCGAGAGGATGGTAAACATCACAACAAGAATAGAAATTTACAAGAACACAAAAAATGTATAATCTAACCATCTCGAAGGGCAGCCTCAGCGATTTCAGCTCGGTCTCCAAGGTAACTATGTCCATCACTGTGCAGGAAGGCTCCTGACTGGTCAGTTGGAGTAGTGGGTGTGAGAACACTTTCATCATCACTGTGTGAATCCCTCTCCAAAGAACTAGACTCTACTGTTAAAGAGCCATCTACAGAAGAAGGAATGGAGAAAAGGAAAGAGTTGTATGCATTAAGAAAAACGAATGCATTCTTCATATTGTAAACCAGAGGTAAAGCTTCTTCTACCTCATTAACTACAGAAGATTAAACTGATCAGCTCATTTTTGACATCCCTGCCCTAAAACTTACCTAGTTGATTGACATGGTTGCCATGGAATCGCAGAACAGCAGACCTAGACGAAACAGAAGATTAAAGGACAAACATATTTCTCAGTTCAGTCAATACCACAATGAAATAATGCTATTTATCTTTTAGAAGACTCTTCAACTTACGGAGCTGGTGATCCCTGTTTTGTGGCCCCAGAACCTCCAGATGCCAACACGATTGTCTTTTCTAAAAGGTCTTTCCAACTGTGGAAACATTTGTAAAGAGTTCAGGTCCTGGTTTCTCTAGCTGTAGTCACCACTGGGTTATTAACTGAAAATGCAACAAAATTACACGCACTTGTTTTTCTCAGAGAGAGTCCCAGCCACCAGTTCATATATCTGACTCTCCCAGGTACTGATCACATACAGGGCCTTCATATCTGAGGGTAACAACCATACAATCAATAAAAAAACATTTCTTAAATCTATACTGAAAGGAGTTTCTTGACACAGTGTTTTATTTGTTACCAAACTTGTTGCTTTGAGACAATTATAGTTTCTTAGCTCTGTATACATTTTCTATTTGAACACTCAGAAATAATTGAATGTAATCATTTTCCCCAAAGAAAAGAGCATCCATCTGTGCTAATTCCCATAATACTAAAAAGACCTGTTCTACACAATCCCCAGCATACCTGTAGCTACTGATCTGACAAGGGCAGAATCTAGGCGGACCACGGGACAGAATGGGGATTTGGAGTCTGCGCTCCCACCGCCTAGCGAGCGGAATGGACAGCGCAGGATCAGGCGGTCATCCGGGCCCTTCTGGAGGAGTACCAGCAGGTCTGAAAGCAGCAGAGCCTGGATCTCTGGAATATTTATATACACACATACCCACAGAGTGAGATATTTGAAAGCAAATATACATACAAGTTGAAATCACAGACCCCTGAAACAGAAATGAATGAATTAAATGAATTTCAGACATTTGTGCATTAACTCCAAATACACATTACACAGATACACTTAATCAAAATCTTAGTCACTAATCACTTTGGGTGAGGTAGAGTGTTTATTTATTTAGAAAATTAGGTGGAGTAGCACCCTGTCTAGGGTTGTTTCCTGCCCTTGTGCTCAGAGTTGCCGGCTGGGCCCCGGCTCCCCCGTGACCCTATTCAGGAATAAGCGGTTCAGAAAATGGATGGATGGATAGAATTTGGCAGGTGGCAAGATCTTATTTCTGTGGACTTTAAATGAATAAATACATGGATAAACGATACAAATTTATTAATTAGTATTGATGTTTTCCCGATCTCGTGCAATAGACTTTACATGGGATTTCCTGCACGGATGAGCATAAACAACAAACTCGTCTAATGCTATTTAAAGGCTAAAAAACTAAACAGTGAGTGTGAGATGAAGCCTATTGCTCTAGTGAGGTTCAGCAATTTGCTGATGTTCTTATCCAAAACAACTTACATCTGAATCTTGTCGCACATTAAAGGAGAATGTAAAATTAGGAGTCTTGCCCAATCATTCCTATGGGCTTAATGTGGGGTCCTTACCCAGCTGGAGATTTGAACCCCATCCTCCCACCACACTGCACCAACCAACATTTGACAACAGTGCAACAAATCCTTTCAATTTTATGTTGCTGATAGTAGTTAGAGCAAAGTCTTGTCTCACCAATAGTTTTATCTTTACTGACTTTCCATGTCAGGGGGCCTTCGTGGATCATTTTCTTTGTGGTCAGGTCCAGATTCTATAGACAAAAAATAAATTAATATGGAAAAGTGTGCATCAGCTCAGTTAAAAGAATCAGATACGGCTGAATGGTGTAACTGAAAACACTGGAATAAAAGGGTTTAATGCTTGAAGAGCATTGTAAGAGAGAGACTGGACTGAATAATGAATATTTTATGTTGGTTCTGTAAGACACCATCTGGCAGATAGGTGGCAGGTGTGGAATAAAAATGTTACCTTGAACTGCGCTGCGACAGGATTGGCCTGCCTCTCCAGAGGCGTCAAGTCCAGTCTGCGCTGGTATTGGCTGAGACGTTGTCGGTGCTCCGTCACCCTAACAACCTCATTGACAGCCTGCAGTATCCCACGGCAACACGCCTGTGCCCTCTGCAGCTGCTGCAAGTCTGGGGAGCCAGCTATACAGGCACATATACTTCAGTTATTACATGACGGAGAGAACATGTGTAAATGTAGCTTCATGGTATAATGTGTTCTAGCAGCAGAGAAAATCTGCAGTGGAGCAGTCTTTTAATGCACACACTGTCTGTGGGATTATCCAATGTGTCTGATGATGGCTAACAGAACGAGCTATTTTGAGCTAAGTGTGTGTAGGTGTGGATGTGAGAGTGTGTGTGTGTCTCATACTTTATCAGCTGTCTGACTGATAATACTATGCAGGCCTGGGTTTTCCAATTTTTAATACCAAAACTAATAGTAACAAAAACAATGATTACAATATTATTAACCCTTCTGTTATGTTGTGACTCATACTGACCTTTTTATAAGTTTAAAATTGAGGAAAAATATTTTATTTTTTTCTGAATTATGAAACCTTTTCTGTTGGTTATGGAAAATAATGTGTTTGCAATCCCCAACACTCCATAAATGTTTGTATTATATACTTGTCCAAGGGTCCAATCTTAATACAAAACTTTTGACAATAGTTTGACAATAAAATTGTTTTTTTAAAATAGTAAATCAGAATAAGTAAACCATATTTACAAATTTCTGATTACATTCAAGATACTGAATAATAATAATATTAATAATAATAATAATAATAATAATAGAGCTAAAGACAATGTTTATGGTGAAAAAAGGACTTAAAGGTGCTTAAACATGCAATCAATACCTCAACTGATCATATCAGGAGGGATAATAATAATAATAATAATAATAATAATAATAATAATAATAATAATAAAAAACTTGTAGTTGTGCATTTGTTAGTGCGTCTGTGCACCTTCTGTGTATTTCATGATGTTGTCCAGCAGTAGTGGGTATTTGGTGAGTCTCTGCATCTCAGAAACTAGCAGGTCCTTCAGCTGGAGCCGGCGGCAATAAGGACTGGCCTCACACTCCTAACAAGACATGAACACATCCATACCCACAACACAGTCAGTAAACAGATATTCACATGTTTAATCAAGTAACATTGCTGAGACATTTTTTTTTTTATAAATGCCCAGATATTTGCTTAGTTCCTTACTAGTCTTTTCAGCTCTAAATACATGTCCAGTTGATCACAATAAATTCAGCTTTCAATAAAGCCATGTGATCCTAAATGAGGTAGATAACAAAAAATATCAGGTACTGTTGAAATCAAATTCTGGTTCAAGGCATGCATGCCACCTCTAACACAAACCATTACACCAGAAGACAATATAAGGTTTAAGCTTTACTCCTCAAAATTAATTATTCTAAACTTTATGTCTCTAATCAGCTTATGTATTTAATTACATTGAATCAGGTGTGTCTTAGTTACTGTTATTACATTTCTATATTATTTTATTAGCTGTTTATTTTTATTACGTATTCCTATTATTCCTTGTCTTTTTCTTTAGCTGCTGATTTGTCAAGTCCAGGTTTCTGCATTTACATTGTAAATGAGGGTCACCATCATTGTACTCATACTTTTAATAAAGGTTGACTGATTGATAAGGTAGTCACATAATGACCTGTATGAGGTGAGCGAAGCGAGGGTCTTTGCGTTGTTTGTTCTTAATGAGCTCCAGTGCCTGACTCTGCTGGCTGCACAGATGAGATACCTGCTCCTGGAACTCTGCTCCTGCTGCATCCTCAAACTAATACCAGAAACACACACACACACACAAAATGAGCAAAAACAGTAATAACAAAATGATATAGGTCCTGAATCAACAGATGAGTGGAAGTTTAGAAAATGAAAGGACAATTCTCACTCTTGCCAGCATACTGTCACCAATGCATTGGACTATAGGAGATTCCCTCAGCTTCTTCATGGATTCCCACAGATTTGCTGTAATGAAAATATAACATCAGAACACAGTAGAACCTGATCTACTGACTATAGTTTATAACCAATTTTATATTAAAAATGTTCACAGATGATTCAGTTACACACACAAAGTAAACCCTAATTCAGAAGGCAAAGTATGGGAATGATTTTGGGACTGTGCTGGTAAAAGAAAACTGATAGTTTCTACCCTGATCATTTTTTAAATTTCCTCACAGTACAAACAATCAAATATCATAATCATTCAGTTGGAGTACAGTGAGCCCCTGCTGGACATTTTTCTTGTGCAGCTATCTCAGGGATGATCATGGTAAATGGTCATGGGTGCCATCCCATCAGCCTTTCAGTGAAATATCAAGATTAGTACAAGTATTTTTATAACAGCTGTTAACTGGTCTTAATTACAGATGGTCATAGAATTATAAGCAAAAACTGACCATGGAGTTCGTAGACCTGGGACAGGTTGGGAAAGATACAGGAAAGCTCCTCTGAGGTAAGAACATTCCTCATCTTCTGGAAAAACACCTGATCTAAAACCCTGAGTGTCCGCAGATGAGATGCTTCCGTTGTGAATAACTCTGAGGGAGACATGGTTCAGGAATTAACATCACCCAAACATCACATTTATTTTAAATTAATTATGTGCTTTATGTTTTTTAAAAGCCCCATTAAATCTGAAAAGCCATAAACAACTGAAGTACAAAATATATACATTTATTGAGTGTTAAACATTTTTTAAACATAAAAATATGGGTAATATGAATAATGCTTACACAATAAATAACTGGGTGTGTTATATCTAGTGTGCTGATGGTAAACTGTTTGAGGACTGTAAATTATTCATAGATTAACCACTGTTCTGTGTCTGTATTTTTACCGTAAATGACGGCCTGTCGGTCAATCTCTCGAGAACTGAGTGATGCGAGTATGTGTGGGTCTACAGTATCCTGCCAGTTCTGAAAGTCAACCACATCCTCTTCTAAAGCAGGAGCATCTGGCAACAGTGCCAGTGGAGTGTCAACACTCCTACAAAGAGAACAAAGAAAGATAAAGGAAAAAAACAAAACATTAGACTGTGTAATTAGACAGAGAGCAAAAATGGATGGACATTTTAAAATAAAGTGACAAAGAAAATAACTAATCCATTTCCAACAACAGATGTGTGTATGTGTGTGAATTTCAGCATCAGACCTGCGTCTCGAGCGAGGTGTATAAGGTGGAGTAGGATTCTCGAGTGACCTGAGAGGGAAAAGCAGAAATAGACGAAAACCATTAACTCTGCCACCCTGAGGCTAAATCATCTACGTACGTAAGGCAACCAGAAGGCATGAAGCTGTGGCAGCAGCGGTAATGTAAACGTGTCTGCAGGGTGCACAGCAAGAGAGTGTTCTTGTAGAGTGTCTAGATGAGTATGTGTGTACATCACACCTGGCTGAGCTGCTGGAGGCTGAGGAAGAGGCACTGTGATGTAATGGCCGTAGTCCTGGCCCCTCCCTCTCATCGCAGTCATCCATGTCCACATCGCTACGTGATCGGGGGACTGTCTCTGAACCTGTTCCACCACCACGGCGACGCCCCTCTCCCTGAGCCTTCAGAGACTCACTTCGGGCTAAACGCACAGACACTGTTGGACTGAGAGAGAAAGGCCGTAAAATACCAGTGCAACCCGAAAATAAAATGCCGTTGGGATTAGTAGGGATCCTGCCACCTCTTGCTAGAACTGAATTTTCAACCTCTAGGTGGTGCACTAACCAACAACATGACAATAATATCAGCATGAAATGCTTATTGTTTGACAAATCACTTGCTGTATCAAAATGTAGAGATGTAAAAATGTGAAAATGCAGATTAAAATATATTATTAGAATTTATAATAATAATAATAATAATAATAATAATAATAAAAGCACCTGTCCATCCCGTCATCCCCAAGGCTACCAGTGGAGAGCCTCTGCCCCTCGTTCTCTCCGTCCTCTCCGACTGAGTCTGTATGATTTTCAAACTGCTGAATAATGTTCCTCACATTGCCTGAACGAACTATATATATATATATATATATATATATATATATAGAGAGAGAGAGAAAGAGAGAGAGAGAGAGAGAGAGAGAGAGAGAGAGAGAGAGAAAATAAGTAAAGAAAGCATGGGAGACTTCAAAAGTGAATATGCTTTGAAAATATATATAAAAATAACAACAAACACTGTCTAATGGGAATGATAGGAATGTTTGAAGAGAAGGATGTGTACCTTCTGAAGGGGATGAAGGGGATGAAGGGGATAACAGGACATGGAACGCTGGAAAAACAAACAGGGACAACCAGGAACAAAAGTAATGAAACCATGCCTGTGCCAACAAATATGACAATTCCAAAACATAATTAGACTCATGGTGCTACAAACAGAAGACAATAAACAAGGATAACATATAACAATATGTTATCAAAATAACAAATAAATAATATTAATGATACAAAAAGGGAAAAGACTGGGCTATCTCTGGAATATCTTGCTATCTGACCATAACAATTTCAAAGATGTCTCTTTAAATGTTGATTGATATTGTATATAGCACTGTTTCTGTGTGTGTGTGTGTGTGTGTGTGTGTGTGTGTGTGTGTGTGTGTGTGCGTGCGTATTTACTGGACTGGGATGCACTCCTGGGTTTGCCGATGTACTTCAGGATTGGATTTCTCTTCTTGTCTTCTCCATCCTTCTCCTTTTTCATCCCACCCAGCTGCTGCAAACAAAAAAAGTACACAAATGCATTTAGAGTCAAAAGAACTTACTGTCTCATGACAGAAGATCAGGTTTTGATAATCAACAATGTAAAGAACAAGACCAAGAGTTTATCAAACTCTCCTGCAAGGTGTACTAGCAAACTTTAACACAGTAAATGGAAAAATAAGCAAACAGAATAAAAACCTACAGCTTGACTAAAAAAGGAAAAGGAAGCTAAAGACTGAAAATAAAATCTACAGTCTGCAGATACAGGTAACTAAAAAACAAAACATCACTGGCTAAATCTAAGATAAACTTCAGTTAAACTGGGGCTAACAGGAAAGAGAAAATACAAGTAAAATAAGTCAACGAAATACTGATGGACAAACAGTGCTGTGCTTGAGTTTGAGTCAGTGATCTTATCAATCAAAGCTATTTGTAAACTGTGTAAAACTAACAAGGTTCTTAGGACAGCAGAGTAAAGTCATAACTAATCCAGAAGCTCCATTCACACTGGGATTAACATGCATTCTGCATAATCCAACAACAAATGATAGCCGAAGAGGCATAGCCATTCACACCTCACATTTTAAAAGTGTCTTCTGTGACCACATTTGATCAGATGATGTAAAGATTGCATCATTGTTGCTGGAGGAGAGGCATGGCGCACATTAATTAACTAAACTGACAGGAGGCACCAAGTTTTGCTTGCTGGCTGCCTTTTTCTGTTAGTTTGTTACTGTACTGTGCTCAGCTAACGGACAGTGGACGGTGTAGTTAAAGCAGCGACACAGTTGATATGCACGGTGCTTTGCTGCTGGCGACTAGAAAAGTAATGTGGTCATACGTGTCTGTGACCACATCACAATGTGGTTTGAGTGAGCCACCACAACATGTGGGAGACTGGGGTACGAGTCCCAGTCTGGGCAATTATGCTGTGCTACACCAATAAGAGTCCTTGAGCAAGATTCCTAAACACTACTGGGGCCACCTCTGTAACCTCTTTAATATAAGCAACCTTGTAAATTGCTCTGGATTAGAGGGTCAGCTAGATGCCATAAATGTAAATTAGATTTGACCAAGACCTGATAGAACATCACTCAGCCAGTACACTGAGTATCAGAACACAGTGGAACTACTAAAGACTACTAACACAAAGATATATAGATATAGCAGCCTCCCTTTCTTGCTGATTCAAAACATTATCCAATCCATGACTCAAAAACCGTGATACAATCCAAACCTCGAGTTTTGTGATTCGTTCCCCCATCACCCTTCACTCTCACAAATGAAACTGATGACCCAATAAGATTCTACAGTGCTATATGTAGGTGGTGTAAAGTAATGTGAAAAGGTGTTTGAGGGATGAGAAAAATGTACCTTCTTAGTCTTGGGGAAGAAAGCGAGCCACTTCTCCTTCTCTGTGTTCAAACCTGGGAAAACTTTTGAATCTCGCAACTTGATGCCCGAGTGCCGCAGGTACAGGTGGACAGCAGACGCTAATGGGGAACTGAAGGCACAATTGGCATCAACAATTAAGTAAAAATAAGTGTGTGTTAAACGTGTAAACATTCAACACTCATTGCACACAAATGCACTGAATAAGAGGATGTTCCTACCTTCTCTCCTCTTCGTGTTTTGAGCTGTAAATAAAGGATAACAGAAGGTTAGCTCTTTCACAGGCATCCTAGGCACACCACACATACATATACAATCAAATACACCCCAAAAGTCCAAATGAGCTGCGACATCTTCAACAGAAACGCCTTTTCTGTACTTTTTCTTTTCTTTTTTCGAGAGGTTGCCAGGTTCTCGTACTGCATCCTCGCGGTTAAACTCGTGAAGCCATCATGTGACCCAGTGCTCAGTGTGTTAGACTAACTCACTGTGCTCAAGGTAAGTGAATGTGTTTGTGTGTCTCTCTGTTAGATGTCATGTGATGCAGTCTCCATGCTGAGGTGTGTCTAAGCTATGACTAGGTGTGACCTTTGGATCTTTCAACAGTGGACTCCACTTTAACAATAGCACTACATCATCTGATCCGTTACTGGACAGAAGACTCGCACTTCAGAGAAGGTCCACTCAGATTTACCATTTTAAACACCTTAAATATGAAGGGGATAAGAATGGTTCGATGCCATAGAAGAACCATAAAAAAACGTGCTTGTAATATAGATGTTACACTCAGGCAACATGGTTGTTCACAAAACCAAAAGAGGTTCAGGGTTATTCTATGGGCGGTTCCACTGCTTTTGCATCTACAAACAAGATCTTTCATGATACTGGGTTCACAATCCAATATAGTCTAGGTATTTAGGACTGTCTAAACCAGGTGTCTCAAACCTGATCCACAGTGTGGCTGCAGATTTTCATTCTAAACAACCAGTAACGAAACATGATTGCACTTGCTTCATACGGAATATTTCTCATTTTAAGAGGTAGAACAAAATGTAATAATTTATTTGCATACATTTGTTTTTGATACTCCTGGGATCAGGGAAATGGCTAATTAAAAAAAATATTTTGAAAATAATTTCATGAATGTCAAATGTAAAATCTATTCATCAATAAAGTCTGACACGATGTAAATTACAACTGTCCATTTAAATTATGTCCAGGGTAAAAATGTCAAAAATTAAGAAATAGCATTTGTGTGTTGAGAAAGAACAGAGGCATTATATACTTATTATTCACAAAACATATTTCAAAAATGAGCTTACAGGAGTTCCCAAAGAGCAGTGACTTGTCTATCCACCACCTGCCTCTCTTTCGCAGGATCGCCGTCTAACTGCTGAAGATCACTTTCCCCAAACAGCGAGCCCAATCCCATCATCTGCTTATTCCTGTGTTACAACATTAAATATAACATTAATTCTTTAAAACCCTTTATTTCTACATCCTTAAAATACATAAATGAACACACTTGTACCACAGCTTTACCCGTCAATAAATGCTTCTGTGTAAATTACAGATTTACCTGTAGTCCTGTATTTGGTCCTGTATATCTGGAAGCACCTGCTGCTGAAGTTCGGAGAGCGGACCTCTGATGTCCTCCTGAGCATGGAGACGACTCTCTGGACAAAAAAAAATTACACATTGTAGTGGCTTGGTTCCTTTCCCCTTTGGATTTAAAGGAACACTCCAGTGTTTTTCATGCCAATCTTCTGCAATTGTCTCTGACCAAAAACAATCATTTTAATTTCTCTGAACGTCTTGAGAAACATAAACCTGTTCAATGAAACACACTTATGATACAGCCTTTACATATAAGCTTTGAAAAAGCACTGCTTCCTTTAAGCAAATGTACAGAAACTGTGAACATGTAAAAAAATAAAATGTAAACACATTGAATATGAAAATATGAGCTTACCTATATCTGAAAGATACTCATCTCTAACTTTAATCTTCAGAGGCTGTGAAGAACAGAAAAGTATTCGTCAAAAACCAGCAGCAGCGAGAAGCGAGTGCTCCAAGAGGTGTTTTGGTGTGGTGACTGTTACAGGACCAGTTCCGTACTTCACTTTGATTCCAGGGTTCAGAGACACGGCATCATTGTTTTCTTGCCTTGTGATGGTGCTGATTTGGGAAAGTCGCTGTTTTTACTGTGCAATGGTGCTTATTTACTCAAGTAGCTGTGCATGTAATATGCTTGTTTTAGCAAGTAATTATGTGTTGACATTAATTACAAAGAGAGTTGCTTGAATATATGGCAGCAGCTACAAAAACTTTACAAGGTGAACTTACAATATATGTCAAAGATAAACATGAAACTGTTGGTACTATGCCTAATCTCAGGAGTGGGATAGAGTGGTATAAAGATCTCCAGCATTGAGCTGTGAAGCAATGCAACCATGTTCTCTGAAATTATAAAGCTCCATCCAGTACTTTTTGGATGAGTCGGGATGAGGTGGGGTGGTGATCATCCAACATTCTGCTCTTGTCATTAATGTAATCAAATCCTCACAGCAATTCTCCTAAATCTATTAGAAAGTCTTCACTGTACAGTAGAGACAGTTACTCCAACAAAAACAGGAGAAAATTTTCCACTGATTTTAAAAGTAAATATTAATGAGCAGGTGTCCCACTAATTTGTCCATAAAATGCAGTTTGCTAGCTACCATGTTGGGAATATTAGTTTGGTGACAAACCTAGATTTTCTAGAATGCAAAAAAATAAAAGTCAAGACATATATATATATATATATATATATCTCCACACAGAATGTAGCTGTTTAACCACCAGAGCAGGAAAGGAATTACCAACCCTTAGTAATATATAGTCAAGTCAAGGCTTTTTATTGTCATTGCATCTGTGTACAGGTACACAGTGTAACGAAATTACGTTCCTCTGGAACCAAGGTGCGACATGGAGCAGCATGAACAATAGGACGTGCAAACACTAAAATAAATACAATAAATACAGTAAAACAAGAGACAGGACAGTGCAATACCGGTGGTGAGGATAAGGTGCAGAGATATGTAATATACTGTAACATTTTAGATGTGCATGATAACAGCAGTTACTGAGGTAGAAAGTTTATAGTTCTGAGTTCTGAATTCACATTTATGCTACATGTAATAGTACGGTACTATATTTTTGTGGCATGCAGTGGTTTATCACCCGAGTGTGCGATGCCCTTCTACACGTATTTGTGTTTTTTCCTGTCTTTGTGATTGTAATTACATGAACACATAAATTCTTTCCGAGTTCCTTAAAGTTCTATTCTAAGATCAGTACTTTTTTCACAACAAATGCTTCCGCTGGGGAGGATCTTTAGGAAGTATGACATTCAATTCCTTTGTTTTGCCAGTGACACCCAGATGTACCTCCCATGAGTAGATTCTTCCATCTTAGATTAAACGCTAAAATTAAATAATCTATAACAAGACATGTTATAGGCACCCTTAATTAACCTTACATCTAGCAACTCTATAACATTTATTCCACCTGTTCACGGGCACATAGGACCTGACTTTTCTGAATGACTGATGGTTGGTGGTGTTTTTTAAACTTACAAGTGGTTTTATGTATTATTATGCACTTTGTGTTTTGGTCATTGTCATGGTCTTTGGTCTTCGACAGCCCAAAGTTACATTAACGAATTCCTGCAACCAGTGACCCTAACTCTTCAGAACACACACTGCAGTGCACTATTCCTACAGCACAATGTTCGGTCCACATACTGCTGCAGTCTCAAGAACCTTGAAAACACAGATAATTGGCTATGGCCAGTCGCATCACCAAACCTACCCCCCATTGAAAATGGATTCTATTTGATGCACTGGACCCTGCATAGGATGACATACTGAAGGACACCATTAGGAACACCATGCCGAAACATCTGACACATTGTGTTAAACCCGATGCCATACTCGGACACTAATTCTGTTTGTGTACCTCAAGAAATACTGCCCATATCAGTCTAAATTTATAATAATTTATTGTTCCTGGTAGCCTTTTTCTTTCTTCCAAATAGCATTGCTCAGAGTACTTGCTTCTGGGTGCAACCTTTTTTAAACGATGAGTGTGTAATGTTTACTGGGGATACTCACAGCATCAGGGTCAAGAAAGTGGGAGCAAATTTGTGGAGCAAGGGAACGAGCATCTTTAGGGCTGGAGCCCAGGTATGCTTCCACAGACAGGTAGAAGAGCTGCAGAACAAACACACAGACACACACAGGACATTAGTCATACAGAAGCATGGGGTTCCTTACTCATTGTGGAAAAATGACTCAGGATGTCCAAGCAGATGGACTGTTGGTTATGAAGGGAGGGAGGATTGTTTTTCAGTGTTTCATGATAGGGAGCACAGAAGCCAGGTTTAAGAATCTATTTCAATTCCAAATTAATCCCTGTATTTCTCAAACTAGAAATCCTGAATTTAACAAAACGTACATTGTTCCTGACTTCTAAAACGACATGCAGAAATCCTTGTTTCGATTGTCTATTTCTCTGCACTTACAAAATTTCCACTTTTAATAAGCTGTAATTTTCTCCTTATTTTATGTCACACATTTACTGAAACAATGTTATAGACAAATTGACAAATTTCAGTGAGAGATGTACACTGTACACAACAACAACAATAATAATAAATAAGTAAATATCAATGTTAGTCAGAAAATGGAGGCACTGACCAGTGGGTTAGGGTCCAGTAGTTGACTGAATAAGTATCTCATAAAAACAGTCATGTGTGCTGGACGACTTTTAAGCAGCTCGATGTCTTGAAACGGGCCATCCATCTGAGCAATGAGAGGAAGAGAGAGAGAGAGAGAGAGAGAATGAGAATCACAGAACACCCACTGCTACATAAGGTAATTACATAGCAGTAATGACTCACTTCATTGATTGCATAGCCATCGTCTTCCTCCTCTTCCTCTGGACCAATTATATGGGCCTTCCCTCCCTGGAACCAGATGATCACTTAGAAACACACTGATAAAATCCCCTAAAATTATTTGGACTCACTGGTAATCTTTAAATAAGCATCATGTTGTTTCATAAAATGTGTAACAAACAAACTTCACTTTCAGAGAACACTGTTTTTAGCAATGCAGCAAACTGATAATAGAGTCCTCACATGAGAAATCCTGGAGAAGAATTCCAACTATACTGTAAAGCTCAGAGATCACCCACTATCTCACAGAGCTGTTGGGGAGCTTAAATTTGGTGAATAAATAAAGAAAGATGTTTTGAAATATTAGTGTAAACGTGTCTCCAAAGTCTGTTGTGCACTACAACATGTAGTAATACTGCCAATACACCGATTTAGCTCCGACATCCAGGTCAGAATCAGAGTCAGTTTGAATAAATTACCCTTTTAAAGCTAGTCAGCTACATGCAGTACTTAAGTACTTGTATTTAATGCCTAAAGGACTGAAAGGCTTTAATTATAAACAGTTGAGTCTCTGTGTGCATCTTACCGAGTCAATAGTGTGCGTGTCGGAGCCTTGTCTGCGGTGCTGGGGGGTCCTGAAGGAGGACGCTGGGGATGAGAAAGGGCTCTCGCATGGCTGAAACAGTATGGGGACAAGAGAAAAGGACCTTTCAATTACTACTCACATAGGAGAGCTGGTAGGTGCTCATCTTATAAACACTGTGCAGTGATGAGGCTTCCTTGTGGTCTTGCATTCGTCCAGTTACGGACCAACAATATATAGTCGCTGTCGTGTAAAAACATTTTATTTCAAGTCATTTTGAAGCATTTCTAGTAGTATATTTGAACTGCAGACATTATAATGACAATTACATCATTGCTGGGCAGCCAATTCACTTAGAGGGATGTGCCAGGTTCCTCAGCTCTGATACATCATCTAAAGATGCCTGTACTGGCCAGCATCACACCAGCTGTGATGTAGGGAGAGAGCATAGCCAATTTGGCACTCTCTGATTCTAGCAGTAGCAATTTAGACCCCAGAGACACTCTGGGCTCAGGTTTTCACTTTTACCCTTGTGTAAAGTTGCCTTTTTGAACATGCAGGGCATCATAAAATCCATTTTGTTCTCTTCCAAATTCAAAGTTTTCATTTTGTTTTAACTGCATTTGTCCCCCTAAATCTGAAAATAATGAAAAAGACATGTCCACATTTTATGGTACTGGAAGCGTAATGGCATGCTCAGCTCCACTTAACAAGCTGCAGGTGTGTTTAAATGCTGAATCAGGTGTGTCTCAAGCACACACTTAATCACAGTCTACCTGCATGGTATCATCATTTCACAATACACAGCACAATGATTATGATCTTCTTCTGCAGACGCCTATCTTATCATAACAGACAGAGGAGGAGATTGGAGTCCAGACACTCTGCACTAATAGGAGCAGGAGTGATTAGGTAGTCTAAACATGTTAAGGTTTCGGATGAACATAAAACAAAGCTACTGTTTTTCATCTAAATTGCAATATAACTCACCTCAAAGTCCCCTTCACCTGAATCTATAGACAATCGACCTGCCAAAATACAAGTCAGTTATAGTGTGAGAATACATTTATTTGGAGGAGAAAAAAATATCTTGCACTCCTTCACAAACAAATAGTGATAAGAGCAAGCCCACACCTTCTACAGCAAATGTGTAGTTGGTCACTGACTCTGAGCGTGTTCCATCCTGTGAAGAACGGAGCCAGACAGGTATTTAGGATAATGTACAAACATCACTCTAAAACGTAACAAAGGAAACAACAATGACTCACCTCTAGAGAAGAACCTCGTACCAGATCTTGCTGAATCTTCACTCGGACTTGGTTTGCTCGCCTTTTCGCACTTTCTATTCTCTCCTCCAGAGACGAGGAGGGGTTTTTGGACTGTTCCTCAAGCAGAGCCTGAACATTGATCAGTTAGAACATTAGCAATGTGTGCTTTACTTCCTTTTACAGAGCACTAATGCATTAAACATGACTGATGACCAGCAACATATATTGGGAAGCCAAGCCGTGATCAGTCTCTGAGGAATACCTGTAGTTCTGCCTCCTCTTGTTCCAGCATCTTTTTGAGGATCTGTGTGGCGTGTTTTTGGACCTCTGGATCCTGAAATTCAGCAAATGATTGACAGACATGCTTAAAGGTGCCCAAAGAACGTAAAACTGTATTTCACTATGCCAATGTAGATAATGAGTGTTCAGTACATGGACCTTGGACCTATAATGGTCTTGATTCTCTATATTCATCGCCCAATTTACACACATTTAAAAAGGAATTTACTGGTGAAACAGTAAAGCACAACAATGAGAGAATACATCTGGAATTCTTACTGATGTTGGAACATGCAGTTCAGACACAAATAAACTCACGAGAACCTCCACCATAGTTTTTTCCTCATTTGCCCCTTCACAGAAAACTCTGTGTTCATCTGAGGCAAAATAACAAGGCTGTGAAGAAGCTTGTAGCATCATCCCAAGATGATGCAAGACACACCTGTAAGGGTTTGGGGCCTGTGATTCGCTGGAATGGGGTTCCGATTCCTGTGGCTGGCAGGGGTGGAGGTGGGGGAGGCGGGGCTTCACCTCCCAATGAAGTCCTGTGATTGGGCAGAAGGTCTGAAGAGAGAGGCTGAAGGGGGACAGAGGCTACAGAAGGAGGTGGGCCTTGCAGTGTCAATGCTACGTACGTCCCAGCTGTGAGCAAGAGATGAAGACGGAAAGGAAGAAAGGGAGAGGGATATCATTACATACAGTTTAAATAGACCCAGACAAAACACAAACAGAAATTACAGAGACTGCATTTGAAAAACTGTCCATGCGTGAAATGAGTGAGTGCAAAATTCACACTCACATTTGATCATCTTCACCACTTCCTGATGAGACATAGATGACACTAACGAGCCATTGACCTGTAAAAAAGACACGTGAGGTAAATAGCAGTGGTCCCCCAGAGGAAAATAAAAAATAACTCTCAAGCAGCATCATTACGCTAAAAGCACCTTAATGATTCGGTCTCCTTCCTGCACCCCCGCCTTTACTGCTGCTCCACCTAAGACAAATAAGAGATGAAATGCAAACACAGTCAGGGAAAATGATAAGTTTATATAGGGCCCTATGATTTTTGAGATGATGCATTTTTGATGACACATATTTCCTTAAAAGGAAAAGCCATAAAGTATTAAAAAAGACATCTACCAAGAACAACAGCTCAAAATAGCACATATAATTATCACAATGCACCAAAGCATACAGTCATTATAATTGTCTGTTATATTAATAGCTCCAGGATGGGAAATCAGATATAATTGGAAAGGAATAAATTCTATGCCTGTAGTTCTCAAACTGGTCCTCAGACTTATGTCCAATCCATATCAATAATAATATGGACTTCTCGTGGGTCCCTGACGACAGTTTAACCCATAGAGCCAATGAAAGCAGTTACATGCAATTTGAATGAGGGTAACCTACAGACATGATGCACTTATCATAAATTACAAGACTCTAACCAGACCGTAGTGGTCTCAATATTGTGTGATGAATTATCAGGGAATGTGGATGTGGGAACAAATTAACAACACATAGATCAACCTCATCAAACATCATAATGTATCTGTAAACACCCCAGACAGTCTGGCTAGCTAATGTTTTGCCATTCCAGCTCATCATTAGTTTGATCAGGTGTGCTGGAATTAGTGAATCCAGCATGAATTAGTGGCAAATCAGTGTCATGAACTAGGTGCACTGAAATACAATTGTAATGTGGTGAGACAACAAGGCAAATCCAAAGTTAACAGAAAGTGGCACTAAATCAAGCTAATCTGCTCTTGGTTTTGTTTGCACCTGCACTTTAATTTGTATCCAGACATAATCCTGAATGTTGCATCCTGATGTTTCAATGTTGTAAGCAAAGTGTGTCTGTGTGGGCTGGTGGGTTGGGGGTGGGGGGCTTCGTTGTGTTACCTGGACGAACATTCTGTACAAGTTTTATCCGTTCTCCACACACAGTGAAGCCGAAGCCCAGATTGTCTCTCTGCACGACCACACATCTCTGCACCAGACCTGAGGAGGGAGGACGAGAGACAGAGTGAGTGCAAGATGGACGTTCAGCTCAGGCTGCTGTTTCAGTAAAAGGTAAAGCTGTTATGTTGCCACAGGCAGCTCTAATGCTGCTGTTTTAAGGAATGATAGATTGATCAAGCTTAAAATCAACTTACTTTGCAAGCAGGGCTGCACGATGTTGGAATAAAACTGATATTTTGTTGTTCTGTGTTATATATACTGTGATATGCAGGAATTCTTACCAGGTTTAGAGCCCTATGATTACTGTTCTTCATATACAGTGGGGCAAAAAAGTATTTCGTCAACCACTGATTGTGCAAGTTCTCCTACTTGATGAGAGAGATCTGTAATTTTCCTCATAGGTTCACTTCAACTATGAGAGACCAAATGAGAAAAAAATGCAGGAAATCAAATTGAATTTTAAAGAATTTATTACAGACATGTGACTCCTTTAAGAAGCTCTTCTGTCCTCCAATTGTTACCTGCATTAATGGCACCTGTTTAATATCATTATCGGTATAAAAGACACCTGTCCACAGCCTCAAACAGTCAGATTCCAAACTCAACCACGGCCAAGACCAAAGAGCTGTTGAAGGACACCAAGAAGAAAATTGTGGACCTGCAACAGGCTGGGAAGAGTGAATCTACAATAGGCAAGCAGGTTGGTGTGAATAAATCAACTGTGGGAGCAATCGTAAGAAAATGGAAGACAGACCACTGATAGTCTTCCTCGATCTGGGAGCCCACACAAGATTTCATCCCGTGGGTCAAAATGATCATGAGAACAGTGAGCAAAGATCCCACAACTACACAGAGGGGCCTGATGAATGACCTGCAGAGAGCTGGGACCAGAGTAACAAAAGGCTACCATCAGTAACACTCAAATCCTGCTTAAGCCAGTATGTGACCAGGCCCACCTGATGTTTGCCAGAGAGCATATGGATGATCCAGAAGAGAATTTGCAGAATATCATGAAGTCAGATGAAACCAAAATAGAACTTTTGGAAAAAACTCAACTTGGTTTGGAGGAAGAAGAATGCTGAGTTGCATCCCAAGAACACCATACCTACTGTGAAGCACGGGGTGGAAACATCATGCTTTTTTTTCTGCAAAGGGGACAAGACGACTGATCCATGTTAAGGGAAGAACGAATAGGGCCATGTATCATGAGATTTTAAGCCAAAACCTCTTTCCATCAGTGAGAGCATTGAAGATGGAACGTAACGAAGGAATGGCTCTGTGAAAAGCAATTCAAGGTCCTGGTGGGGCCAAGCCAGTCTCCAGACCTCAACCCTATAGAAAATTTGTGGAGGGATTTGACATCACTGCTCTAGAGGAGATCTGCATGGAGGAAGGGGCCAAAATACCAGCTACAGTGTGTGCAAACCTGCTGAAGACTTACAGGAAATGTTTGACCTCGGTCATTGCCAACAAAGGTTTTGTTACAGAGTATTGAGTTGAACAACTTTTATTTTAAGTTATTGAACAAATACTTATTTTCCACCATAATTTACAAATAAATTCTACAATGTGATTTCCTGGACCTTTTTCTCATTTTGTCTCTCAGATCTGTCTTATCTTTATAAGTAGGAGAACTTGCCGACAGTGGCTGACAATACATTTTTGGCCCCCCCTGTACGTGAATGTCATTATAAAGACTAAGTATCTATAAACTGCTCACAATGCAAATAGAACCTTAAAAGGTCCAAGGGGACAAAATTATATTTTGCTGAACTTTCCTTTTGAATCAAGCACCAAAAAGTAAAAAAAAAGTGTAACATTGCATAAGATATTGCATGTGCTGTGCTGTGACTATTGCATACGGGCACATTGTACTGATGATGCTGAAACCTTAAAGGATGTTTAAATCTGACTATCCACCATTAAATATTTAATATATTTACAGTTATTAATGTGACAGTGTGAATGTAGTCTCAATGTCTTACCAGCATAAGCTCACAATTTCCATATTGCAGCATCCATAATTTTCTCTAACATGGTATAATATTATTCATTAACATTATCAACTTATAAGCATTTAAGTTGGGTCCTAATGATTATTAAAGTGTGATGAACACAGATTTATTCAAACATAAATCTCTTTGTCACCAGAATACAATGCACTGCAGTACCTTTGCATACAGAACACAGCAACAAGGTTTCATTAAATGTGTGATATTTGACTGGTCTGTGTTACCTGCACTCTCAGCAGGCAGCTCTAGGACAGCCTCCCTCTGCTGGCCAAGAGAAGACTTGCGCTCCGAGTCTCCTATTGTCAAACTGCTCAACCTGGATGATAAGAGACGCAAGACGCAACATCAGTATCTGTTAGTGCTGAGCAATTGCAACAGCAACGATAAGCTACTGAGATAAAGGAGAGAAAGGCAGGGGAGGATGAACTGGGAAAAGACATGCGACAGGATAAGCTGAAGGAAAATCAATGTGAGAGGGATATTTGGAAAGGAGTGGCGTGATCCAGTGCATACAGGCTGTACAAGGAAGCATTTGACAGACAGAGTCATTCCTTGTTGGGTTTTAGGGCAGGCAGTTTCAAGGTGCAGAGGGTGGGATATATAGCGCAGAGGTCTGTAATTTCAATAGCAAACTGTCTGTTTCCAAAACAAGGCTTTTTCCCACGGGTCCATGTTCCTGTGGAACTGATAGAAATGTGCCTTTTTAATTAATTTGGCCATGGCAGATGAGAGTACACACACTGTATACACTTCTTAAACCCTAGGCTTATTATTAACATTACTGTGTTATTACAGGGTTATTGTATTTAAGACCTATTAAACCATACGTACTAGAGGTGGACAATTCACTGTTTCTGGAGGGGTCATTCAATAAGACCAACCCATTGTCAATACCAATCAAGGACGAGACATTAAATTTTCCAGGCAGGGCTTCTGTAATGTTGCTTACATTATCTCTCAACATGAAATATACTTTACTTTTGGAATCAACCACATTTAAAACATTGAATTCCTGTACAGAACTGCATTGATCCTCACTGTACTGAGCTGAGTGATGGACTCTTGAGAGCGGTATCTGGTTTGCAGTGTTACTGGTCTTCAGTATAAAGGTGTGCTACTTTAAGACATGCTACAAATATGTAAATCTGGGGCAAAGACCAACCAATAAACCCAGACTGGGATTTCTACACCGACTTTAATGGGTTTCTGCTTCTATCTAATTGTTGAATGAGGAACTGCTGTATTTAGTGACCTTGTGTAACACTGCAGCAACAGAAGATATTTGGGTCAGCTTTCAGGACTGGCTAAATTATCAGCCAACTGCCAAACGGTTGAAACAGGCCTGTCATGATAATTATATCGATTTAACGAACAGTAAATGGACATGACCTTAATCATTTTTTGTTGATCTTGTTATCACTCATTATGGTTTTCTTAACAAAAGCCCATTAATATGAACGAGCTGGTAAAGATTTTCTTAATTTACCTTGTATTAAATATGTTCAATATTTAATAAAATTATTTATATATTCAAAGTGTATAATTGCATTCATATTCTATTATCACACTTTGCTAAAATTTGGTCTTAAAATTACCAATATAAATATATTATTTTGAGGTAAGGAACAGATGTATCCATATTTATGCCTTTATGGTATAGATACACAAAACCGGTTTCTAGTCAAGTCCTAGAAATATTTGCTTACAAATATATACTATATTTCAGAAGGGGTTTCATGAAAAAGCTTAGGGCTGAGGGCCATCAGTATGAGCTCAAATCAAGATCAATATTAATTAAACATTTTACCTCAATTATGATTAATAAATGATTATTTTAATGAATGATGGCCCAGCTCTACCCTTGCCTGTTTCACCATTTGGAAAGGCATAATGCACTCTTCATAGATTGCTACTCGCAGCATAATGGGGTCACAGACAGTGATACGTTTTTGTCTGACTTGGGCTTCAGCTTCAGAATGTGACCCGTGGTGGACTGCACTTCTTTTCAGTGCTAGCTTAGTAAGTGATCAGAATAAAGTAGTGAAGTTGCATCAACAGTCATGTAACTAAAATTAGCTGGCTTGAATTCCTACGAGGGGAAACAGAGGACATGTTTATAAGGCTGCCAGAAACAGCACTGAAATGGAATTTGAATCTATAAAACCTAACCGCTTTGAGAGCTATGCTAGTGTAAAGACGCTTACGTGCACCCGGATGCATCCATTTATTCTGTATTAAAACCAATCCTTTCTAAAGTTCCTGATAATGAGAACTGAGAATTTAACACAATGAAGCTACAGTGTTAAATTTCTAAGCTTCTTTGAAGAGGAAAAGTTAAAAAACTTTCACTACTTAAACTTATCCACAGTTCTCTGCAGTCAAGAAGCTAGTTGAAGAGATTCGTCAACAGCCAGGGAGAAACCATTTAGGGTAAAAGCATTAAAAAAAACATATGTTTAGTAAGCATTTTACACAGGGAAAAACCACTAAGCAAAACATGTCAAAGTGCATTTCTGCTTTTTATCTTCTTCTTCCACCTCTTCCCATTTTTAAGACTGTAGTGTTAAAAACTGTTTTGATCTACATTTGAACAAACATTTTTAGAATATTTCAATACTTGTATGTACTTCTCAGGGCAGTACGTACAGTCTGCCACAGTAAAAGCAGGTAGATCACAGATATGCAGCTTCATTATGATTTAAAGCAAGAAGGAAAAATGCTGCGCTGGGCCTTTCTGACACAAATCTGACAAAAGCAAGACTTCGTACCCATCAGTTCACCAGCAAAAACGGGAACCGTGAGAAAAACTCTTTAAATCATATAAACACCCTGTGAAGCTGTTTACCCACTGCGTTAACATGTATTCAGTGATCATGCTCAGATATCATTTAACTGCATCAAAAGCCAGGTGTGAACACACCCAGGGGGTTTGGATTACGATCGGATCAATCAAATGAAACCACGGTCAAAGAGGGATCTCCGCCATATTCAACACGCACAGGGGCTTTCTGTCACAAGACACACTTTGCTTTAAATTAAACTAAATGTTCCTGGTCTGACTCAAAAGAACAACTGTATGACGCACATGAAAGTGAAACCAGACCCAGTTTTTCCCCACAAGTCTTGACTTCTCTCTTATGTTGTGGTACTCTAGAAACTCCAGCAGCTGCACCACAGCCTTACCCACACAGACGATTCACTGCCTGTTTTAACCTGTTCTCCCAATAAATAATGTACTGATACTGCAGAAACAAATGTGTTATATATATATATATATATATATGTCCCATTGATTTAGTGCTTAATCTTGTCAGACGGGGACCATTATTTACCCATCCATCCTGTCGTGGAAAATACACACATAAAAGCTGGACCCACCAGGAAGTGTTGGCTCACAATGATTTTCTAAATTAAGTAAAATTTAGACTGATATTTATTGATCTACACACACAGAAGTAATGCCTCTCAATATGATGTTGGGTATAACTCCATGTCTTGGAATTGAGTTAGTAGTTCATAATAGTGTCCTGTGATAATCTCCAATGTAGCTTGAATGCTCTCACTCAGTTCTGCAGATTGTGCGGTAGGGGTGGATTGTTGATAGAGCGTCCAATAACACCCAAGACAATTTCAATCAGGGATAGGTCTGGAGATGTGACTGGCCATGGCATAATATCTGTGTCTTCAAGCATGCCAGATTATGCATTCAGAAAAGGAGGCCGGAGGACTTCATTAATGTAACATTTGGCTGTCAATGTGCCTGTTATGAAGACCAAAGGTGATCTGGCATTGTACAAAGGTGCACCCCACACTATAACACAAATTAATTTGTTGGTCATCTCTGCAAAGACAAAAAGCAGGACTCCATAACAGTCTGGCATGATTTGGCAATTGGTTGATTCCTTCTGGATGCAACAATTGTTTTGATTACTCTTTTGGGGGAAACAATATTTTTACACTAATAATATAAAGAAAACTATATTTCCACTTGATTGGCACATGTGGTTAGTCAGGAACTGAAAACGGCACCCATTTCATAGAATGACTCAGCAAGTGTTGATGTGCTCTTCACACTGGTATGCAAAACTGGACATCATCCGAGTATGCATGCAAAAAACATAATTGGAATCAGACTCGGGTATATCCAGAATGGATCTGGACATAAAACCAGATCCAGGTAAGGTAGTGGGGGTTTAACTCCGAGAAACCACAAAGACAATTTTCCTGGCAGGAGCGATATTGATGATACTGTCATGGGCAGACAGATATGTGCTTTGAAAGACCATTAAACACATGTTAATGCAAGGTGTAAACAGCCTCTGTGAACTGGATAATCACTGTTGCTGTACTGTTGTTATTTAAAGCTACAGACTTAAGAATCCAACCCCCTGCACCACAGTCAGAGCAACAAACAGAAGCAGAATATGAGACAACTCACCAAGCAGCAAACGGACTAAGAGAGGGCATGAATGGAGAAAGACAGACAGAAAAAAAGAAGCAGAAGGAGCAGCAGAAAAAGAGACAGAGAGAGAGCATCAAAACTGTTTATAATCTCATGATAACCATCAATGCCAAAGCACCATCACTGCTGTAAGCCCCTGTTCACAAGGACAATTCAGTACAACCAACCTCTTACCATAGCTACATGTTCAGACAGCAGAAAAATCGGATCTGTTTCTCAAATCAGATCTGTTGAGATGGCGGATCTGTTATTTGCAAGTGACCAGATTAGATTCCTGTGTCCAGACATCACAAATATATCTGCATGAGTTGCTGTGGTAACAATGTAGGTAAGGCTGGGCGATATGACTGAAAACTCATTTAAAAAAGTATTATTTGGGCTGGTAACCTGAACATAGTCGTAAACACTCAGATTGGAACTTGTGTCAATCAGTAGCAGATAATCTAGAGGAGGGCTTCAACCACATTCATAAAGGTTATTAGAAGCTAATCGCCATTATAGTTCACATTAGATGCTGCACAATCCAGCAGGTTTCCAGGCCTGGTCCTGGAGAATCCCATGCTCTAATGCACCCTGTGTAACAAAGGAAGGGCTTGTTAATTAGTTTGTTCAGGTGTATTGGGAGCAGGAGAAAACATTAAAGCTTAAACACCTGAGCTTTTTAGTTTTGTTAAACTGAACTCTGGTTGGTTTTCACTCTTGATGCAGTTCAGCTGGACAAGTGTGAATACAGTGTGCGTATAGCATTTGGAGCCGAACCAAACCAACCACAAGACTCTGTTGAAAAGGTGGTCTCGTTCCTGTCCAAAATGAGCTCTGGACCGATTAGTAGCTGAGAACGTAATCAGATCTTGAGCCAACTCAATGTAAGCTAAATACCTAACCATGTAGGAAAACTCTCCAAGTTCCCAAAATCGTTAAATGTTTCATAGCAAAGAAAAAGAAGTCAAAGTGTGAAAATGCCCTAGAATATGCAGTGCAAGGGGTCATCCAGGACCAAGTTTAGGAACCAGTGGCTTTGATCACTGCATGTAATACTAGCTGGAGTACGCAGACTCAGAAGGCAAAGAGGTGGCGATAAGATTGATAGGCTCTGAGCTATCATTACCTGGACAGGTGAGTCTGTTTCTTAACCGATGTCCTGCAGTTACAGGACACAAACGAGACGTGGACACAGGTGAAGAGAGTGCATGAGATGCAGAAGATAAAAAGACAGAGGAAACACAGAACACAGAGCAGAAACAGAGATAAAGACACACAGAGACATAAAGATAGACATTGAGATGAACATAGAGGACCAAGGTCTTCAGCCACAGACAACGAAGGGGTGGGGGTGGGGGGGGATGGGGTCGATCGCCAAATACAGATAGACCTTATCGCCACGACTCCTGTCTGACTCACCCCCATGTGCGACAATGGTCTCTTCTGACACAAGCAGACTATTGTCATACACACTCTACAAGTCAAACTACAAATACGGAAATAAACAGCAGCACAGACGAATATTCACCAAGGTGGAAAAACCAGTATCATCACACTAAGTTTACTACACACCTTGAGGGAACATTTTTGTGAACTCTACTTACTAATATTTCTACTACTTAAGACCTGAATTGAGCATGTGCCCAATTATGTCACGTTGGGGATAGACAGCCATGTTTCTAGTTACACTGAGTCATGGGTGGTCGTACAGTGTTCTATCATCTTTTGTAGTCGTAAGAAAGCCTCTTTCAGATCAAGATACCCAATCATGTTCCCGGAACTCAACCTTGCAGGCAAAAAAACCCAGCTCTGACCCTAGTGAAACACGCTGGTCCTGCTAATCAGCATCTTTTGACTCATGTGAATATCAAAGTCTGGTATGTAACATTAGGGAATGTAGAAAGGAAAAATAGAGTAGGGCTGCACAATCAGTTTTTCTTCTGAATCAAATTCATGTATTAAAGCACTGATTCAAAGCCCTCATTCTTAGAGTAAGGCTCCTCTTCATAGCACATGTTGTAGGGATTTAAAGTTAAGTGAGAAATGCATAACTGTAAACAAAGAAAGGCATTGTGTTTCTACTCACTGAGACAGTCCAATCAATCCAGCATATGTCTAATGGCCAACTACAAATTAAGGTCATGTGCTGGCCACATTATTAGGAGATTGCAGATTTGATCTCTGATGATGCCACAACCATCCGTGTCTGGGAGCCCAAAACAACATAACTGGCCTTGCTCTCACCGGGTTTATAAGGTGGGAAGGATCAGTAGGGGGAGAAGAATGTCTAATAAATTATAATGTCTTCTCACTTAGTTGCTGCAGATTTTGTTGTTAGACTGGAGCGTTGATAACACATCCAATAGTACCTCACATATTTTCAATCATGGACAGGTTTGACAATGAGATGGGCCAAGACATAGTATCTGTGTGTCTTAATGGCAAGCTCTTAAGAGGTCAGTAGTGTGCGAGCAAGCATTGTCCTGTTGCAATAGTGCAATAGTGGCTTGTGTTTTCACTGGTTGCAGGACCTCATAAATTTGGGCTGCCATCATACAAAACTGCACCTCACACCATGCCTTTTGAACATGTGACACATGAAAACAAACCACTGATCTTGGTGCTGACCATGGTGCCTCCACACATGATGGCCAAAGGTTTATGGACACACGAGTACATCTTAAGTATCAGTTAATTACAGCACATTAATTAATAAAAAGGGTCTTTAATTAGTCTTGTTTAAACATCTTAACTCCTCCTCTCTAAAATTTGTGTCTCCATTTTTGTGTGAATGTTTGTCTGCTTTTTTTCAAAATACACAATTTACACACACACACACACACATATATATATAAATATATATACAGTGGGGAAAATAAGTATTTAGTCAGTCACCAATTGTGCAAGTTCTCCCACTTAAAAAGATGAGAGAGGCCGTTAATTGACATCATAGGTAGACCTCAACTATGAGAGACAAAATGTGAAAAAAAAAATTGAGAAAATAATTTTGTCTGACTTTTAAAGAATTTATTTGCAAATAATGGTGGAAAATAAGTATTTGGTCAAATAACAAAAGTTCATCTAAGTGTATATCCTCTGTTAGCAATGACAGAGACAAGCATTTTCTGTAGTCTTCACAAGGTTGGCTTTAGTATGTTGGCCCATTCCTCATGCAGATCTCCTCTAGGCAGTGATGTTTTGGGGCTGTCGGCGGGCAACCTGATTTAACTCCCTCCAAGGTTTTCGATGGGGTTGAGATCGGGGCGTAGAGCCACTCCAGGACTTTGAAATGTTTGCCTGAAACCCACTCACTTTGTTGCCCTGGCAGTGTGCTTGGGATCATTGTCATGCTGAAAGGCCAACCATGTTTCATCTTCATTGCCCTTGCTGATGGAAGGAGGTTTGCACCCAAAATCTCACAATACATGGCCCCATTCATTCTTTCATGTACGGACCAATGCGATGCAATCCCTTTGAAAGAAAATAGCCCCAAAGCATGATGTTGCCACCCCCACATACTTCACAGTTGGTATGGTGTTCTTTGGATGCAACTCAGCATTCACTGTCCTTCAAACACGACAAGTTGTGTTTTTACCAAATAGTTCTACTTTGGTTTCATCTGACCATATGACATTCTCCCAATACTCTTCTGGAACATCCAAATGCTCTCTAGCAAACTTCAGACGTGCCTGGATATGGACTGGCTTAAGCAGGGGGACACGTCTGGCACTGCAAGATCTGAGTCCCTGGCGTCGTAGTGTGTTGCTGATGGTAGCCTTTGTAACGTTGGTCCCAGCTTTCTGCAGGTCATTCACCTGATCCCCCCTTGTGGTTCTGGGATTTTCCTCCCCGTTCTTGTGATCATCCGCAGACAGATCTTCGCGTGGAGCCCCCAGATCGAGGAGATTAGTAGTGGTCTTATGGGTCTTCCATTTTCTAATTATTGCTCACAATCCGTTTCTTCACACCAAGCTGCTTGCCTATTGCAGATTCAGTCTTCCCAGCCTGAATTGCAGGTCTACAATTAGGTTTCTCTGGTGTCCTCCGACAGCCTCTTCGTCTTCACCATAGTGGGTTGGAGTGTGACTGTTTGGTTATTGGGCAGTGTCTTTATACTGTGCGACTTCAAACAGGTGCCATTATCTGAATGACAGGTAGGGGAAAGAAGGCCTCTTAAAAAGAAGTTACAGGTCTGTGACAGCCAGAAATCTTGCTTGTTTGTAGGTGACCAAATAACTAACTTCACCATTATTTTGCAAATAAATTCTTTAAAAGTCCAGACAAAATTATTTTTCTCAATTTTTTCATATTTTGTCTCTCCTGGTAGGAATCTACCTATGATGTCAATTACAGACCTCTCTCATCTTTTTAAGTGGGAGAACTTGCACAATTGGTGACTGACTAAATACTTATTTTCCCCACTGTATGTATATATATTATATATATATATATATATATATATATATATATATATATATATATATATATATATACATACATACACATACACATGTGTGGTGTGTGTAGTGTGTGTGTGTGTGTGTGTGTGTGTGTGTGTGTGTGTGAGATGGTTTTGTGGTTTTTGGGCTGGTAAAGCTGGTAACAGCCTGGAATTTCCATTACAGTGCACCACTACCTCAAATGACTTGTCTTTAAAAGCCATAAAGAAAAGCCTTTAAAGAACAGTAAAAGTGAGTATTGGATAACGTGAACACCACTACAGTAGTTGTTAGAGAACCAAAATCTTGAGTCAGTCAATGATGAAAAGACTGGATTAGATCCTATACCTATACACACACAAATTAATTAATAAAAAAAAATATATAACGTTTGCTTTAACCAAAAGTCTTGTCACATTTGGTAGGAGACAAGATTAGTTAAATCGCCAATAACTTTTTCCTTTCATTTTATTTTCTTTCTGTGGTCCCCGCATGACATTAGTAGTTTCATGTACTCAAACTTTTAGAGTTTTCCATCTCTCAATCTTTTAGAGTTAAACAAAGTCTAATAGTTAAAGTGGGAACTGATACATGTAAATTGTGAGCTATGATTGCAGTATTTTATCTCCAAACTTTCAGGCTGGAAAAAAAAATAACTTCAGTGTGAATGGGATGGATGAAACAGACTTCTTAACCTCCATTTGCAGATACATAGACTATTTTTTATAACAGACTCTTATTAACAAACCAAAGAAATTTCAGGGTTCCAAGATGTGGGGCCTTCAGGCAACACTGAAATATGAACAAGCAAATAAACTCTACGATCAATTGCATTGATTTTTCTGTGTATTGTGAGCATCCAGACCATTCTAGATGAGCATTTCTCTAGATGTTTGAATTAATTTATGTTATTTTACTATTTATCCCAGTAGTGGGAGACATTTGTCCATATTATGTACCTACCTCCAGGTACGCAACAGGTTCTAAGCTCAATGACTAACCTTGTGCGCCAACAACAGATAAAAAAGACCTCAGCAGTGTAAAGGGTAGAATATCCAAAGCTATGAAATAATAACCAAGCAATTCATGGAAACTGGTGTGAAAGCAGACCTCCTGCCCTGCTGGAGGCCAACACTCCCCCATTCAGAGATGGATCACCACATACCTGTCCAGAGTAGAGGTCGGAGGTCGGATGCTCATGGCTGCACACCTTCCGAAGCTTGTCCACTCGTCTGTGTACCGAAATATGGTTAATGTTCGGTCATCATCTCCTTGAGAGAAGGGTCTGCCTCAGCTCTTCGTTCTCTGGGTTCATTCAACAGCAGAGGTCTTTAAGTAGTAGTCAGAGCTTTATTTGGGACAACGGTCCTACCATCTTCTCATCGTATTGGCGAGTATGTGTCTGGAGAAGAGGGGGACAATATGGTCTTGCCACCTTACATTTGCATGAATATGATCTATCACTGTAGATCTTTCCCTTGGAAAGCAGTGGCTCTGGGTGGGTGTTCAGCAGTCCAGTGCCACAAACAGTGTCCTAAATATGTTCTTATTGTGGAAACGTCAACAAACCTGCTGCAAAAACAAGCACAGCCAGGGAAAGCTGTGGGCCACAGTCAACTGGTCAGTACAGAGGTGTTACAACCTGTGTGTAAAGAGTAAAGGCCAGTTCTTTCTAAGAAATGTCACTTTATCTGGAGAAAAGATCCTTGTCTTCACTGCAACACCATCAACTGGGACAAAAGCACAAACCTTGCTGGAGTTATAAAACAAAACCCTCATTTACCCTTTAATTAGGTAAAGTGCATCCACCAAACAAACCCCCTTAGTAAACATCTAGACAGCAACCTTACTTTGAGCATCAAAACAAGCCCCAGCTCGCTGTTTGGATCATAATATTAAGTAATAGCTTAGATTAGATGTCCCCCTACCTATCTAAACAACTTTTAGACACGTAAAGCAGTAAATAGCGTTCCAAATCATTATTGTTGTTGTTATTGTTGTTGCAGCAGGTCTACCAGTGGTCTAGGCCCGACCAAATCCCTGGTGTCGCGTACAGGCGCCGGCCGCCTTCGAGCGCTCCTCCATCGGCTACACGTCCGTCCGAGCGCTGGCAGCAAGGCCCGTACAAAAGACCAGGTTCTCGTCAACGCTGCTCAGTACAATTGTAAACAAATCAAGTCAAAGCGAAGGAGATCGAGTCCAGCACCTGAATAAAGTGCACAAATATACAAAAACAGACTTAATCAAGTGATGCAGTCGCTGGTGCAACTCTTCAGATTCTGAAAGCCAGCAAGCTTCATCTGATCCTCCAGCTGGTCCATAGCAGCTCAGATGCCATTGTCCTGCTCATCCAGCTCCTCTGTCATCGGGACCCAGCTCCTCTGTGGCTCAGGGTGTCCCCTCTGTCTCATGTGCTCTGCTGCATTTCAGCAGAAGTGAGAACATAGAGCTTTCCCTTGCTTTGCTCTCTTGCTGGCTGGATTTCGAAACCATGCCCCTCCACAGCCTGCTCCTTCATCAGCAATGGGTTAGTGTTTGGTCAGTATATCTGGAGAGACAAACACACTCAAGTTCTCCACCTACTGGCTGCACCAGCGCTGGAGAAATCTGGGCACCCCAGTCAAAGCGTACAGTGAGCAGTGCCAAGATAACTGTTGTGCCTTCTGTCAAGCATGGTGGTGGTAGAACCGTTTATTTATTTATTTATTTATTTATTTATTTATTTATTTATTTATTTTTTGTGACTGTAGATACCCTGTATGGTGAGTTTTCTTCCATTGATTTTTCCTCACCCCATCTTACAAAAGGAAGATGGGGCTGTGAGGTGTATCGGGATCTAGATTTTCAGCGAAGTTTAGGTCAGGGGACTGTGGGGGCTTGTGTCTTTTGAGACAGCGCTTTGTTTTGTTTTTTTGTTTTTTTGTTTTTTTTGTTCCTGTGCCATTGGCTGCCATGCAAACCTGTGCTTAACAGTTGGAGAGGCATTCTTTTCAACTCATTTCTTTAACTTCAATTCACAGGGCTGTTTTTTTTCTGGTGAGAAGTACCAAGATAACTGTTGTGGCTGGTAGTGGTAGCATCATTTTTTATTTTGTGAAATACTGTAGATACTTACAAAAGTGTGATGGGGCTGTGAGAGGTTTGGCCGTCTTGTGAATATTGCACATATTTTGATCAAGATGTTATGTCCCTGTGCCATGGACTGCAATACAAGTCTGTGCTTAACACTTGGTGAGGCCTTCTTTTCAATATTTTTTCTCTAAATACATTCTGTATCTTCATCATTTCACGAGGCATGTTTTTTCTGTCAGGTGATTTATTTATTAATTTATTATTCACATATAAACAACAGCTTGCTCAGCATTTCTTCTGCAAAGTGAAGTGCCTATAATCTATATGTTTTTGGAAAGGTTTTAACCTAATGTATGATATCTCTTTATCCCTTAGATTTGAACAGGTTGTTTCTGTTAGTGTTCTGTTAGTGTTTAAGATTAATATATGAGCTAATATATTGACTATTCTATTGGCTGCCCTTGATGCCCCTGATAATGTCCTCTTGAATGGGACTGCTGTTGTAATATAAAATGATGAATGAATTGCTGCCTTCAAGCTGTCCTCAGAAGTTCCTGCTTACAGTTTTAAAACTCAAAAGTACAATGTGATTTCTGTTCAAGTGGTTTTAGTTGGAAACTAGATGGAAGACTACTTCTTTAAGTTTACTGTTCTTCTGTCATTAAAAATAGGCAATAATGCAACAAAACATGAATATTATGTGAGCAATGTGCCTAATCCACCAATATTCTAAGAGTTGTCTTAAATTTGTTCTTGAGAAAAGTCATAACAATAAGACTACATCAGATTTTAAAGCACAGTTGGTGACAACTCTGCACTTATTATGATTATCATTTTCCTTTGAATTGAATCAGTCCCAAATAAGAAATCTGCTAGACGCCATGAGTTTTATAGAGAAATATCTCTATAAAAATGATTAGTGAATGAGAATGGATATGTTTTATTCAATACAAAGCATCAGTGTACCTGTTTTTCATAAGAGTTGAAAGTTAAGACTGCAGTTTTCATGATTTTCTGCTCAATAACGAAATTACAACTAGTTTACAATACCATTGTCAGCATTATTTCACAAAAGCAATTTCAAGTCAAAATCTGCCTTTTTGCAGTTTCCATACACAGTGAGGTGTTTTTTTTTTAGAAAAATGTATTAGGACCTATGTGGTGGGCCTAATTAAGAATTTAGAGGCCTAATCTCTTCTTGGCCCCTGTTGTAAAAAATATATATGTGATAGTGTATTTTCTATATAACACAGTTGATTCTTAGATTTTTGCATTTTTTCTGTCTTTTCCTTTGTTTCTTACACCTTTCACTCTCTGTGATTGGCCCCCGCAGTTCCTACTTACAGCTTTGGAGGGCATAAGAGCAACATGATTTTGTAAGTTCAAGTGGTTTTGGTGTCCAGATTTTGACAGGAACTGTATGCTCAGACATTTTCTAAACCACATCTCCCTCTTCCTTAAGGTAGTGTAGACATGTCAGTGAGCTGGGTCTTATTGTACTATTTCTAAAGTTCTGCTGCATGAAGATGCCAATTACCATTGGCCTATAAATATAAGGCATTAATGCATTAACTAACTACAAGAGCCCTAAAAGGCCATAGATTTGCATACTTTATTTAGTCTGTTTTTACAAAATAGTTAATTATAATTTGTTTTCTCAAGCTCATAATGAGATTTTCTTTGTTGTAAATGCTAAAATAACTATAATTTAACTATCCTAATGTGAATCATAATATAATATTTAGTTGAGTTGTATATATGTATTTATTGCATTCTCTGCATTGCATAACTAAGCTACAAAAACATCTGATTATAATTAATGCATTCAGCATTTCAGCTGAGATTGCTTTGTCAGTTAGATACAGTACAGAACAACCAACTATTACAGTTTATTTACATCATAAGTGTCTTAAAGGTAAAGTAGCAAATAGTGCTGGGTAGCAAATACTACTTTGATATCAAAAAGGGCCCAACTGAAACATATTGACACTATTCAAAAGTCTCAAAAAATTGGTTTCTATTATCAATAGTTTGTATAAAATAAAAGTCAGGTTAGAGTTTAGATTTGTTTTGTACATTTTGACAAAAATAAAAAGATATTTAACAAAGTATTGTTTTGATATTAAATTGGTATCAAATTGAAAGTATTGTGTCATAGACTTTCAAGTGATACCCAACTTTAGTAACAAAATAGTCTAAGGGACATTGAGAAATTGGAAAATAATCATGTAAAAATGAAGTTTTCAGTAAAAATATGCATTTTTATATAAATACATTTGCAATGCTTAATTTTTCATTGAGATGCTGTGTTTGTGGTCCCTTTAAAAACACTGAAAATGCTCAACAACTTCTGTCCTGGTGGAAAAAAAAATCAATTTCATATTTATGGATGAATGTTTTAGGACAGATGTACAAATGATCTGGACAAGGCAACCAATCAGTGCAGGGATTGTTTACATCATACATCATACAAAAGTCTAATTCTAGGATATTCCAATTAATGGTCATGTGAAAGTGAATTATGACACAAATCAGAGTCAAAAATAAAATACATAGTCATTTTTTATTTTGTTTTTAATTAATTGTTTTTGACAAAAAACAAATGCATTCACATATATCTTCATATCTTACCTTTACATTTACAATATTTGGCAAACGCCCTTATCCAGAGTGTCTTACAAAAGAGCTTTAATATCCATAGCTAGATAGAAGAGGCTAGAATCCAGAGATTCCTCACACTTAGATGCTGCCAAAACCATATTGGAGACCAACAAAATTCAGTATAAAAATAAACTTTTAAGAAGTTAAATACTCTTGAAAAAGATGGTCATCTGTGTTGGAAGAAAGTATGTGACCCAGCTGTTCAGACCCCCAGGGGAAGTTGGTTCCACCATTTTGGTGTAGGAAAGAACAGAGTCTGGAAACTTTTCTTCCTTGCGACTTGAGAAATGGTAGGTCAATGAAGGAAGGCAGCAGAGGAGTTACATGACTGAATTTGGGGACATTGAAGATGAGTCATGCTGCTGCATTTTGGATGAGTTGCAAGAGCCTGAGGATCCACATAGAAAGGCCAGCTAGAAGGGAGTTACAGTAGTCTAGTCTTGAATGACTAGGGACTGAACGAGCCCAGTCCTGAGCTCCTCTCTAGACAGAAAAGGTGGAATTCTCCTGATGTTGTGAAGAAGAAATCTGTGTGACTGAGTCAGGTTTGCAACATGAGCCGAGAACGATAACTGGTCATCCACCACTACACCAAGGCTCTGTGCTTCTGCAGTTCAGTCTTGCTGGGGTTGAATTTGAGGTGATGGACTGTCATCCATGATGAGGCAAGCTGAGAAGCAAGATGAGACCTGTGTGTCAGAAAGTGGGAAAGAGAGGTTGAATTGAGTGTCATCAGCATAGCAGTGGTAAAAAAAACCATGAGAAGATATTACTTTGCCAAGAGAATGAGTGTAGAGAGAAGACAAGAACACCAAGGACTGAGCCTTGTGGAACACGAGTGGAGAGTCTACATGGAGCAGATGTGGCCTCTGCCATGTTACCATGTGACTCCAAGACTACTGAGGAATGACAAGAGGATCTTGTAATCTTGGGTGATGAAATTTGATATGAAAAATGCATGGACCAAAACATCTCGATATTACAGAACAGTCTAAAAAAGTCTGAAAAATGGGTGCCTTTTTCAATACTTTGGATAAATTGCAAGTCAGTTTAGAGTTTAGATTTATTTAACAAAGTATAATTTTGAAAGTATCATATCAAAATTTCTCAAACAATATCCAGCCTAAGATTACGTCTCTTAGAGGGATTGGAAAATAATAATAATAATAATAATAATAATAATAATAATAATAATAATAATAATAATAATAATAATAATAATAATAATAATGGCATTCAAAAATAAAACCAAAAGTTCCCATTTGATAATGTTTTTTGATAGAACACTGATGGCAAAACACAAACAAAATATTTGGGCAGATGTGGAAAATGGTCCTGAGAGTTGGGAATGGTGACTTTAGGAATAAGGGCAAGCAGAGGTTGTTTACATCAAACATCATACACAAACAGTTTAAATCTCTATGTGAATATACATATACATATATGTATGGAGTGTATGTGTGTGGTGGGGGGCGAGGGGTGTGTGTGTGACTGTGTGTGTGTGTGTGTGTGTGTCTCTCTCTCTCTCTCTCTCTCTCTCTCTCTCTCTCTCTCTCTCTCTCTCTGTGTGTGTGTGTGTGTGTGTGTGTGTGTGAGAGTGTGTGTGTGTAATGTCTGTATTAGGTCTGAAGAATGAGCAGTGAGTTCAGCTCAGCCTAATTTGGTCAGAGAAGGGCGTGGAGGCTCCGAGTTCCGTTAAGGAAGGAACATCTGGCAGACTCGGAGCTCTTCTCTCTGAAGCAGAGGAGGAAAGCAAGCAGCTGGGGGAGAAGGTAAGATCATATGTCTTTATTGCATGAGCGCTTATAGAGCTCCGTTTCTTTCAGTTATGAAGAAAAAGTGTCTTCAAGTGAAGAGCTTTGCGTTCTGGATCAGGTCAGGGGTCCTGGATCGCAGGGGTCTCCAAAGGGAATTAACCAACCTTTTCTCGCGTAGGGACTCAGTTTTGAGCTGAATGGAATCTGTTTTACAGTACACACACACACACACACACACACACACACACACACACCACACACACCACACCACACACACACACCCACACACACACACACACACACACACACACACACACACACTCAGAATAAACGTCTGTTTATTCAGTTGGAATAGTGGGCTTCACTGAAACAAAGCTCTCTGCCCCACCCAGACCCTCTACACCATTTACTACCTCTGGTTTCTTTCAGGGGCAAACTCCTGATCTGATCAATCTGATATTGTCTCATCAATCTGATAATGTCTGATCATTTCAATAATGTTGGATCACTCAAATGGCATCTAATCAATCTAATAATATCTGATCAATTCAATAATGTCTGATCAAGCCAATAATGCCTGATCAATTGAATAGTATCTGATCGATTGAATAATTTCTGATGAATTCAATAATGCCTAATCAATCAAATTATATCTGATACATCTTTGCCTGTAAAAACTGGTCAGAGGTTCAGAGGATTACAAAACAATAGGGTTAAGCTTCACATACTCAGCCCCACCTATACCTCAGCATATCCGCTCATAGTCTGCTCCTGTATCCTGTTTCCTCTGCATACACTTTCACAATTAGTTACACACTAAAGTAAGACACAGCCTTTTACACACAGCATCATAGAGGTTTAGACTCATCTTGTTTACTATTTACTGACCTGAAAATTGTCCAATTTTTAAGTTAAATGCAAATATATGCTTTTTGCAAGGACAGGGATCCTATAAATCCATAACCTCTTAAATGCAGTTCATGAAATTGTAAAAATATTATTTTTCATTATCTGTATAAAGTTCAGACAATTTCAGAGTTAAGAAGAGACAAACAATAGTACACCCTCAGCTTAAATAGTCAGTACATCATTGAGCTGGATCAGGTTTGGAAATCTTTAGTATTTGTGCAGCATTTCTATTGATCCATTGGTCCACTGCTGGTATCAAATTATTTAAAAAATTATTAAAAAACAAACATTTATTTCATGAGAAATTGCTCATTACACTATTAAGAGTTGCATTTCAAGTGTGAGAAAAAGTTCGTGTATATACAGTATGTGAGAGGGGCAATGAGTGCCATACATGTAGAAACATGTTGCAATAAACCTTAAGCAATTTTTAAGGTGACAGATCATGATGCTATGTCGATTTCCTCATCTCGCTTTATTGCATGTGCAGTGATCACAAGCATTAGTACAATCATACCACCAGACACCAGAGACAGCAGGTTCAGAGAAGTAGGTTTGTCCACAGAGCAGAAGAACAGTTTTATTTAACAACTTCATCTTCCTTTCAGAACTTTTAAAGATGAATTTTGCTGTTAGGATGCAGGTAACATTTTCTTTTGATGGATATTCCACAAAGGTCATACCTGTACAGGTATTGCTGCAGAGTAGAACAGTGCACCACCATTCCAGTGTCATCGTGGAGATCTGTACCTTCAACTTGATCTCCACCATTTCAGATAAAAGGAATTTCTTAAGTAGGAAATTATCAACTGAATAAATGGCCACCTGAAAATACTTTGCTGTGTTCTTATAGCCTTCTACTGATATGTGGGCATCAGTTTGTTTGTTTTTTTACAATGATAGGCAGCTGCAGTGTGCTAGATCATTGTTGGAGGCTTGTAGAAGCAAAGTACTGATAAAGCTTTGAAATTTGCATCACCTGACCTCTCATATGCTTGAATTTGTGCACTTGAAAACACTGAATGACATTATATCTTAAACCTAAACCTAATGATGCGTAAAATGAAAAATCAAGGGACAAAAAACACAACAATGTAATAAATAATTTATGTGTTAATTAAGAAAATTTATTTCTATTTTTTTCTTATTTTTAAGGTGAGGTAGTGAGGTAGATTCTCTCCAATCATTGTCTAGTTGCAAGACTCAAATGTGCTTCATCTTCAGCTCATGATGTCCCTTTCTCATGAACAATTCTCTGATACTGAGCAGAATTCATAGTACATAGTATGATAGAAAGATTCTATGGAGTTAACTCCTTTGATAAGCTGTGTCTGAATTTTCTCCAAACTCAACAGGGTCCATATCTACCAAAAAGCTGCACTTTAGCTAGAGCTTTAGATAAAAGGAAGAAGTTGTTCTTGGGTTGTTTGTCACTTCCTGGATGATCTTACACATTCTCACATGGTGTCATCTTCTTGTTGTCAAAAGTTGATCCATGTTTATTTTTTCAGTGAAAAACACCAATGTTCTTATAAGCCTGAATTGAACCATTTCAAAAACCAGAGTTCTTCTGGTGGAAAAGGCCTTTTGGAGACATTTTGGGTGGATGTACACTTTTACTGCCTGCTGTTCCAAACATTCTCAGTTTAGGAAGTATGCCTCTTGTTGATAGTTTAGTGAAGCTCAAGAGCCTTGAGAGCTCTAGAGAAATGGCTTTTTAAAATGTCACACACTGATAAGCATAAATGACTTTTTGCTTAGGTCTCCAGGAATCTGTTCTCAGTGGCATGATATGCTGGAGAATGTAGAATTAGGCTGTGTCTGAAATTGGAAATGGCAAGATGATGTGATGTCTTACATTTCAGATGCAACCTTAGAGTTACACACCAGCTGTGATGGGCTGGGCAGTATTGGGTGTGGTAAAGAGATGGGCTCAGTTCATTAGTAGCCAGCATCATAAATGAAAGTAATCATCTGTCCCATTTCAAAAATTATGGCTCCTTCTCCCCACTCCCTGTCTGCTCTTTGACTCATATGCCTTCTGGGATAGGAGAGGAGCAGCAGGAAAGGAGGAGGAGGAGAGGAGGAGGAGTAGCACAGCCCTTGTCTCCACCTAGTTTTCCTAGTTATCTATTTATTCTCTTGTTTCCTTTTGATTTCATGCTTGAATTAATTTTTGATTCATTATGTAATAAACCATACCTAAGTTTATGTCCGTCTCCTGCTCCTAAATGTAACAAATGCAGCCTCACGTGATATGAATACCTGATACGTCGAAGCTAATAGTATGCATTATAGTATGCGAAGAAAGATAAATGAAACGTGAAAACAACTGAACGTTTACAACCATAAATCCTACCCAGAAGCTGATTTGAAAACCAGTTCCAATGTGCTCCTATTAGCAATGACCACACGTAAAGTCTGAGCACACAGAAAACAACCTTGGTGCCAACAGTTGGGAAATCTTTTGTACGTAGCCGAGTTTGAAGGACATGTTCGTGTAAAACTCCCTGCTGCTAGTTTCAGGTCAGAAATATTTCCCTCTGGTTGCAGTGACTGGTTAGAACCCAGTAACACACCATTCAACATTAAACTGACCAAAATGGTGATTGAATTGGCTCGTTTTATGAAGGTGGAGCAATTTGGACATAAAACTAGAGGTCAGGTTGAGATGGTTTGGACATGTGTTGAGGAGGAATAGTGGATATATTGGACAAAGAATGTTGGAGATGGAGCTGCCAGGCAGAAGGAGAAGAGGAAGACCTCAGAGAAGGTTTATGGATGTAGTGAATGTGGACATGGAGATGGTTGGTGTAACAGTAGAGGAGGCAGGGGATAGGGCAAGATGGAGGCAGATGATCCGCTGTGGCGAACCCTAAAGGGAGCAGCCAAAAGAAGAAGAAGAGATAATGTGAGCTGAGAGGTAAACGGTCCTGTAGCCGTAACTCAGGGGCTGAGGCAGGCTGCATGTGCACAGGGCTTTTATGAGGGCAGTGTTAGGCAGTGCTCAAGAAACAGATGTGAAGACGTATCCAAAATCCAGGTCAAAATTTAGAATCAGAGGTCAAAAACACAGCAAGACAAACAGAGACTTTGTAGTGAGCTCCTCTAACCGAGGCCCCTAAAATGTCTTCATGATATGAACTTTAGAACATTAGAACATTATTGGTGCTGCTCTGGTTATGAGAACAGATGAGAGGATGTTTTGTGCATTTGCATTTCTTGTCTCTGGAAGCAGTCTGCTGTAATGTGCCGTATTATGTTGCAAATGTGTTTACAGACTTTGAGGACAGTAAAAAACAACAGTACAGTAATTCCCATGTAGTTCAAAAATTCAAGTCTGATTGCTTCCCTCTTGTGGTGACTTTCAGAGTTTCTGAATTTCAGCGTGTTCAGCTTAAAATCAAATGAACTCATTTTCCCCCTTGTGCAGGAATCAATCATCCCTGACAGGTTTTAAGTTCTCCCTTAATTTTACAATTTTGCACTACCAGACTAATGTTGCAAACAAGCAATGAGAATTTGTCAGGTTTGTTTGTGTTTTCTGATACTATATGACATACTGTAATATAGAGCTGCACAGATCATCAAAAATGAATGGAAATTGACATTCAGAATGTAATCATGTAAATCTTGCCAAATATTTTTTGTCAAATATTTTGTTTATGTTCAGTAAATAACCATAAAATAATAAAGATATTCTCTTTTATTATAGTAAAAAACTAGGCCCGAGTGCTGATCTGGGATCAGTTAAAGTTCACTGAATTCAATTAGACAGCTGATGAGAAGTGATATTAGATAAGTGCTTCTATCAGGAAATGGACGCTTGGTGTAACAGTAGAGGAGGCAGGGGATAGGGCAAGATGGAGGCAGATGTTCCGCTATGGCGACCCCTAAAGGGAGCAGCCGAAAGAAGAAGAAGATTAGGAAATGGACGCCCTGACCTTTCAGGGGCTTTTAAACACTGTGTGTGTGTCTGTGTGTGTGTGTGTGTGCTAGACAGATATCTGTTGTATGTTGACTACTGATGTGTACTCTATGGTGGTAAATATGCTGTGATTTGATATTAGCATTAGTTTTGATCTCTCTCTGGTTCTCATGCTGGAAGCTCTGTTTAAGCAATAGCTTTATATAGTTTGAGATACTATGATATGTGATCATGTTCTACTGTAAAACAGTTCTGCGCTGTTTAAATGGATGACAGTATGTTATAGATGATGGTATCATAACCCACATAAACCATATGTTAGCTATCAGATTTCAACATATGAGTAAATGTAAACACTGTTCTGTTACAAATATATAATGCTCCATTTCTATTTAGAATCAGTAATTATACGACCTGCATCGCACACTACATAGGGACTAGTGTGTCATTTACTCTTATCCCCTCACTCTTATCCCCTCACTCTCATCCCCTCACTCTCAGCCCCTCACTCGCAGCCCCTCATTCTCAGACCCTTACTCTCAGACCCTCACTCTCAGACCCTCACTCTCAGACCCTCACTCTCAGACCCTCACTCTCAGACCCTTACTCTCAGACCCTCACTCTCAGACCCTCAATCTCAGTCATAAAACCATATGATTGTTTACCTTTCTCTCTTTTCTTACTTGCAGGTTTAAACCAGGAGCCCCAGTTAGGAAAGGAATGCATGTTTGCATGGATCTGTAGCCACAGCACTGCAGGAAAATTCTGGCCATCAAACTGACATTAGCATAGACTGACATATTAAAAGGTTATCTCATAACTTCTCAATCCTCCATTTTCCGTCATGCCTTTGGTGGTCCTGCAGTCCTCCCGCCTGCTATGGGTGCGTGTGGCCGCCCTGCTATTCGCATGCGTGGCATTTAGTGTTGCTGCCCATGGAGCCGGGTTGAGTGCCAGCATGTATGACTGGTGCATGTTCTGCTGGGTGTTCAGCTTCATCAGCACCTTGCTGGTGTTGACAGTGGAGCTGCTGGGCCTCCAGACTCGAGTACCTGTATCCTGGACCAACTTTCCCATCACATTTGCCTGTTATGCTTTGCTGCTGTGCCTTTCGGCCTCCATCATCTTCCCCTTCTACTTCCTCAAGGGCAATAATGCCTCCCATGGTGAAGTCAGAGACCATAGGATTGCCACCACCGTCTTCTCCTGTCTGGCCACTTTGGCCTACCTGGTGGAGGTGAGCCTTGCACGGGCGCGGCCTGGTGAAGTGGCTGGCTACATGGCTACAATTCCGGGGCTGCTGAAGGTGTGTGAGACCTTTGTGGCCATCATCATCTTCCTCTTCATCAGCAACCCTGTGTCATACGACAGTCACGCCGCACTCAAGTGGTGCCTGGCCGTGTACTGCATCTGCTTCGTCATATCAATGGCCATCGTGGTGCTGTGTGTCGGAGAGTGTACTGGCTGCCTTCCAATCCCGTTCCCACGATTCCTGTCTGCTTATGCCTTATTGGCAGTAGTGATGTATCTCACGGCCACCATCATCTGGCCCGTATTCAAGTTTGACAGCCGTTACACCCATGATACTCGCCGACCTAACAGTTGCCAGTACAGCAGTGATGGACTTTGCTGGTGGGATAAACTGGTTGCCATTGCTGTTCTCTCCGCCCTCAACTTCCTGATCTACCTGGCGGATCTGGCGTACTCTGCCCGGCTAGTGTTTGTGCGCACATGAAAGACTAGACGCCAATGACTGAATGCGAAAACGCAAATGACTGAATGTTGTTAAAATGTGCCTGTATTTACCTCTGCTGCCTTTAGGTACCTTCATACTGCTGAAACCAGAGTTACACTGTGCCTTGTGTTTGTGCTGTTTATGTGTATCCTTGCTGCCTGTATTTTTCACATTTTATATATATATTGAACACCAGATGTGTGCTTTACCACAGTATTAGATGTTTGCATATTCTAGACTGAACATTTGAGAAAATCAATGTTATACTTGTATACCTTTCTGAACATATTTTGAGATATGAGCTCAAATTCATGTTTGATATGGTGTTATGTGAATAAATTCACAAATGTTCACGTATCGGATCATATTCACATTGCAGGGAAGCCCTCTTATTAAATATTTGTACATCGAATGAAGTTGAATTAAATTGATAAAAGTGTATTTAGTGAATTCAGATGCCCTGTGTGTACCAAGTCATGAAATCTCATGATAATCTGATTAAAATCAATTTCATAATATTCCACTCAGTTGTCAGTTATGTTTTGTGTGAGGTTTGATTTTTAGTTTTGGAGCTACAGACTAATATAGTTAATGTAATGAAAGCCATCCAAACCAACAAACTTTGATGATCAGCTGTATTAATAGTTGGGCAATCAAGTAAATTAACTTCAACCAGAAGGAATTTGGAGGTATAACTCTTGAAAAGATTTTAATGTCAATGAGGTTTTAGAATTTTGCAATATTACAAAAAATGTTATTTAAATTTTTGGTGGAGGTCCATGTTAACGTTTGTTTCTCTTTCCCTGTTCCCACCAACCTTTCAAAAACACATAGTAGGTGAATTGCTTTGAATTGTGTTGAACCCCAAAATAAACACGGCAATAGATATTGTCCTTTTCAGGGGAAATTGCTGTCCAGTAGTTCTGGATAGGCCTTGGACCAATTGCACTTCTGACCAGGAAGATCTGGATAAGAATTTAGATTCATAGTCTAAATACTCCAGTGTAAAACTAAGGGAACAAACATTTCATTTGTCATTTAAGTATTGATTCTATTTTTGGGAGATTGCAGTTTTGATGCATTGCTATATTCACAGAAAATAATTGGCCGTTCTGCGACTGAGTAGAATGGGATGGGAGTGTAGGTGTGTTAGTGTTCTCCTCCGAGTGTGTTCAGCTGTCCAATGACATTGATTTATCTTTAGTTTAAAGAGATGCAGTAGTCTCATAAGAGAGCTCACACCCAGCACATGCTACCCTAAAACTTCCCAGCTCTGGTAGCAGTGTGTGAAAGGAGGAGTCTGATCTAGTGGTTTGGAATTAGGTACAGTGTATAGGTACAGTGTATATTAGTAGTATTTAGATCAAAGGTTGGTTAGTTATAGCTGGGGAGCCAATCATAAAACTCATAATTTACAAATGCACTGCATTAATAGTTATGGGAGGGGCCTTTGATAAGGAGGAGCACTCTCTTTCCCAGAGGAGCTTCAGTGGCTGAGGAAAGCCTTCATACGAGGAGTCAGAATGTGAGTATAACATTTGATCATGTTGATGCAGGCTCTCCTGGTCCCTAGATTGCTGGATTCCTGTACAGTCTGCTGATTTTCCAGCTCTAATAGACTTACTGGCACTAGGCAACCTGGCACTAAAGCTGGGACTTAAGTCAGATATGCTTGAGCAGGAAAAGCACAAAGCTGTGTAAGAATCTGGCTCAGTTGGATTGCTTATTATAAAACAGTAAGTTCATTTGACTGTAATATAGTAAATGCAGTCTTCATTTTATTGTCTAGTGACTATATTTACTTAAAAATACCAAAGAAATGCAACCAAAACTTCTGCAGTGGTTTAAGTTTCATTTTCTTTGTTTCTGTGAAATTGAAACTATGCTTCACTCGATGTAACCACTGAGGACTTTGTTCTGACTGACTTCCTCATTCCACTCAGTCACTGAGTGCTTTTCCATGGATCAATATGTAAACAGCACTCAAAGGTTAAATAGAACCCAACGGGAAAAGAAACATTTGGTGATGCTGATTAATATTCAGTATTTATTTGAATTTAGCAATGAGGCACATCAGTGATAGCCTTTGGCTGTCCATTGAGGTTTATGTTTTCATTCTTCCAAGTAAGAAGAGCCACTTTTGGATCCATGCAGAACCATATTTATGACAGAGATATGTGAGTGTGAAGAAGTTGGTAAAAAACCCTTACATCAAGTGAAGATATTTTAGACCTGTAAAAGATTACTTACAGTCACACATCTCTATTACAAACACCTTCATTTTTAAGAGTGTAGGATAACTATCTGCACATTGGCACTGTTTAATCTGTATCTGTAACCATACATCTGTAATCTATGTTGCCAAACAACTAAACTGTAGGTTTAGTTGTTATATATCAGCTTCTGCTTCGATGCCAAGATGGTTTATTGATGGCAGTTTCTTATTATCCCATTTTTCAATGTATTACCCAATCTTTCCCTGAGATTTACATCTCTGTAATTAATCATGAATACAGAAAAGAGCACATATAAAGTAAGCTGTTAGTTAAGCAAACTTTTGTGTAAAGTAGTGCTACATGCAAAGTGTTTGAACTATTTAATTTTTACTTAATCTGCACACTCACTTGTAACACATGCACTGAAAACATATACTGTATTTACTTGAATGTGTGCTTAATTTGTCTTCAAACAAAGCAAATTTACAAGCGATTTAGAAACAATTCTGGAAATAGAAGTTTTTACTTTTTCTGTTGGTTTGAGCTACATGACATTTTTCATACAATGTAAAAAAACACTGGAGCTGTCAAATCATGTAAATATTTACAATGATCAGCCTCAAAATTAGCACCTTTGAATTGAAAAACATATTATTTTCATCTAAAGTGTCTTTAAAATTAAGAAATCTTGATGACTAGGTCAGAACATCTCCAAAACATCAGTGCTTCAAGGACAGTTCACAACTGGGGAACTGGTGACAGGCTCATGGGCACCTAAGGCTTGCTGATGTTGAAGGCCACCACCCAACTTACAAAAACCTATAGGGTCTGCTGTAGTGTTTTGGTGCTATATACCACAGGGGACCTTCAGAGGTCTTGTGTCCATGCCTTGAATGGTTAGATCTGCTGTGGTAGCACAATGGGGATGTACTCAATATAATGTGGTACTAATGTTATGACTTAAACACAATGTTATTTCTGTTACAGTACAAAAGCACCAAAAGAAGGAGATGCCAAAATAATCTAACCAGATCCTGCCCAGCTTTTCCAGATCACCTGTGAAAAGGTCGCTGTTTCATTAGATTGTGAATTGCATGAGAAACACCAGTGTTTAATCAACACCTGCTCAAGTGCACTGTCGTCCAAGATTTCTCAGAAGGACCATGGCTTTTTTGCATTTGCTGCGTCTGGCGGCTCTGGTGTCCTCTTGTGTGACTTTTGGCCTGGTAACACATGCAGGTGGTCTCAGTGGAGGGGTTGGTGCGTGGTGTATGTTTTGCTGGACCTTTAGCTTTGCTGGCACTCTTTTAATCTGTCTAGTGGAGATTTTTCATTTGACAGAATGCGTTGAGCATCTCTGGATCAACTTCACGGACACCTTCTTCAGCTATGCAGCCCTTCTTTGTCTCTTCGCCTCAATTGTCTTGTCCCACAGATTTCTTCAGGGCCAACAGAAATACGACAGGCACAGTCACCTAACAGCAGCTGCAGTTTTCTCTTTTCTGGCTACTTTGGCATACCTGCTTCAGGTTTGTGTGGCGTGGAGGGAGCCAAAGTGCTATATGGCCACCTCACAAGGCCATCTACTGGTGTGTCAGACCTTTGTGGCAGCAATAATTTTCTACTTCATCAGCAATCCAGTGTCATACACAGACCAGGGGGCTGTAAGGTGGTGTATGGCGGTTTATTGTATTTGCTTCATTTGCTCAGTGGCCAGCATCATCAAAATCATGTTTTGTAACTTCAGAGAAACAAGATGGCTAAAACACTTCAATCTCTGTGCTTCCATCATGTACTTCAGTGCTGTCATCACTTGGCCTGTGGTTAAGTTCAACAGCCACTATCCGAGTCAAATCTACTCCCCAGATTCCTGCCCAGAGGGTCTGGGATTGTGTCCTTGGGGCATTTTGGTATTGGTGACTGTGCTGACTATCCTCAACTTCCTGCTTTACTCACTGAGCTTGTGTTGTTTCTGCATCTCAGGCTCAGAAACAGAACAGCAGTATATTGGTGCAGGCACATCTACAGAGTACTCCTCAGATCATAGCAGACCACTTCTAGGATATCAGAGACAACATTCACACAATTATCAGAGCCTGAACCAATCTGTGATTGTGGTGTCTGGACAAAATATACTAGTGTGTGAAGCTGCCTTTATTAGTCACACTTACTTAAGGGAATAAATCAACGAATCCCTATGTGGAGGCAATGTGTTCAGCGGCAAGATCAATGGTTTGTTGTGACACATTCAGAAGGCATTTTAGAGTGTGCTGCAGTATTGTACAATGCCAGACCTCCTGTGGTCTTCATTACAGGCCCTTTGACAGCCCAATGTTAATAATGAGGGCCTACAACCAGTGACCATATCTTTTATGAACACACTTCTGTGCGCTATTCTAAAAGAACACTTGTCTGCATACTGCTGCCATCTCAAGAGCCTGCCTTGAAGACACAGGTACTATGTCATGTCATCCCCAGACCTATAAATGATTGAAAATGTGTGGGATGCTATTAGAGGCACTATCAACACTCCACCCCTACCACACAATATTCAGGCTGCATGGGATGGATCATCACAGGACACCTTTAGGAACCTCTACAACTCCATGCAGAGACGTCTGGCGTGTTGCGTTAAACCTAACGCCGTACTGAGAGACACGACTTCTGTATGTGTAGATCAATAAATATTGATCATATCAGCCTACATTTAATCATTTACCTTTACATTCCTTCCCAACTGCACTGCAATCCCACACTAGATGGATGGATGAGTGTTGTAATGCAAGTATCCTTTGAGTAACATTTGTGTAGCAGTTACGTGTGGTTTAATATTCAATGCATGTATTTACTTTTTATTAATTACTGTAATATAACATGTCATAGTTGTCATTACTTAATGAACATTATCTATGTTTGATTAATAAGTGCCTAGTGCAAGACACCTGAAGCTCTCATTCATAACATTCCTGTCATTTTGGAATTCAGTAGCTGTATAATTAAAATGCACTGCAGTAATAATTTTCTAACAGGCTTGTAAAGTAAAGCAGACCTTATGATCTCATTGATGACATAGTGCAACATAAATGCCTAGTACATTATTTGAATGACAGAGCAATTACAATAAGAATTGTTGGGAAAGAATTGTTTCTATGTTCATTCTGGTGTCATCAGTTTTGTGCTTTTTTATATTTGGATATTTAAAAATTTTAATGATGAATGGATAAAAATAAATCATCCAAAATCATGTATGGAGATACATATTTTGTATTGGACAGCGATGATATACAACCAGCACCAAACCACATTTGCACTACCTGTACTACACTATAAACGCCATGTTAAAAACTGTAATTTTCTATTATTTTTTGTCATATTTTCCTATTAAAAACAAATGTGAAGAATATGAAAATCAGATGTAATTTATTACATTTCACACATATCAACTTCTATAGAGGTACTGAACAAGCTTTGTGTGCATTTGCACATCTGTGTCAGCAATGGGTGCAACTTAAGAAATCACTATTTTCCTGGACAATGATTAAGTCTAATCTGATATAGAAGATCTCATTTTGGAATTCTATGAAGTCCAGGACTAGGATTAATCTCTCTCTGGGAAATTGACGCCAACTGTATGTTTGGCCTGTATGTCCTATGTCCAGTCTGTGTTTCAGACACCTTATAAAGATTGGTTTGGTCACTCCAGTGTCTTTAATGTGTTTCCCATATTCTTTGCATGTTGCCACCCATGATATCCCAGAATTTTGTGCTTCCTGTAGCCAAAATCTACCACATGTGCTGTTCCCACCAAAGCCATGCTACTCTGCTTTGTTTACAGTTGGAGCTGCTCACCGATAGTACACCTGTACTAATACTCATTGTAGCAGAGTTTCTAGTCAAGACATTTATCTGAATGCAACCTAAGAACAACTAAGTGTGAAACTAAGTCATCTCTGGTTGAATGTTTGAGGTATTAGGCTGACATGCCTAACAAGCAATAAAGGCAACAGTCCAGAGGTTTTGCTAATGTCTGTATGTTTACAAAAAATCTTGTGTCTTAAACAACATTAACAAATAACCAAGCATGAAATAAGCCATTCAGATGTGCTGAGTTAGGGAATGGAAACCAAGCTCAGCTGAAAGCCCCTGCAGTTTAGACATTGTTCAGATCCTGAGAATTGATCTCAGCTGCTTAATCACAGCTGTCTGCTGAAAAAGAGTGGTGCACTCCATTAAGTTAGGAAAAAAAAACCTAACATTAGCAGTTCTTCTGGGACTATGTTAAATAGGACAATTACTGTTGCTTGGCAGTTGGCAAAATGGCAATGTGTCCCTATATTCTAATTGTCCAACAATATATGCTGGCTGTCTAATGAAAAACATGAATCTCCAAAATGGCAACTAGGATAAGGCAAATATGCTCTTAACTTTGAATGGAAGACAATGTAAAAAACGAGTAATTGACAGTAATTTTACAGCATTTCTTGTGGCCTATTCATACACATACAAACCATACATATCCATGTATCTCTATTTTTATCCATTTTTGCCTTGTCCTGTTGCCATTTTGGACAGCAATTATATATATATACCATTTGAGCTTACAGGTAAGATGCAATGTATGCAGGTTTGAATGCCCATGTTCAATCAATTTACTAATAAGAATTAGATACTAATCCTATACTAATCCTTAATTAAAAAATTGTACCTATTGTTATATATCGTTATGTGTTATATCTGCTGAGTATATTTTTATTGGTTAAATTGCTATAACTTGTCTACATACTTTCATTTCACAAATTCACCAGTTTAACAGCAATTGTACATCACATTGTAAACTGTGATGAGGTTTGTTGTCTGTAGAGCATGTATACATTACTTTCGGCCACAGTTGCAGCTGGGCCTGTAGATCCTGCAACTCATAGATGAAGCTGGCATCCCAGCTGCTTCCATAAATGCTCAGTTGGTGATCTCGGGCCAAGAAAGTGTTGAGTGGATGAGCATTATCCTGCTGAAAAATACCAGTTGGAAGCCCTGCCATGAGAGGCAATACATGAGGCCACAACATGTCTTTGGATACATCATAGAGGTGTGTCTAGCAGACCCCCCATCAAGAGGTACACTATGCAAAAGTAGCCACTTGTAGCAGAAGCCCTTTACACCCTCTTGTTCCAAGATTCATGAGGCAGAATTGAAGTTTTAAATGATGAGCTATAAATGCCATTTTCAGAAAAGGCATCTTTACAGAATTACTGCTGTGCTTTCAGCAAAGAAATATGGGTGCAATCTGTTCAAATTGTTGAAACACCTGGTTAAGCTTGGTTAACTTCAGGACTACCAATTAGGAGTTTCTGCATGCAATAAAAATTAGACTTGCTCAATGTGCTCCTGGACCCCATGCCTTCATCATTGTGATGAAGTTGGTTATGTAACTAAGGAAGTTGTAGCCCACTTCATGGGTAGTGTAGGGAGAGTGGTCAGAGGCTCTGACCAATGGTGAACAGAGCAGTAGAAGACGTTTGTGAGCATTACAGATGAGAGAAATGGAGAATTGGAGCAAAGGAGAAAGCAAGCAAGACAGAGAGTGCATACAAAACTGTCAGTGAGATTAGTTGGGATGGGAACCTGGAATGTATGTAGGTGGTTTTCTATGGTGTGCCAGTGAAACTTTTACATAAAGCAACAGGTCTGCAGACAGCAGGGAAAGTGGCACCTAAAGTAAGTCAAAGAGCAGGTAAGGGTCTGAGAAAGACAGTGGCATTTAAAGTGGCAGTATGTTTTGTTGGTATGTCAGCTGCAGTCGAGGTTCTTGTGGTGGGAATTATAGGTTAGTAACAGTGGGAGCTGAGACTATGACTGACATAATGGACCAGGCAGCTAATGCAACCTTTGAAACTGCATTAAAGACAAGATAAAAAGTTTCTTTGAATGAAAGATTAAGGTCTGTAAGCAGAGGATTACATTTCAGCAATGTGTTCTTATTGTGTTTGTGAATACACCTAAACCTGTTCCAGAGAGTCCTATTCTATTAGGAATACTTCAAAACAGGGATTAGACAAGCTGTGTTCTTGCATTTGCACATCTGTTGTATTCTTGAGATCTAGCAGCCTAAGGTGTTCACAAATATTTGCTCATATAGTGCATATAGTGTATATACACTAACTGTGTGTTTTGTGATTTTCTATTTTTTCCTACAATGTTGTTCAGTTATAGAAAATTCATTTCAAGGGTTTGTTTGGTTTATTTTGGTTTAAAACTTTTTGTTTTAACATCTCTAACAAACTTTTTCAAACATTTTTCATCTTTTCACTTTTTTTTAAGAACTTTAACATGTACATATTACAAACTGTTTTTTCTGTTTATTCTTTTATATAAATGTGCACAACTGTAATAATGGCAGTTTCCATCTGGGATTAATAAACTATTCTGATTCTGATTGTTAGTCCAGATTTCTTTCAATCCCAGGAGAAAAGTTTTTGTTTATACCACTAGAATAAATGTCCCTGAGGGAAATAAGAGAGCAATAAAGTTCTATCCTATCCTATCCTATCCTATCCTATCCTATGCTATCCTATCCTATCCTATCCTATCCTATCATACGGTAGATTCCAGTCATAATAAATCAATTTATTTTTTCAATATGTTAAGAATTTAATGCAAACTAATAAACTGTACCCTCAATTTAACAACCATTCAGTTGAACTATCCTTTCTCTCAATAAATTAAGGAACAATAAATGATTAAAACTATTTTTGATAAGAAATTTAGCTTTTTTGTATGTAACCTGTTGTACAATGATCATCCATCCACCATTGTTTTTGAGCTGAAAATGCAATGCGTTTGTTGTTATTTGTAATTATTAGACTGACAAGTATATTTAAAATAATAATACATTGTTCATAATACTTTGCACAATAATCCAAATTAAGTAAAAAAACCCAAAACTTAAATGCCCTTTATTATATCTGTTATTTGTGTATGTATAAGTAGTTATTGCTTATTAGGGCTTTTATTATGAAATTTGAACACTGTTCATGTATCTGAGCAACATGTGGAACATCGGGCTGTCACTCAAAACGTCTTAGCCAATAGGGACGCGTTCCTCGACAAACCCGAGGTGTAGAGAAACGCACACTGCGGGAACGAGGAGAGACGAGAGAGAAGAGAGAGGAGAGAGAGCCGAGAGAGAGAGAGCAGAGAGAGGAGAGAGACTGATCGGTGAGGAAAAGAGAGATAGACCCAACCTAAAGAGTGAACGATTATAAAGAAATATTTTATTATTGTTATTTATTTGTTTGGTTATTCATTGCTCTTTCTCTAACTCGTATATTTATTTGATTAATTATGAGATTAATTAATTTGGTTCTGTTTGTTTTATATATTACATTTCCAGCAGCACGAGACTTAAACCGGACTTTGTTTTCAACAGACTGTTTCCTGAATTACGGACTTCATTTGTAAGTTTTGTTTTTTATTTTTTATTTTATCTGTGGGTTGATTGTGGATATTATTATTGTTGTTGTTGTTGTTGTTGTTGTTGATTTAATTGTCTAAAAAACCATAATTTATAAAAACGAGCCTCAAAAATAACTCTAGATTAAACGTCTGCCCCCCCGAGATAAAACATCCGCTTCCCTGACATTTCTCAGAAGTGTTATGATAAACTGAGACATACTGAAAGTGAAATCGCCACTTGCCCAGGACGTCAGGGTTGCCAGATTTGCCAGTTTTCCTGAGAATTCATCCATGCAGGTGGGAGAACAGTTCTGTTTGAGTAGGCAGAGGTAATCTGCTGTTGGAGTTTGATTGGAGGGTAGAAGATTCCCATGTGTATCAGAGTGTACTGCACCCTGTATCGGAGAGTGCACTGCACCCTGTCCAGGTTTCATGAGTTTCGGTGGACTTTCCCAACACAGAATCTGGACCTAATAAAGGGATGACGTCCTGCTCCACTGCTACTGAACAGGCCTGAACTTTATCATTTTGCTCTTTTATTTGCCGGCAGGTTTACAGAGGGTGTAAAGTGAGACCAATCACTATAGTGTTCATTTAAGTTGTGATCTCTTATTGAGGTTTCAATAAGGTCCTGTAAGTGAATTTTCTATTGGACAGCAGTTATTAGGTTAAACCTGTATTCATTTTACCTACAGACCACGTCTGACTCCACTTCCTTCACCATATGGTCAGGTTAGTTTCGGTAAGGTTAAGTTAAACACAAACAACTCCAGCTTAGGAGGTGGGAACCACACCCATGACCTCAGACTGATTACTAACACTGCTGCCTTAGTGGTAAATGAGGGCTACGTATCCATACATTCACATTAATTCCCATATTACACAGAAAATGGATGATTGGGTGTAGTTCATTAGTTTGCTATTTACTACAGAGAAAGCTGAGAAGAGGCCAAAGATTGTGGTGAAAGCCATCCACTGTTTACGTGACGACGTTGCAGGGCATTCAGAATGAAAGAATTTAACCACCTGAAGATTGAGATGCTATTTGACCGAACAATATCAATTGAATTATATAAACAATAAAGTCTCTGATTGTGAAAATGAAACATGATGTCCTGCAAGATTCAGAGCTAGGTCCATATTGTCTTTATAATCTTTATATGCTGCTGTTGGGTAGATTAAATCATAAGCACAGTATTAAAGTTTCTCCTGATGTCTACATTATCAGACTCTGAAGGTATGGTCCTAACTCACAAAAAAGTCTTGAACAATAGAGTAACACATTACACACTCTCTTTACCAGTTATGGTAACTGGGCTCTGAATCAGATGACTAGTAAGTTCAAGTGTGCTGGGAATAGGGCAGCACAATATTGGAATAAACCAAAGTTTTTTTTTTATTTTATTTTTGCAAAATATTGTTATAATATAGACAAAATATTAAAAAAATAAGGTTTTCACAAGATTTCACTATGATTTCTGCACTATTTAGTGACACATTTTGAAAAATCACAAAAAACCTGCATGGGTAAAGAAAACAACAGGATAATAAAAATAATGAACTTGATAGGACCATTATATATATATATATATATATACAGTGGGGAAAATAAGTATTTAGTCAGTCACCAATTGTGCAAGTTCTCCCACTTAAAAAGATGAGAGAGGCCGTTAATTGACATCATAGGTAGACCTCAACTATGAGAGACAAAATGTGAAAAAAAAATTGAGAAAATCATTTTGTCTGACTTTTAAAGAATTTATTTGCAAATAATGGTGGAAAATAAGTATTTGGTCAATAACAAAAGTTCATCTCAATACTTTGTTGTATATCCTCTGTTGGCAATGACAGAGGTCAAACGTTTTCTGTAAGTCTTCACAAGGTTGGCACACACTGTTGCTGGTATGTTGGCCCATTCCTCCATGCAGATCTCCTCTAGAGCAGTGATGTTTTGGGGCTGTCGGCGGGCAACACGGACTTTTAACTCCCTCCAAAGGTTTTCGATGGGGTTGAGATCGGGAGACTGGCTAGGCCACTCCAGGACTTTGAAATGTTTCTTACGAAGCCACTCCTTTGTTGCCCTGGCAGTGTGCTTGGGATCATTGTCATGCTGAAAGACCCAGCCACGTTTCATCTTCATTGCCCTTGCTGATGGAAGGAGGTTTGCACCCAAAATCTCACAATACATGGCCCCATTCATTCTTTCATGTACACGGACCAGTCGTCCTGGTCCCTTTGCAGAGAAACAGCCCCAAAGCATGATGTTGCCACCCCCATGCTTCACAGTTGGTATGGTGTTCTTTGGATGCAACTCCGCATTCACTGTCCTCCAAACACGACGAGTTGTGTTTTTACCAAATAGTTCTACTTTGGTTTCATCTGACCATATGACATTCTCCCAATACTCTTCTGGAACATCCAAATGCTCTCTAGCAAACTCCAGACGTGCCTGGATATGGACTGGCTTAAGCAGGGGGACACGTCTGGCACTGCAAGATATGAGTCCCTGGCGTCGTAGTGTGTTGCTGATGGTAGCCTTTGTAACGTTGGTCCCAGCTTTCTGCAGGTCATTCACTAGATCCCCCCTTGTGGTTCTGGGATTTTTCCTCACCGTTCTTGTGATCATTTGACCCCACGGGCTGAGATCTTGCGTGGAGCCCCAGATCGAGGGAGATTAGTAGTGGTCTTGTAGGTCTTCCATTTTCTAATTATTGCTCCCACAGTAGATTTCTTCACACCAAGCTGCTTGCCTATTGCAGATTCAGTCTTCCCAGCCTGGTGCAGGTCTACAATTCGGTTTCTGGTGTCCTCCGACAGCTCTTTCGTCTTCACCATAGTGGAGTTTGGAGTGTGACTGTTTGAGGTTGTGGGCAGGTGTCTTTTATACTGTTAACGACTTCAAACAGGTGCCATTAATACAGGTAATGAGTGGGGGAAAGAGGAGCCTCTTAAAAAAGAAGTTACAGGTCTGTGACAGCCAGAAATCTTGCTTGTTTGTAGGTGACCAAATACTTATTTTCCACCATTATTTGCAAATAAATTCTTTAAAAGTCAGACAAAATTATTTTCTCAATTTTTTTTTTCACATTTTGTCTCTCATAGTTGAGGTCTACCTATGATGTCAATTACAGGCCTCTCTCATCTTTTTAAGTGGGAGAACTTGCACAATTGGTGACTGACTAAATACTTATTTTCCCCACTGTATATGTATGTATGTATGTATGTGTGTATATATATATATATATATATATGATCTCAGCAAAAGTGTCATTGAAGTGTCATTGATCCAACATAGGACATTAGTATGCACTCTGTGTATCCCATACTGCAGTAAAGTAAATTACATCGGAAGATATGAAAGACTTGTAATGAAAATGAGAACAGTGTGAATTTTCCTTGCATCCAGCAGCAAACATGTTTAAAATATGTACATTGTACTTTGCATGATCCATTACACTTCATTGATTATAGCATATGTGCACTTTGCAATAACAGCACTGAAACTATATACTGTGCATCCCTAGCTGGGAGCAGGGAATTATCTAGGACACAAGAACCATTGCACTGTCAATATATTAATTTTGTAATGTAGTTTTGTCATCTTCTAGGAAACATGAAAGAACTGAGGATTGTGCTTCACGGGAAAACTGGTGACGGCAAAAGCAGCACCGGAAACACAATATTAGGTGAAGAAGTATTTCACACTGAAGATTCACCAAACTCAGTCACTTGCAAATGTCAGTCTGGAACAAAGTGCATCAACGGGAGAAAAATAACAGTGTTTGATGTGCCGGGTTTTTTTGACAGTAAACTTCCTGAAGAAAAAGTAAATTGTGAAATAGAGCGATGCATCACTGAGTGTGAACCAGGACCACACGCCTTTTTGATTGTGCTCCGTGTCGGAAGGTACACAAGGGAGGAGAAGGAAACTGTGAAACAAATTACTGATTTGTTTGGAGAGGAAGCACTGAAATATGCAGTGGTCCTTTTCACCCACGGTGATCAACTCTCTGGTAACAAGACCATTGAGGATTTTGTGAAGAAGAGCTTAGAGCTTCAGAAACTTGTGGATAAGTGTGGAGGTCGTGTTCACGTCATTGATAATAAATACTGGAATCAACAGCAGGATGGCTACCGGAGCAACAGAGTTCAGGTTGAGAATCTCTTGAACACGATAGAGAAGATGGTGAAGAAGAATGGAGGAGAGTACTACAGCAATGAGATACTGCAGATGGTGAACAGAGCTGTAGAAATAGAGTTACAGAAAACTGGAAATACAGGAAGTGAAAAAGAGAGGAGAGAGCAAGCAAGACAGAGAGTGCATACAAAACTATCAGTGAAATTAGTCGGGATGGGAACAGGATTTTTATTAGGTGCTTTTTTTGGTGGTTTAACGGCAATGTCCATTATGGCATCCATCATCACGGAAATTTTAGGACTGCAAGCTTTGTTAAAAATATTTGCTGGTAAACCTCCAGCAGTAGGTTTGCAGACTGCAGGGGCAGTGGCAGCTGAAATAACTCCAGCAGTATGTCTGCAGACCGCAGGGGCAGGGGCAGCTGAAGTAACTCCAGCAGTAGGTCTGCAGAATGCAGGGAAAGTGATAGGTAAGTCTCTGACACCGGCATTTAAAGTGGCAGTAGGTTTTGTTGGAACATCAGCTGCAGTCGGGGGTCTTGCGGGGGGAATTATAGGTTATGAAGCAGCAGAGGGAGCAGAGACTATGACTGAAGCAATGACGCAGGCAGCTAATGCAACCTTTGATACTGCAGTAAACGTGAAAGGCAGGATAAAAAGTTTCTTGAAATTACAAGGTTAAAGTCAGAAAAAATGTTAATTTATGTAATTAATAGAAAAGCAATAAAAATGTATACACCAATAGCTGATGTCTCTAACATTGACTGGGAGAAGGTTTTTCCAATTTCTCCATGCAGAATTCTTTCAGGTGTGTGATGTTTAAGGGGTTTCTTTTATGCACAGTCCATTTCAAATCACCAGCATCTTAGTAGACTTGTGTTATTTGCTGTCATTAAATGAAGATCAAATGATCCATATGATTAAAAAGACAAATGTTAAATAAGATAAGGATTTTCATCATGCATCCTAATTTTTCACAATTGTACTTTAAATAAACTACTTGTGATTAAGAATTTATGTTGATTTTTGCTATATATATATATATATATATAAATATAATTTACTATATCTTATTGCTTCATGTGACAGACAGTTATCTCACTGCTAGTTCCTTGTGTGTCTGATATATATGAAATACTGATTTGATTTGTAGAGCTGCTGGTTTGATTATTGCCATTGTATTAAGTATTGATTTATTGTTAACAGATAACAGAACATTGTTAACAGTATTTTTCTAATCAAAGAATGGGTGTTTGATGGGTATCATTAGGTCTGGAGGTTATATTATACTGTTGAGGATTTTGTGTAGTTTAATCTTGAACATAACTGAAGGCCCATGATAATGGATACAAAGTCCATAACATAACTGAACAAGACAATTTCTTTGGTGCCTTTTCTTGTTTTTTTTTGCCAAACTATGAAATACATTAAAAGAAATAAAAACAATCAATCAAAACACTTGTTGGTCTTGCTCTAATTTACAGCTAACTAGTATTATGTCCTTATCCATGTGTCACATAGTCTGGCCTTGACATGTTTTAGATTCTCATATTAACAAACTAACTTGCATAAGCTTTTCACCAAACAACTGCTGCCGCTCAACACAAGCAATTTACACACAATGGATAAACATCACAAACCTGTTGTCTGTCCATAAAATCACATCGATTCCCATATTACACACGCAATACGGTAAAAGGCCACAGTTCATTCGTTGGCTAGTTAATATGTAACGCATTTGAGCCATTGAAGATTGCTGTGAACAGGTTTTTATGTGATACATGGCAGATAATTCCGGATTAACCCCCTAAAATTAATTTATCAATGAATTGTGCTGTCAGCTCCATATGACAGTTCAAACTCAATGCTTTCACTCCTTGTGCTTTGGTATCTCATTTAAAATCTCCAAATTCCCTTTGTAGTCCACTCTGAAACGCTATCTGAGGAGTTTGGTGCATTCTCCCTGTGTGTCCTCCTGCCTCCCAAAATGCTCATGGTAGGTGAATTGGCCATGCTCTATAGCCCCCTAGGCGTGACTGTGTATGTGTGATAGACTGGAGCCCTGTCCAGGTAGTATTCCTGCCTTACACCCGATGACTCCAAGTGGGCTTTGGATTAACCGTGACTCTACTCAGGAAGAAATGGCCCACAGTCCACAGTCACAATCAGTTTAGTACACATTTTACAAATCCTCCTCCTGAGCCCAGGCTTGGAACTTTTGACATCACAAAACAAAAATTGATCTGAAAAGTTCTTAATTATAATTGGTGACAAAACTCAGGACTGATATGCTATAAGGGATACAATATATGATATAATATTTCCTTTATATGTGTTTGGTGTGATTTTGTTAATTTAATCATTTGAATATTCTTTGATTGGCTTATTCATCTCTAAATGAGGACGAAGGGAGAGTTCCTATGTACAGTTTTGTCTATCCTTATTTTAAAATTTCATTGATCTCTGGCAGGTGCAGGTGTTTTCCAGTATCAACACAGCAGAAAGAGCACCATGATATCAGAATAGAAATGCAATTGCTAAGTAGTTCAGGAGCAGGCCTCAATATTCTGATCATATGCTATAAAAAAATCTTTTCCAGTTTGTCCCACTAGGGGTCACCCTTTGACCTTGTTTGTTACCTCAGTCATCTACATCTCTTCTGCTTAATGCTTCAAAGGGACAATTACTGTCTGCATTTTCTGAAGAACATCTTCAGTGATTGTGTCTGTATTTTCAATGAGCTTTGAGTGAAAAGTGAGTTAATCATCTTCAATTACTGCAACCTATATATGATGAAAATATATAATCAAAACAATCAAATGTCAAATGTCATGGGATATAAGTATGTAAATTGATTATGCAGTAACATTATGTCAGGGGACACCTGTATACATTATGAGGTGTTATATTTGGAGTGAGGCTGAAGACCAGTGAACATGCTCATAGCAACGCGTGAATTATTAGAGCTTGAGCGAGTCATGTTAGTGGGTGTCAGATGGGACATTCCATTTCGGCGTTTAACATTTCTCCACTTTGTCATGTGTGGACCAGGAATATGTCATAGAAGGCATTACCAGCCACAGTGTATAGCTCAGTGGCTACCCACGGGTGCTTAATGTGACCAAGCAGACAAGCAACTCTGGCTGAAATCACACCCACATTCAATGCTGGAGCCCCACACGCAAATTTTGTGGAAACAGGACATCTGTCCATGAGCTGAATCTCAAGAGAATGTGGGTCATGCTGCAAGACAATGACCTTAAGATAGATATATACTTAAGTCATATACAAAAGTAGTTCTAACAAAGAATGTTTAAAGAAGGACCTGAAGCAAGTAGTTAATGAGAAAAAAAACATACCCACTAACGTAACAGAGTTCAGGGTGGTTTGTTTATAGAAATGGGCTAAAATGTGCAGGACTTATCAACAGTTACTGGTTGCAGTTACTGCTGCACAAGTGGATCATACCAGATACTTACCACTCACAGACATGTAATATTGGATCATTTTCCTCAATAAGTAAATGAGCAAGTGTAATATTTCTGTCTCATTTGTTTGACATGGTTCACCTTGTATACTTTTGTGGAAATCAGATGATGTTTAGGTCAAATTTATGAAGACATGTAGAATCCAAAGAAATGTAGAATATTCTGAATAAAAAAGCATTTCATGATTTTGCTCTAAAATACATGTTCTTTTGACATTTGTAAGCATGTACAGTGATGTTTGTGGTAAAATAATGACTTTCCACCTGACTCAACACTACAGATTTTGTGGAGACAAAAACATATTAAACAAAGGAACATATTAAAAATGTTGAGAATTTTTCATCCTTTATAATGGCAGTCAAATTTCCAATCCCTGAGCTAAAGCAGTCTCTTATTCATGAGCTGCACAGTCAAACCAGACCTGACTGCACTTGCTGACAATGCATATAAAGATATAAGATGTATGCACAGCAAATATTAAATTCCTCTGGACATTTCTGGCCTCTGTAGCTCTTAGCCAAGGATAAGTCGATTTTCTTTCCCCTTATACTTATTGCTCTCGGGGTGAGCTGCACTGCTTTTGATTGTCATGGAAATTTGAAAAAAATAATTAATTGATTCTGTGCTGAAAGTTAAATGTTTGGTTTTGAGAATGAACAACATGAGGAGGGCATACCATCACTGAAGCACTGAAGCATTCCTCAGGAAATCCTGGACTACAGAGGATTTGCATTTGACATTATCCACAGGTCCATTCCAAGCATGAAATAGCATTTTGAATCCATGAAATATAAACCTCAAATGCTGTGCAACCCACCTGGAAACATATATAAACTGCTTAACAGACACTACAAGCTGTTTTCTAGCTGATGCTGGCAGTCATCCTCTTGACTGCTTTGCCACTGAGCCTACAGAATGGCAAGAAATCTTGCCAAGTATGACTGAAATTAGACCATTAGATCAATTTAAGCATAAATCTAAACAAAATATGTGTGGTGCTTAAAGCTTAACTCTGAAATGTAGCTTTGTACAGAGAATGGGCATTACAGAGATGTAAAAGAGCATCTCAAGGGTTCAGTCAAGGGTTCAGTCCAAAACATAAATGCAAATATCCATGTGAAAACCTCTTGAAACAGCCATTATGTTTAGTTTTTCTCAATAAACATACTAACAGCCATATGCAGTGCTGAGAATTTTGCTTCTTGAAATCGGTTAGTTAAATGGTTCTTCTCGAGGATGGAAAACATCTTGTAGATACCTGTTGTATACTGTCTTATGACACCAAGGGCAGTACCACCAACAGTGGACAGCACAGTGGCTGCAACCGCAGAAATCCAGTGTAATTCAGTGAAATTCTGCATTCAGTGCAGAAGGCCCACACACCTATCCTGCAGGTCCGAGCAGCATCTTTAGCTTTCATGGCATATGAAAACAGAAGACCCATTACAGTACCTCTGTTGACACCACATCACTAGATCCCATTTGGTCTTGTGAGGTCACCAACTGGACCATAGAGGTCATGTGGTGATGAGTCATGGTACAAGTTTGTTTTTGGGCTGATGGTTGGGTTCGTGGGTGGCGCAGAACCCATGAAGACATTTGAACCCAGTTGCCAACAAGCCACTTAGCAGGTTGGTGGTGTTTCCATGCTTGTGTGCTATATTCTCATGGCATATGTTAGGTCCACTGATCATTGACCAGTGTGCTACTCTTCACTGCTTGGTGACAACCTTCTGCATACCCACAATAATGGGATATTTAATGTGCCACCAGACCCAAATTTTGAGATATTCCCAGTACACATGTGAGACTGTGCCAAGGAGTGTTAAATGCTTCCATAACTTGAAATGAAATGTCCCATCTATCTAGTACCCACTATCATGTCTTGATAATTCATGCCACCTTGCCATGAGCAAATTTCTATTTTATATAATAACAAAGTGTTCCAACATTGAGTCAAAAAGCCCCGTTTTCAGTGCCATATAGAACACTTATTGCTATGACAGTAATACAGCAGACACTGTTTGATGTAAATTGTGTGTCAGTACTATTTTCTTCAAACCTTTAAGGTTCTGAATATAATCTTACCTCACTGCAGAGGCAGCTAAACTTCTTGCCTTAGTCATTTCCAGACTTGACTTCTGCAATTCCCAGCAATCTCCCTATATGACTTCTCTGAAACACACCCTTTTCTCCATAATGGAGCATCCAGAACACGGCTGCTCGTCTGTCCATAATTTTCCTAAGTTCTCCCTTGCTGAGATCACTTCATTGGCTTCCTGTGCCAACAAGAGTCAGATGCCCAAGTTGAACTCAGCTCCACAATACCTCTGCACTACACTTTTAACAAAAACACACTATTAAGTATTAATTAATGGGTTCATTGACATTTTCATAAGGTCTGTATTGGGATGAATTGGGGGTTTCCTGGAATGCTATAATCAGTTTCTAACAAAAGTGCTCCAAGTAAGGACAACTGGTTGACAGGTGAGGGTTTGTGTGAAACCATAAGACACCTTGAGAGGTCATATGTCTTATGAGAGTCCTTATCAGAGAGTTGTGTTTTGTTGGCACAATATTAGGCAGATGGTTTTAATGATATGGCTGCTCTGCATACATTTCATATTTGCTAAGAAAAATACATTTGAGCAGTTGTTTTGACAGTGTAGTGTTTCTCAGTACATTGTAGCTCATCCAGTGTTGAAGACAACCTCAGAGTGATTTTCCACATTTCCCTAAAGTATTAAAAGTGATTTAAAGGAACTGATTCACACACATTCCTCACTGCAGTCTCACAAGTCCTTAGTGGATTTAAATGTGCTTGAATTTCACTTAATACACTGACCCACATCTTCAACATTGTTGTGCTGGAATATCCATTATATGTTGTGGTCTTTCCTTTTCTAATGCTCAGGGGAACAGTCTGATTGTGTTTGTATATTTTAATTATCAATACTTTTTAAATGTCAAGTATTATTCTTATGGGAAAGACAGATATCACATATCATGTACCGTGTGTTCAGAACATTTACTATGCATATGAGATGTAATGCGTGTATTAACGTGCAACTCTTTTACCGATGCCAGCACAGAATTTTACAGATCAATGAGTGTAACTTCATTACCTGAACCCACACCTAAAATTAACCTAACCCTAACCTAAACATAACCTAACCCTAAGATTACTCTAAATTTAAGATAACAACAAACCTAACCATAACAATATTACAGTCTGAAATTAATTTCTTTTTAAGAAGCTCAGCAGAGAAAATCATCATGCTGTGATGATGCTGCATTTTCATTCTGTTTTTAATATGTGGCAGGCTGACTTGTGTGAATGTGGCAAAACACCTTCTGAATTGTAATGTATGAATGAAATTTATGAAAGAAGTTCATGCACATGTTGTGAAAACTTCACTGCAAATTCTACAAGGATATTTGAATACAACATCCCCTTTCCTCAACCATGCATTCACCCTACCTGTCTTTAAAAGAATTCTTTTTTAGTATTTCAGAGGCTGACACTTTTCAGGGGCAGACAGTTTTTATCCCTCCTTCCTCCCTCCTTCCCACTTGTTCACACTCGGCAGGATCTAAGAGGACCCAGACATTAGAACCAGGGCCAAAGTCTTTGACTCATAAGTGTTATCAAACAATTTCTAACACATTTCTCATAATAAAACAATTACATGCTCTGCAGAGTCTTCTTGCAGATATGTATTTCCTGGGATATATATATATATATATATATCATGTATGGTATGTATGGGTCATCTAAGGTGTTGCCCAAATAAAACTTTATTGACTTTGGGCAAAGCCAAGAGTATAGAGGAGGACTTGTGACTTTAACATGAATAAATCTACATATCCGTGCAGAGTTTACAGTATTTCTTAGAAAACGTTCCCAGCAGAATCCTGACTAGACATTTTCTGCAGCCAGACGGGACGTGACGATACACCTATAAGTGGGTGTCCTCACTTGAGTTCAGCGCTCTCTGACGTTCCCCACTGTGAGCTTCTGGAGTGGCTCACTTTATCTCGGCTCGCCCAAAATATCTCAGAGCTCTGTGGGGGTGATGGCTCCTGAAAGCCCTTTACAAATCCAGTCTTTGACAGGCTTCACTGAGATGTGTTTTTTTTTCACCCAACAAAGCTTCAGGCATTGGCAAAGCCTCCTCAGCAGGACTCCGCCTGTTCAAAGACACCCATGATGTTTCATCTGTTTGCCACCGTTTCCCTTCATTGCGTTTGCGGTGGGGTGAAGGAGCGCCGACTCGTCCGAGGCCGCTACAAGCTGGCTGGTGGCTGAGGTGGTGTGTGAGAGGGGGTGAGGGCATCTGATTAGATGAAAACACTTGTTTTCACACTTTGTTCGCCGCAGGGGTCCTCTTAGGCTCGTTGGGGACTGATTCCTGCGGTTTCGGTTGGCAGACATTTCATGTGGGAGAGGACGCGAGCAAGTGTCAGTGCGATGAATAGAAATTGGAGGACCAGATTGCTAATTAGAAGACTTTTAACTGATGCGTGCTGTCATATGAATTCAGATTTCCACAGCCACTGTGGCACGAGGCCTAATTCCAGGAGCAGCCTGCAGACATATAACCTCTCAGAGGACGATCACCTTTGGCACTGATTAAGTACTTTCCGTATGGTAGCATAACTACTGGCAACAGAATTGTAGGCCTGGAGCTCAGGGGCCATCTTTATGAGCTTATGTAATTGAGCAATCGTGACTCATCAGTTGCTAAAATAAATGAATTAATACTAAGTTTTTTTTTTTTTTTTTTCCTTGCAAATTCTTGCTAAAACTGCATGGGTCTTATTGGGTGTCCAAGTGAATTATTTGTCCTAGTTCAGTTCTCTTCTTGCGGGAATTGAATTTTAGGACACCCTCAAGTTTATTACTACTTCTAATGTCTAAAACTAGAATCAGATGCAGCCCAGCTGCAGATGATTAAAATATGGTAAGAGAGGATTTTGGAGGAGCTTATTTATTTTTTCTTATTTAAAGCTTGGTTTGCTCTTGTTTGTTGAAGTGAGTGGGATCATGATAGCCAGGTCCATACAGCTCTCTGAGGCCTTCAGAAAGAAGGCTGGAGATGTAGATGAGTCTGGGGTTTAAAAGATCTCAGAACAATTTGAAATCAGCCATAATTTACAAGAAAAACAACAGCAACATGGCCAGGTCAGGCTGTTCTAACAAGTTCAGTTCACAAAGCAGACCACAAGATGTGTGGAGAAGTCTCCAACAAGCTTAAAATGTCATCACCGGACCTACAGGAGACTGTCCCAGTCTCATTCACTTTACTATTGGGCCAGAAACACATGACACACAAAATAACCCTAACCCTAACATAACTTGGGAGAAACCAGGCTCACAAGGGGGGGGGGGACCCCCTCCTCGGGTGTACTGTAGATAAATGAATGTGAACTTGGTATTATAAAAAGACCAATCCAGCCCACAAAATGATTTTAAGCTTCTTTTAATAGCCCATTTCACAATCCTGCACTGCAAAGTAATGTGCGCTTCGACCCCATGCTCCCAACAACTGCTTATAGGACAGAAAAACACTGTAAGCATGGTAACTAAAGCACTGAGGATGAATAAGGTTATGTACTTTGTAAATAAAACAGTTAATTTCCTCAGAGCCAAGGGTTTAAAGACCATCCATTTCAGTCATTTGTTGTTGAGATTGGAGCAGCTCAGGTTCCTTCTTGCATTGCAGAAACAATGCGCAAGCTCCCTCCATTTTATGCCAGATGTCTAGTTCAAGAAAATAGGTATTTGTTCAGGAACTAGGACCAAAGGACAAAGGACGCTGATCAATAGCTAATGTTAAATAAACATATAACTATACTATTTTATAATGTAAGTAATGTCATGTTTCATGGTCTGCTTCAATATATGGACATGACAAACACACATTTTATCCCCCTCTTAGTCTGGGTCATAAATTCAATCTTACAGAAATTTGATGAAAGGTTTTGTTTAATGTGAGGTTATTGTTTTTAAACTAAGAATCTGTTCTACTGCTGATCAGTCAAAGTTTTGTGTTTTTTAATTAATCAGTCAAAATGGAACTGATTGTTTTTTGAAATATGAAATAGTATTTATTTGCTTAACTGTTTATTGTTTGATTTGTTTTAGTCTGATGTGCGTGAACACCTTCTTCTAGTGGACAAAAAACAATTACTATTGAAGCGCATTGTAAACCATTAATGCTGATAATAAATATATGAAAAAGAAACAATTGTATGGGGATAAAAAAAATAGACAAAAGAAAATAAAGTAAAATAATCCACCGCTATCATTTAATAATTTATGCATGAAAGAGTTAATATGGCCATTTAAGTGGTATTTTAATTGTTCAAGGTTCTATTTAAAAGCTTCGCTCTTATTAATTCATTAATAATGTAAATGTTAAATTTGTGTACAGTTTGTAGTTTTACAATTATAAACATTAAGTGTACATTTTTGTGAAGTTCCTGTAAAAATGTCACCTACACCCTAAAAAATGAAGTGCAGATTTGTACTTAAAGAATATAAGGCTTGTTGTTGGGGCTGTATTTTTAAGGTACTATTATTTACCAAAAGTCCATTATTGTACTTTTGAAGGTACTTTTATGAAAGAAGCCTAAAAAGATATTTATATTGAACCTCTGTTTTTAGTGTGTATCCAGCTGGCACACAACTGACCATCAATGATGAAACATGATTAAAATAATGACCATTGTTGCATCAACATTGAAAAACACTGAAATATTGTTTATTTAAATTTTTTTTTATAAATTTGATAACAATGTTGAAATGATAAGACTTTATTCACTTTTCAAACTTAAACATTGACTCAACATTAATTTAACCATGACCATGAGCTTGATTAAACAGTGAATTTACAGTGAAATGCTGGCTGGTAGAAGGTAAGTGGTATATTTACAAAGCACATTTAAAACAACTAGCTTTATATTGAACTGCTTTAAACTTCTAATCATATCATTTCTACCTCCAGCAAAAGAAAAAAAAAACAGCTCACAAAAAAAAGAGCAAAGGAATGTCAAGCTGATTTTATCTGGATATTTTATACAACAAAGATTAAAAAGTAATCTTTGGGTAGATTTCCCCACATGATTGATACATTTTGGAGCTGATTTAATGACGTTTATGTTCTGCTCTTATATAGTTGGAACGCGGTCCAGAACGTCTGCCTTCATTTTTCTACCCTTTATGCTTTCAAAGCCAATATCCTGTGTTTACCTAGGCTATGTTTCAGGGGCGAGTTCTTTATCCTTGTCAATCTGGCCAGCCATGCCTGACTGCCCCAAATCATTACAGTCTCCGTAAAATGTAGAAGCTGAGATTGGGAGATTAGCATCAAACTTTGCCTTCATTTCAGCTCAGTTGGCCTCAAGCATTATGAAGCATTTCATGGGGAGCTTTCTCAGACCGAGTGCTTCAGATGACCACCAAGGGGCACTGTCTTTACATGAAATAACACCAGTGACTGCAGCTCCAGGACTCCATCAGTGGACAGGAATGAATGGTGGCTCAGATTTCCAGGCAGGTTTGTATTCGGGACTACTGCTCTGCCTTGAAAATGAGGTGAATGAGGACATGCTTATAAAAAATCTATGAGACTTGGGTTTGTTCTTGCTACTTTCTCCATTTAATCATTTCATTGTGGAAAAAAATAAAACGAAGTGAGTTCTATTATCAAAAGTGTCCTGGGGGGCCTTTTTAATTTCACATCTCTGCATCTCGTCTGAAGAAGCTCAATAAAATTTCCCAACATGTCATTCAGAAATGTGTAGATTGACGAGACGTTATTACTTCATCACATCAGCTATTCAAATCATGATGTCTACGAGTGTAAATCAGGTTTTTATTTCTATAAACTACTTTAGTGAATAAGTTGGGAGGATAAATGCTGAGTCAGTTTCTGGATCAGATGAGTATGAATTTTTATTTGCTATTTAAACAGATCAGCCATTATATTAAAACCACTTGCATTATATTGTGCAGGTCCATCTCGTGCCATCAAAATGCAAATACTTTTAGTGCTTAAACTGTGAGGTGGGACTATGGACCACACAAATGAGCCTTGGGTGTCCATGATTCTGTGACCAGTTCACTGGGTGCCCTTCCTTGGATACCTTTTGGTAGGAACAGAGCACTGCATATGAAGAACTCACCAGAGAACCTGTCTGATGTTTTGGAGATGCTCTGACCCAGATCCATCACAGTTCAGGTCTTGTGTCTCAGACTCTTATGCTTGTCCATTTTTTCCCTGTTTCCAATACATCAACTTCAAGAACTGATGGTTCCCTGACTGCGTAATACTGCAGCCTGTGTGACTTTTGATCAGCTCATCAGAAATCCTGCTTCATAAGATCAAAGAGAAAATAATGTACAATCCAGAGATGTCCAACTTCTGACGAGTACGTTCATTCATACACTCAATGGGGCTCCTACCATGAATTACTGGCAAGGAGCCAATCACCTTGTGGCATTGCTGAGATGATACTGAAGCTCAGAATGCTTTGATGGTGGCCTTGGGCTCATCTGAATTGCTGGGTAGGGTGTTCCTCATCTTCCTCTTCATAATATCCCATAGATTCTCTGTGAGCCTCAGGCCCAGAGAGTTGGCCGGTCAGTCAAGCACAGCAATATCATGGTCAGTAAACCATTTGGTATTAATTTTGGTACTCTGGGCAGGTGCTGAGCATAAAGTGCTCTAAAATGACCTGGTAGATGATGTGACCTGGTAGACTCTGGGTTTGATAAAGCACAGTGGACCAACACAAGCAGGTGACATGGCACCTAAACCACCACAGACTGCAGAAACTTGGATTCTGTTCCAATAGACTCAAGGAGTTTGAACTGAGACTATATGACCCTTGATTTCCAAATGAAATGCAGAATTTACTTTCATCTGAAAAGAGGATTTTGTTCCAGTTCTTTTCTGATGCTGTCTCTGCTTCAGGAGGGGCTTGATCTTAGGAATGCTGCATTTGTAGCCCCATTCCTGGAGGCGTCAGTGTGTGGTGGCTCTTGATGTACTGACACCAGTCCACTCACTGTGAAGCTCAAGTTCTTGAATCCACTTTTCTTGAACTTTGAATTTAAACTTTCAAACTTGAAACTTGAAATGAATTATTTTATTAATATAAGAAAATGGATTTCTGACTTCCATAAGCTATAAGCCAGACTGATCTGAAACATATCAAAAGCAAAACAGGATTGAAATATTTCACTTTACATGAATATAATATAGATGACAGCTTACCTTTTTAAATCAAACTGTTTTAAAGTGAATTAAATTAATTCCCTGAGATGGATCCCAACACTTTGCCACAGATAATCCAGATAATCAGTGTTATTCACTTCATCTGTCAGTGGTGTTAATGTTCTGATTGGTGTATATCATTCTGGATGAAAAGGCATTAAAGAATTGTCATTTAAAATGAATGAATGAAATAATGAATGAAATGCAAAAAATGATTCAGTCCCTTACCATTGAGGGTGCATTCGCTGCATTTTGAGGAACAGCTTCTTCAGACTCTACATAACCATTCATGCGAATATTTAATTTGATTAATTTCATGTACAGCAAATAATCAAGATTGAATTACACAGATTATATTATTTCAAAATCCTCAGTTCTGCTGCCTTTAGGCAACTATTATATCTGAAACATGGGCTAATTGTGAATGTAATCTATTGCAGTTCAATTAAAAAGCATTTTAGCTCGTATTCATAATATCAAATAAAATAAAATTTTAACATACCATTGATCAGATTTAAGACTCTCATTACTTGTTTTAGATTTAATCTGGGATAATTATGTTTGATAAATAAAACATTTATAAAGGCTGACAGTTTTATTCTTGTGTTATTCTTTTAGTGCTACTTTCTGTTTATTTAATACATTTGACATAATCATATATTAACATAACATAATTAATATCTGAATGTTCTAGTTGATTTATTCTTAATGTCATCTTGAAGATATAACACTGTTACAATTTTAGAAACCTCACACAATGATTAGTGCATGCAGAAGACATCATTTCTATATTTGACTTTTTCTTCACATGACGTTTGGAATAACTTTATATGTGGCTTAAATTGCTACAGTGCAGAATGGTATGTCAAAAACCCCTAAAGGCCAAAACAAGCATTGCCAACACAATGCTACAGGCATCCTGCTTATCTCTGCAGGAGTCCCTGCATGTTTCCTGCTTTGTGGGAAGGATGGATCTCTTGTAATGGTATATAATAACCAGCCTGCCAATTGCAAGGGAGTTCCAGACTGGAGTTTCAAGAGACTTGGAGGCAAACAGGCCTACATGGTTCAGCCTGATTAGGTTAGACCTTTCGCCGGAAAAGTATTTTTGCCCCCACGATAATGCCTTATTCATCAATGTCAGCGTCAAGACTGAGAGCCTACAGCAATTCCTCTTTGATGAATTGCTCCTGATCCAAATTGACATGCATGCTGAACATGGCCATGAACTCCCCGAACACAAACATCAAATTCAATCATCGTATACGCAGTGTCAGGGAGAGACGAGCTAAGGCCAGTTCTCACCTGCTGGCTCCCTGAAGGCAGGGAGTTAGCTGGGAACTAGGTAGCCCAGGCAAGACCGGAGCTTAGTAGAGAAACAAGCTTGCAAGTGCATCGTCCATAATGCTGCAGTGGGTGAGCGTGGATGGGCTTTAGTGCACCACTGGGAACTCTTGCTTATTCTGTTGATGGAGCCTCGGCAATTGAGGGTGTAACTGAGAGACTGTGAACTCTCCCTACGGAGCCATATTTATGGGTCTATCTGACCCCACACCCCACAAGCGAGTACACACAGAGGCACTAAACCTTATTTATACACACATAATGCTTTGTACTTTATGTCTGCCAGCAAGTAGATGGACTTTAATCTGATGCAAAAAATAAATAAATAAATAAATAAATGAAATAGTTGTTCAGTAGCCCCCATTCTGGGAAGGAGGGTAAAAAAACGTGAAATAAATAATTAAATGTGGCACAAAGATAAATCAGATGGTGTTTCAAGTCTGTGGGTTGAATTAAGTTTATCTATCACATTCAAGTTCAATCTGTATTTCATTAGATGTAATTTGAATGTGCTAGATAAACTTAATTCAACCCTCCGAAACTCTATTTGAAGTCTATCGTAATGAATCTAAAGCCTGATAAGCTATTAGTAATAGGGGAGTCCTTAGGATTGAGCCCGTAAAGTCTCGGCATAACGTTCTTATCGGCTCAACAAACTCCTTTCATGTTCACGCATAAAGGCATTCTACCCACAAAGCTTGAGCTGCAGCCGCTCTCCAGTGACCACAGTTCAGCCACAAAGGTCTGAAACTTTACAACAAACTATACTAGTAGTGGACAAGAACTCGAGCAGAGCAGATACGTTTGCCAAACGTCCACATATTGCAACTTTTTGTTGCTTTGTGTATGATTGGCTGTGATGGGTGTGCACAGCCTGTCTGGGAGAAGAAAGGCAAGGCCCTGCCCGGTTCAGTGATGCTGGCCAACTGTCTGGACGGCACGAGATGTGGAACATGTGGAAAATATAAGCATGGAAAATAAGACCTACAGTTTGAAAACATTGAGCCTGATGCCTGATGCTTGTGTCACCCAAAATGACTGGCAGAGTCAGAAACAAAAAATGATGGCTGGCTAATTGGACCGGCCAAGTCAAAACCCTAATTGACCTGTTATATGCTTGGCTGATGGGCTGAGGTAGAAATGACTGACAATAGTTCAGCCCCTGCCTCGCCTACATAACAAGTTATGATGCTGCATTAGTTACACAAGGCACGAAGGGATGTTTTGTGTTGCAAACCCAGTTTGTGACAGAAATTGATGCCTTTGTGCATTTAAGGACTCTATTCTGTATGTAAGCTGTTTCTGTAATGTGGAATTTGGGAATTAGCTTGAGGTCTGTAATCAATTCACATGTCATTTCCAGTGATTACTGTACTGATCTCTTCATCATTTGTCTGACGTAACTGTACGACTGCACCAACATGTCGGTGGCTGACGTGCTGCGGAGTTTTAAAGAAGTCCTGTGTACAGTATCTGACACAACACTGAATTATTACTTCAGTGTTTGGTAAGTAATATCCCTACTGTGCAGAAACAAATACAGCGACCGATCAACACAACGCCACCAAATGTCATTTTATTTTTTTATAAATTATATTTGAGTACAAAATATATTGAATTCTCTTTTGTTCACATACAGCTTTTTTCTTACTTAAATCCATATGACTGGCTTAAGGCAGGTCTTAGTTGTATATGCTTTTTATTCAATCACTCAATCAATAATCCTTTATTTTCACTCAGAAATGCATTGAGGTTTATCCTCATTTGCACTGCACTCAAGCTTTTACAGTGTATTGAAAAATGAATCAGACCTGAGAGAGCTAAATTAACGAATAAATGAAAATGATCAGGATTAACAAATATAAAATGTGCATAATTAATATAATTGTTAAGAGATGCAATACAATAAAGTGTATGTTTAGATATTCTACCATATAGATTGATTGTGTAATAAATGAAGTATAAATGTCTCTCTCTCTCTCTCTCTCTCTCTCTCTCTCCCTCTCTTAATATATATATATATATATATATATATATATATATATATATATATATATATATATATAATATATATATATATATATACATACACACACACACAGGGTTGGACAATGAAACTGAAACACCTGGTTTTAGACCATAATAATTTATTAGTATGGTGAACTAGGGCCTCCTTTTGCAGCCAATACAGCATCAGTTCATCTTGTGAAGGACATTTTTTGGATACAGTCGGGGTTAGCACGAACATCCCTTTCAGACAGCTTCCTCTTGCGTCCACAGTTAATCCTGTTGGATGTGATTCGTCCTTCTTGGTGTTATGTTGACATTACTCTGGATACCGTGGCTCTTGATTCATCACAAAGACGTGCTGTCTTGGTCACCAGATGTAAGCCAGCCAAAGAAAATTGCACCAACAGTTTAGCCTCTTTTGAACTCTGGTAGTGTCACTTCATAATGTTTTTTTTGTTTTGTTCATTGCAATATTTGCAGAGCAAAACTGTTGCTCTTCACCTGCTAATTGAACCTTCATCGCTCCTTACTGAGTGCAAATAATGAAAGATTAGCCACCAAGCTGCTCCAATTTAACCACAGAAACCTCTCACATTACAATGACAGCTGATTCAGTTTCATTGTCCAACCCTGTAGCCATATATATATTATATATATATATATATATATATATATATATATATATATATATATATATATATATATATATGTATATATATATATATAGTGAGATATTATATGATGATCCCCTCCAAGCTGATTTCCAAGCTTAGTCACCTGGGTATCAAGCACATCCCTCTGCAACTGGATTTTTGACTTTCTGACTGACAGACCATAGTCTGATATGTTACACAACAACTCTTTCTCCTCCATCACATTCAACACCAACGTTCCACAAGACTGTGTTCTGAGCCCGATCCTATACTCTCTGTTCACCCACGAGTGTGTTCCTGTTTGAGGTTCCAACACGATAATCAAGTTCACGGATGACACCACAGTGATAAACCTGATCAGAGACAATCCTGATCAGAGACAATGACGAGACTACGAGCCTACAGGGATGAAGTGCAGCATCTGGCTGCATGGTGCATTGACAAGAACCTGGCATTTAAAAGCCAGAAAACCGAGGAGATCATCCTGGATTTCAGGAGGTGTAAAAGCCAGGCTGTACCCCCTTGGATTGGTAAATCAGTGCTTAATGACGTTAAATCTGGTGTGCTGGCGATGGAATTGAACGCATCCAAGCACTGGCTAAGGGCATCTGGGAGAAATCTGGAACCAAGCTTTAGACCAGCTCATAAGATCTCAACTACTTTCTTTAGAAAGTAAAAGTTCTTATTCCTCTTTACTGTGTTTCTGTTTACCTGCATCTGTTCTAACTGGAGTTTCAACACTAGATTCTCTTTTATTGATAAGAGACTAAGAGACACGAGTTTCAATAATGGTATTAGGTGACTAAAAGTTTTGCACAGTATCTTATTGTTTCATATGACTGGACACTCAGCAAAGCATTGTGCTGTATTTTAAAACAAATTAATTTGTAAATAAATGGTCATAACACCATACATTTTCTTCATATAACAGTATTCAGTATCCCTTCCAAGTCATTTCATATCCTTTTTAATTATACCACATGATAATGAATGTGTCAGCCAGAAATCTTTACTGCAGTATTTAATGAAGAAATCTACACTTTCTAAGTGGACTTATGCAGTCCAAGAGTGCTAATTAGCTGATGAATGGGAATCAGGACTGTGCTTTCACTTTCCCTCTCTGGGTTCAGCTCTACAGCAGCTCTGCTGCTTCTGGAAGCTGAAAATGTGAATAAACTTGTTTGGTGCTACATCCCCTAAAACTGCATTTTGCTTAATAAGCAGAGTGTCCAGGTGCTATTAATTGAGTGTATGTTTTTGTTTCTATGCAAAGGGCAAAGGAAATATAACTTACTTTAGCAGACATTCTCTACTACAATACAAAAACACATTTTCATTGCTACATTTTATCAATAACTTTTTTTGCAGTTATCTTTTAAAACCTTTCTCCAAAATATGTCCTTTACAGGAGAAGATACAGCAAAATCACTGAATGGAAACTCTAACCATCCTAAGAATGAAGATGTTTCAAATGGTTCTTTGGAATTACTATGGAATTGCTCAAAAAGGCATTTGAAGCACGTCTATTTGTTTAAGTGTAGGTTCCAATTAAATGTGAGCATTATATGTGTGGCCATTTGGACTTTTCCCCAGTCCTATTCCATTGCAATCCATTTCAGTCACATTTCAGAACATTAAACCTGTGTCTCCAGATTCAAATCCACAGGCCAATTTCAGCCTCACTCAAACAACCAGTGTTGCTTTGTTCATGTGATTGGTCATTACTGTCACTGGGGATTAGAAAGTTTTCAAAATCATCTATTGATTCCCGAGTTTTTACCACTATCTACTAAATAGTCCCCCCCTATAGTGCAGCACTAATGAGGGAGTAGGGATCATTTTGGTTACAACCTCAGTCTTAATGAAATATAAAGCATTTAGCATGTCACTAATGGCAAGTAGAAGAGCACTGCAATTACTGGGCCGATTCCTGGAGAATAATAGTAGAGTCAATTCAGTTCTATTACCCTCAAGAACAGGACTGCCCTGGCCACTGATTCTCTCAAAGAGATAACCCTTAATGGGTCTCATAATCAATGGCAAACCAATTGGAAATCCCTTCAGTGGACTGTTTGGATCTTGTAGATGTCAGAACTCCCAGACTCTGTTTAATCTCCATACGAACCCTTCGGACCAGATTTGGACAAGTGATTTCACCATCGGCTTTTTGTCACTTTCGATGGCCGCCGGCGATTTTCCTGGCAGCAGTGCACCAATGGGAAGCTCGGATTGGTTGTTGTTGAGGCATGTGCTCTGCATAGGGATGGTGGGGGCTTGGGCTGATGAGTGCTGTGCACTTGTTTGCTAATGCAGAGGCTGATCTGCGATTCTCTTTGTAAAGGCGTCTCTTCTGCTCACTGCCTGACAGGCCGGGAGATGAGTGCGAGCATGTGGGGGGGATACACAGGGGAGGCCGTCAGCACATTTGGGTATTACCTTCAAAGCCTTTTGCCCGCATGCTGGATCATGCTGGCATTAGCCTCATAAAAACACTGAAGTAGTGTAAAAGATAAGGGTTACAGTGTGCCAAGGTGAAATGCATTGCAGTTGTTGAGCTCTCTCTCTCTCTCTCTCTCTCTCTCTCTCTCTCTCTCTCTCTCTCTCTCTCTCTCTCGTGCTTGCTCACTCTCTCCCAGCCTTTTAAACGTCACTCAGGGCATTCTGCAATGTCGTTTCACGCAGTGCACTTAATTGCTAAAGAAAGCGAACCCTGATATAGGACAGCGTAAATAAATGAAGAATCCCATCGACGGCCTTTGAAATTCCCCTGCATTTAATCTCCTCCCTCCCCCCACATGACGAGTTCAAATAACTCCCTGCTGCTAGTGTAATCTACACTTTTCATATTCATTAATAATTATAAAGGTTTGCAGACTATTATTATGGGCCTGAATTCTCTTGGCAACCCTGGCCTGCCCCACTTTAGGCTGTCAAACCTGCGTACATTCTGTTCTGTTTGAGCTCATTTAGCTGTGAGAAGGCAGTCTAGAGCAGAGGCTTGTTCAGCATGCACTCCAAAGAGTCTTCCGAGTCCATGTGGTATTTTGATATGTCATGTCTAACTACTGTACAGTAGTATTATACAATATTTTCACAGTCTCAATTCATTCCTGCTCACTCTGCTTCCTGGCTTTAAAACTAAAAACATACATAAAACCCACGCACCCACTGACCACTGTTATTAGAAATACAGCACTGTGTGAATGTTAGAGTCCACCTTTCATTTATTGTGAAAAGATTTGACATAAGATATAGGTTTCATACCCTATATGCAAATATATGGTTATCATACCCTGTATATATTTGCTTAATATCAGTATTGGAAAAAAAAATAGAATCTGTAGTAAAAATATTTGCTGGAAACAAATTAGTTCAAAAGAGCTCAACATCATGTGTGTCTTTTATATTTTTTAAACTATTTTCAAAAGGCAGACATTTCACATCTATTCATGTATTGTTTCAAATATTGTGAAGTGGAGTGCTTGTCCAATCAAGAAAACTCATGTAACAATAAGAAGAGCAAGAAAAATGAGATGAAGAGTTGTGAAATACCATCTACATATACCATATTTTATGGTTCTAACCATAATCTATACAATAGCAACCCTGACCTATGATGAATGAGGTGGAACGTAGTTGAAATATTGTACCTCACCAGATGGACCCCAGTCTGTAACTGTACACCTATATATTGACCTCTAAGGCAGGTAGATCTTATAAGGTGGTCAGTGAGGGAGATGGCAGGGCTGGTGTTTCTAATAACGTGGAAGGGGAATGTGTTAGATTGATGTTAGAACATTTATGGAGATTTCATTTCATCAAATTCCCTTCCAGTCAGTAAAGTTGTGTAAGACGCCTTCACGGATTCTGAGCTGATCAAATTATTTGCAAATCATCACCTCCATGGATTGTGATAAGCTGCGTGTGCTACATATTTCTGTCACTCTGCCCAGGTTCTGCACAGCACCTTGCCTTACAAACTCTGCAATTATACAAGCACATCCCATACAATTTCCACCTACGGGGCTATTGTCATTGTTCTCCCTGGTCACAGAAATGCAGCCGCGGGAATTCACTGTAGACCAATAATAACAAGCATTAAAAAATGTTGCTCTTGCTGAAAATGTTGGGCTGAAGTCTGCTGTGCACACTGCTCTCCTAAAAATAAAGCTACAACAATATCTGTAATAGAAATGTATGTGTAAGACCCTTTCAAAAGGATTAAAGAAGTCAGTTTACCAGTGAAAAGCTCTTGTTCGGAAAAATACTTCTTTATGGAACCAAAAATGAAATGAAAACTGTGTTTCAGCCTTATTTTTAGGAATGTAGGAATGTCTTTTTCTAGTCATGCCTTGAAACAGATCAGATTAAGTATTGTGAAACAAAAACATGTTCTGGAGACACTTTCCAAGCTCTCCTGGGGATTCCAAGAGGGAACTAAAGTTCATGTGAAAACGCCCTGAATAGAAGATCTCACAAAATACGAAAAATGTTAGCCAGGAGTGCTTCAGTCTGCATTCTACAGAGATGCTGTAGATATACTGCCTCAAAGCAGTCTTTCTCAGATTTTCCCAAAGGAACCATGAACTCAAGAGAGAATAAGCTTGGCAGCCACATTCACAGCAAATCACCAAAACTCTTGTTATTAGCCCAGTTAAGATTAGATTAGTTCTTTGGATCTGCATGTTTCCACTGTGATAGGTCTTACATCTGAATGACAACAAAGTGATGAGTGGAAGACTGAGGTTCTACTCAGAAATGCCTCCCAAAAAGGACTAACTTGTACTTGTAATTTTGCACAGTTCTGTGCAAATCTTAGAGACAGATGCTCAGTTTTTGTTTAGATATGCTCTAGACCTTCACCAGTGGTCAATTTCTGACCACACAACTGCTCTTGCCTCAGTAGTTGTTAAGAGGTGGACCCACTGATACCTACAGATTTCCCCAAAGGAACCATGAATCCAGGAGAGAATACACTTGGGGGCCACATGGATTGGATTAGTTTATTGGAACTTAATATTTCCTCTGTTATAAGTCTTGTTGGGTGGCAACAAACTGATCAGTGGAAGGAAGGTTCTAGTGGGTTGTATTTTCCACTATGCTGGAAGTTTGCATCGCAAGACATCAGGCTTGGGAGGGTTACTTTAAAAATGTATTTTCTTACATCTTACTGATTACATTACTGATGATCTGTTCACAAAAATGTAATTTGAACGTAATCCAGGGGATTACTTTATTAAAGTAAGGTAATCTGAGTACCAGAGGTGTTGCTTGGCACCAAGCAAGTCAACTGCTTAGGGCCCTAGGCCAGCGGGGGACATGGCAGTAGATACACAACCTTCAGGAAAGTAGAAGGGCAGATTTTTTTCTTATGTTTTCTTTGACATTTAAAATAAGTTTTTAAATTAAGTTAACCGAAATGGCAGAGCAGCTTAGTGGGTAATGCTCTGCTGTGAAGTGATGTGATAACTGCAAAGTTATGAACAGAAATTTAGACAAAGATACTCAAAAGGTGTATATATATGTGCTATATGTGTAGTGTGGTGTGTGCATCGTGTTCTATTTTCCATGTATCTGTGGAACTACTGAATGAAAGGCAAATAGTAAACAATGAACAGTGAAAGATGTGACCAAGAGGAACATTTAAAAGAATTGAAAAATGGGAATTCTATGATGGGAATTCTATGAGCTTTTAAAAATGATATTATTAACATGTTAATATTATTAAGTGTCATCTTCTATTTCACTTTATTATCTTTCTCAGGGTAATTACTTTTTTGGCACCAACAGGGTCCCTCCTTCAATTAATGATAACTGTAAGTTTAGTTTTCCACTTCATTTATATGGAGTATGCACTGCGCTGCTTTGTACATGAAATTCACCTGTTGTGAGACACTGAAATGCACTGAAACAACAACAGCATGTCCATCATACAGCAGCCCTAGTTCATTACCATAGATTCAATGGTGATTTTCTCACCTTCAAATGTAATATTAAAGTGCCGTCTTCTGAAGCTGAGAGTACATTCACTGTTGGAATGTCTAATTAACATTTGACAGTGATATTCTTTTACTTAAGTATGTTTATTCAAAGTTTTTATTGCATGCTATGTGTGTGTGACGCACCTGCAATTCCATGCATGAAAGGCCACAACTAGGGCTTTAATGATTCCTTGAGAAACTCCTTGAGAAACTATTACTAAAAATGATTGATGTAAATTCTTTGCTTTGATGCTTTGTTTGATACAAATGATCATATACAGCTCACTGAATTCTGCACAGAGGACTTAAACTCTGGCTGGGTGATGTGAAGGAGACGAAATTTGGTGGTGTAGAGTGCAAAAGTGCAAAAAACTCCAAAAAAAAACCAGATGATATCAACACAGTTTGAGTGTGTTTCTATGGCATTATTCTACTGCCAAAAGTAGAGTTTTTATTTTTAAATTTAGTGGGAGAGCACAAGTCATGCTGCAGGTTTCATTTGTTCACATTCAGAATTTTAATGTGCTCTCTCAAATGTACGATGCTCCTGCTCAGACTGCCTTTGCTCTTGTGCATGAACAATTTCAATTTAAATAAAAAGCAGAATAATCAGGTGGTGTTGCAGCAATTGGAGCCTAAAATGCAACAGTCTTTGCAACCAGTATATTCAGAGACATAGAGAAGAGCAGGACAACATTTAAACATAGTAAATAAATGTAGAGTAGCTCGATGTATGTACTTACAGTATGATATGTGGCCCTAAGAACAAAGTATATAATTATAATTATTATACTTTTCCTATTTTCCAGTGGACTACAGCTTTGGATGGGCAGCTTTGAATGCACACCTGCACCATGTTTAAAATGTTTTTTTTTTTTGATCATATGTATTACTGCTCTTTAATTAAGTACAAACAGTTATCTGATTACTTGATTAACTGATGGAATAATTTGTAGAATATTAAATATTACTAATATTACTAAAATAATCAATAGCTGCAGCACTAGTCACAATAAATCACTCCACTCCTTGATACGATTTCCTGTTTTGGCTGTAATGTAATCCTGCTGGTAAACATGTACCTGTAATCTAATTACGTACTCTTTTACTTTAACTGTAATGTATTGCAGTTGCTGTTTGTTTGTATCCTGATTACAGAAGAGTGTTACATGTATTCTGTTACTACCCAACCCTGTACATCATCATGTGATCAGAGAAGACTTGATTATATTACCTCTTTAATCATCCCGCAGGAGTTTGCTTATCTGATTGACCTCATTTCATTTCCGCTCATGCTCATTTCTACCATCCCAACCAAGTAAGTTGAAAGACCCTTCCAAGCCCTCCATCGTTTCACATTTCAAGTGTTTGATATGGATATTTGCTAGGAGTCTAAATATGATCAGTAGTGGAGTCATGGTTCAGTACACATCATGGTTTGGACCTCACAGTTTGGAGCGAGCTAAAAGGAGACTGAATGTCACACCTAAATTCAAGGATTAAGAGGTGTGTCCCAATACTTTTGCCCACCCTATTGTGTATTTTTGCATCCCAGAAAGAGAATATGTTCAGGTATGAGGATGTATGTTCACCTTAATCGAATGATGTCCTCAAATAACCCAGAAAATCAGCAGTAAAGAATGAATGAGCTTTTAATGTGTCTTGGTGCACCCCCCCCCACCCACACACACACACACACACACACACACACACACACACACACACACACATTATTCATTATTATTCCTAACGTCCCTTAGTGCTACCAACTCGATCTCAGTCACATGCCATGTGGTGAGTAGCATTATTATATTCCTCTGGTCAAAGTAATGATACATTATTGATAAGGGGACACTGGACCACCTCATTTGCTGCAATGCTCAGGTGTACTGGAGTAATGATGGTTTGATGGTGGCCATAAAAGTAACAGTAGCAAGAAATTAGGGTCCATTTAAATTTCAACATAGTTGGTGATCCAAGGCAGGGTGGGAAAGCAGTCCAAGAGTGTGGGCAGCCAGTGTGAAGGGTTGGCCAGAGAGCCTGAGGTCTGTCTCAGACAGGGTGGCAGGGGAGCACAACCTCAGCCCCTGAAGGGGTGACAGTGGAATTCAAGGTGTTTAGATTCATGGAGAACTGAGAATGTAAACATTACCAGAGTGTGTCGAGTTACTCCGGCAGACCTGACTATAACAGCCGAACTAAAAGGTGAGAACGAGAAGGTAACATAAACATGGGACCACCCAGAAACATTGGCATCCATTTGGTCCACAGACCTGCGTGAAGTGAAGTGGCCGGACGACAGCACCAGCAGTGGTGAATCAACATGTTGGTGAATCACAGCACGAAACCATTCCTCCTTATCAAGTACTTCTAGCGTAGGTTCCGCACTGGAATAATGCTAACCAGGGTGTAATGTGACAACAGAAATGCTGAAAAACGGCATATCGCAACCTCTAGTGCACAGATCTGAGAAGAGCATGAGGGGTCAATAACAAAAGGACATAATCTCCAAAAATCCTGACTTAATCTATGACTTGTATCCCAAGAAAAGATGTACAGATATGCCAACCGCGTGCCCTCCCGACTAATGCTACAACAAGGTCTCCTGGCATAATTCAATAATACAAGGCCGCGTGGGGAAGATACAGATAATAAGGGGATTAGAAATAGATGCCGGCTAGCGCTGTCCCGCTGAGACGGACGTGTTTGAGGGTTTCGGAGTGGCTGGCAGGGCAGGGGGTAAGAGATTAGCTACAGCTTTGGACTTGTCTAAGGCAATTCCACACAAAGCCAGAAACCCAGCTGGAGAGAGTCGTACCCCCTCCTTCAGCTTCTGCCCAGCCACAACCACAGTAACAGGGTCTGCATGGAGAAAACTACTTATTGCTTACTGCTACACTTACTAGATCTATCTATGTGTCCATTTATCTACTTGTCTGTCTGCCTCTCTATATACACTATATGGGCAAAAGTATTGGGACACCCCATTCATTGTTTCCCTTTAAATTAAGGGTATTAAAAATGAGTTTAGCCTGCTTTTGTTGGAGTAACTGTCTCTACTCTCCAGGTAATGCTTTCTACTATATTTTAGAACATTGCTGTGAGGATTTGATTGCATTCAGTGACAAGAGTGAAATCACAATGTTGGATGATTACCACCCCACCTTATTTCCAAAAGTACTTTCCAGAGAACACAGTTCCACACCTCCACAGCTCAATGCTACCCCCCTAGTCCATGCCTGGCATTAGGCATGATGCGAACAGGCTCATGTTAATCTGCTCTAGAGAGAACTACTCTATTGGCAGTTCTTCTGTACAGGGACTCGGCACGCTGTGTGTGCATTTGCACATTTGTGTCTGTAATGGGTGCAACTTACAGTAGCTGAATGCTTTTATTTGAAGGGGTGTCCACAAACATTTGGACATATTGGACATGATGATTTATGTGAGTCCTGTATTTCAAGGCTGTGGTTGAAGCATCTGAAAGTTATCTGTTTCAAAAAGTGAGTTCACTTCGTAAGTCTTAAGTCATGCCATAAATGTCTCTGAGATGATATGGGACAACATGGGCAATTTTATGGTGTAGCCGAGTGAAGCCTAAATTTATGACACGACCAGGAAAGCTAAAAAATAAAGCTCTGAAGAAAGCATCTCGCTTCAGAAGACATATGACTGTGGTGTTATGATTTCTGCTTGGAAAAATCCCAGTAATTTTTGTGGCAGATGAGGAACTGCCAACTGAACGTCAGTGATCTGTTGAAAAAACTTTTACTGGTTTACACTTACAGTAAGTGTAGGCACCATATACGCCAACATATGTATGTTGAATTGCTTTATGAGGAGGTTCTGTAGTAAAGGTAGAACATAGCAACTCATTCAAATCAATGAAATGGTTCTTCTCTGTGTTCTTTTAAGAAACGTTTCCTATTCTTTGCATCACTGTCCCCTTTAGCAATACTATATAGAATCTGCTTCACTTAGAGTGCACAATATCCATGTTTCTACCCAGCAGTGAAGATTTACTTGTAGTCTCGTCTTTTTACTGTAACCCTATGAATCAATCTACTGTACAATGTCACATGACTGACCTTTCAAAACTGAAATGTGCTTGAAAAATATCAGCTTTATGTTGAAAATAAAATATTTTTTTTTTTTCGGAATCTAATTATTATATTTTGATCATAAGATCATTTCAAAATCTATATGTCAAAAATGAGAAACAAGAATAGTGATAGTTAGAAAGTAAGGATCAGGAACAAATATGTTGTCAAAGTCTATAATGAAGCATGAAACGTATGTCAATTGTCAATAATTGAATATATGTTTAAAAGTTTTTAGAAAAAAAAATAACCAAGTACATTCATGTTCATTAAAAAAGTCGAAGATGAGGGACATTGGTATATAATGCTGTTTGCATTAGAAAATTAGTTACAAAATTGGTATATCAAAATGAATTCTCTTAAGACATTAATCAAAGGTGGCTTAATCACATCATTAGACCTGTTGGGTGACTTAGTTTTATTCCTATACCTGTAGAAGGACATACCAACCTTTATTTGTAAAGGCAGCAGGTCCAAAGGCCAGTTAGGTGAGAGGAGTTTTACAGGATGAGTTGGTTTAATTTGAGTTTGAAAAAATGCTTCTTAGTAAAGTCAGAAAAAGGCGAGAAAATGACAAAAGATTCTGGCTCTGAAGAAGCAGATTTGCTGGAGGTTAGTAAGTAAGGAAGAAAGCAAGCTAGTGAGCATCATTTATGTCATATAGTGAATTTGATAATACAGACCTGTTACTCATTTAAAGTATATATTTACCTTCATTTCCTGCTTCTGGATCTCTCAGCTCATCCAGAAATGCATGTGATGTGAAATGTGTATCTGTTTCTGATTGTAGGGGGAGGTGAAGAGGAAAAAATTTTAATACAACTCATTTTACTGCTTTAACTGGTACTATATACCATTAATTCCTATTTAGATCTCTGTTAAAAAAATGTGTATTTCTGACTCTATTATTCCGAGGTAAGAAAAGTCCAAATTGGTATGTTTGCTGAGCTTTAATTAGGCCAATACTTTGTCCAGAAAACGGATTAAAAACACCCTATTATTTATTTTTACATTCTTTATTAACATTTAGATGCTCCTCCAGCCCTCTTTCACAATAATTAGGCGTACCCAGCACTGTGCCTGGGCTAAATGGTGATTAAAGAGAGAGAAAGAGAGCCACACTCTCTTGAGAAAAGGCGAGTTTTTAGATGATGAAATGTACAACATAGTAGTTACTTTCATGTTCATTACTATCCTTTGCAAAACCTCATGCACTCATGCAGTTTACTATGGGAAGGCTTTTGGCTGTGTCCTCGTCTTGGTTTGGTGTCAATATATTATTTGTTGTAAAAAAAAAAAAAGACAAATAACATTTAACTGACATTTAACTGAACAGAACTGAACTGTACACCTTATTCATGCTGTCACACACTGGAGAGACACTGTTTCCCATGAAGGCTGTGGCTTTTTGCACAACAGCCAGAGAATTACAATCATCAACAGCTTGATTAAACCCCTTCCCTGGCTCATAGTGAAAAAAAAAGATTTGGAAGATTTAGAAAACTCAGAACTCAATGTGAGCACGCGTACAAAAGGACCAGCAATGCAAATGACCAGAAGGCTTGCGAAAAAAGCATGGTTTGCAATGGCGAGCAGTGAAACCGACAGGGGAAATCACACGTTTGCATACACAATTGCACTCAAAGCAGGCTCAGAAAATCTGCCGACCACTCTCACACTTTCCTACTGCCCAGAAATCAGACAAAAAAAGAGAAAACAACACACAAATGGAGGGCTAAGTGTGGGGGGCTGAAAATCCATTATGGCTGCATGAGTGAGACTTTATAGTGGAAATGCAGTGACATCACCAGTCCACAAAATTGTAAAACCAGCCTCACCACGACTTCTCTCAGCTTCTGCAGCCGTATCAATCTAGATGCTGCGGTCTCTTCTCTGACTTCAAACACTCAGACAGGCCAACGGCCCAGTGCAGGCCATCTCGTTTTTAGCCCAGAGGAAGCAGGAGGTGTGAAGAAAGCTCTCCACATTCCAACGTTTCTTTGCTGTGCTTGTTATTTTTGGACTTTCGGAAACTCATCACCTGCACTGTGAGGAGAGATGAAGACATGTAATGAGGTCAGTGCTGGTCAGAGTTCTGGCCAAACGTTTGTGCTTGGCTTGGACGTGGATCGTGTTAATGTGTTTAGAATGAAAACTTTGCTGCCTCGCCCTCACCAGAGCGGAGATGAGAGAGGATTTCAGGATATGGCCCAATGTCAAGAATCTGCTGACCCTATGTCGTCAAACCCACAGAACTGCTTTATTGTTATGACGTTAATCTAGGAAGAGACAACAGCCCACCCTGTCGAACCGCTGTCATCAAAAACTAGAACGCTTCACTGAAAGCCTTTGTCAGTCTCTTTATCAAGACCAGATGAGCTGTCCACCTGAGGTCAGTGTAAGATCTGTTTTTGAGCCATCGCTGCTGAGCCAGAATTTATGATAAATATGATCTGAGACATGAATCACATGGTGCATGCCTCAGCAGACGGGAATGCATGGGAACAAGGTGTTTTGAATCAAACAGACCAGAGAGGAACCCCGCTGTGCTTTGAACACAGTAGACTCGTTAGAAATGTGTTCGAATGTGATGTGCTATTTTCTTTCCCCACACACAGATTAAAACATGTCCTCGTCTAAAAGGATTTTTAACGGAGCATCCTCGTTGTCATTGCAATTCATGGCAAGACTAGACTTAATCTGCATCTGGGAAACCAGCCCATAGTTACTGTGACCACACTTAAAGAGTTCACCAAGTGACAGAGCATGGAAATCACTCTGTTTCCTTGCCAATCAAGGCTGTGCAAACAGGAACATCCGAACTGTTTGTACACACTGGAACGCCACACAGGATGTACTAATTGCCTGTTTGACATCTTTGTCACAGTTGGACATGTCTCCAGCAACCATCACCTCAGTGAGCCTTACTTGGCTCCCCGGCCCTTACGTTGGTGTGCAAAAAGGTTTGTAGATGCTCAACTTCATGAAACAGATTAACTCTCGTTTTGGCTGTGAAGGGCAGTCAATGCAAGTACAGCACAGAATAAGGCTTTACATGGATTATGGCCGGGGAAAGGGAAAAAGAGGAGAGAGAGAGAGAGAGAGAGAGAGAGAGAGAGAGAGAGAGAGAGAGAGAGCTTGAGCAAATACGAACTCATCTTGCTGCATGTAAAATCCTCTATTTTCAGCAAGGAGCCAGGACTGAGTATTCTCAGGGGAACATGAACTCCACCTTGAGGCTTAGTTAACACAAAAGGAAGAAGACATTGGATTCAGACCTCTTCACTGTTTCCCTCTTCTTTGTTTTTGTTACAGACTTAATTAAAACCATTTTTTCATAGTTAAACCCTGAATTTGGTACTTTGTACAATCTTTGTCAGAAATTATAGCGCTGAGTCTTCTTGGGTATGCCTCTCCCAGTTTTTCACATCTGGATTTGCGTATTGGAGGTCCTCTGAAGTTCTGTCAGATTGTTTGGGGAGCGACTGTGACCTCTACCAGATTTTCAGTAGGACTCAGTTTTGGCTGGGCCACTGAAGGGCGTTCCAAGACTTCTATCAAAGTCACCTCAGTGTTGCCTTGGCTGTGTGCTTAGTTTGCACTCCAGAGGAGGTCTTGTTTTTAAGGCCTCTGTGTGTCGCTGTATTCATGGTTACCCAAAGTCTGACTGGTCTCTACTCTCTGTTGCTGGGAAGCACACCTCTTACACTATAATGTCATTACCATGCTTCACAGTATGGAAAGTGATGGTATTCACCAAGTGATGAGTAGCACATGGCCTTTGCCAGACCTAGCTGTTCAGGCTGAAGAGTTTAATGTTGGTCTGATCAGAGCACAGAATGCATTTCCTCCTGCTTTTGGAGAGTACTCAGAGTAAGTGCCATTTTCAAACTCCAGGTGGGCTGTCAGTGCCTTTTAGCTAGAAGTGCCCTCCGTCTAGCCTCTCTAACCACAAAGATATGATTCATGAAGTGTTGCAGAGATGGGTGTCCTTCTGGCAGGTTCTTTAATCTTTGCACATGATCTCTGAAGTTCTGCTGGATTAGCCATTGTGTTCTAGGTCCCCTTCTTGACTAAAGCTGTGTTTTGGGGTCAAAATGACACAAATCCACAAATTCCTTTGGTCATAAAGTAACAACAAATCCTGTTCCTATCACAGTAGCTGTGAGACATGTTCATATATGGGCCTTGATCAGATTAAAAATAACAATTATATATATTTAAATATTAAATTTAAATATTTATATGTTTTTTTTTTCAAAAACACACAAGCCAGCCTGCCATGCTGATTTTCTCTATTTTGCAGCTTATTAACTGGGATCTATTTGATGGAAACTCATGCAGAAACAGTTTTAATTTTTAATTTTAAATGTACCATTTACTATGCTTGTGGTTAGGGTCAGGGTTGGTGTTTGGTTAAGTTTAGGTTGTGGTTAAGGCTGGTGGCAGTTAAATTCATTAAAGATCATTAAATTTAGGTGGAGGTGTACATTCAAATAAATAGCTACAATGGTAGCTTTTCTGTTCAATTCTCCTTTCATATCATTTCATTTCTGCTTGTCTGAGCTGCATCAGTAATTTGTGCATATGCATGAGAGTCTCACTATATTTAGTGCACATTGCACAAATCCTGAAATGCTCTTTTAATCACATATGTATGAATTCCTCTTGAGACCAGACTAATTCCTGTCCTGTTTAAAAGATACACCCACTACTTGGAAAAAGAAAGTGCTGGAGAATTTCCAGCGTTTCCTTTGTGACATTAAAAAGCACACACATCATGCTGAAATACATCAACTCTACTATATTTGCGTCACACTCACTGATAAGTGTAACGTTTTCAATTTCAAAAAGATGAAAGCTTACCTACATTTAATAAACTCATGCAATATCTAGTATCTTGTAAATATGACTTCATCAGCTGCTCGAGTGCAATTTACAAGACAGAAAACCGGTGTTTCCGATATTGCATGGGGCTTGCGGTGTGAATATCGCCCGAGGCCCTTTATATCTGGTCTCTGAGTTTTGCCAGAGGGCCAGCTTTGTAAGGCCTGTTGGTAGTTCTAAACTTCTTCCATTACACAGTGACGAAGCCTGGTGTGCTCCTGGGAACCATCAATGCTTTAGCAATTTTTAAGGTCCTTCCCCAGATCTCATGCCTCAACACAATTCTATCTCTGAGGTCTGTAGAGAGTTCTTCAGACTTTATTGCTTGGGTTTGCTGTGACATACCTTCTGAACTCTGGGACCATTTATAGGCAGGTGTGTGACTTTCTGATTCATGTTCAGTCAGTTGAATTTGCCAGCGGTGGGCGACATTCAAGACCTTGAGGCACACTGCAATCAAGCTCCAGATCTCCAGGGTGATCAAATGAATGCAACAGGACTCAGTTTGGAGGTCCATGAAGGGGTTTAAAGCTTAAGTGAAATGTATGTTTTACAAAGTCCATAACAAAATGCAATGTGAAGTTGGAATGCTTACCAAAGCTTCTTTCATTTTATTTTTCTCCTTGTTTTTGATGAAAAACAAAAAACATAAAACCCACAAAAACATATCTACAGTGTGCTGGATATTCATTTGTTCTATTGCTTTATTTAGTGTGGTGCAGTACGACCGGAGTATATTGATAATTTAAAAGGCTTGCAGATCCAGAAGAAAACTCTGGATAACCATGAAATGAATGTGCATAGCTTTGAAATAGTCCCCCTGGCAAATGTCATTTGAACTTCATAAAAAAAGCAATGTTCAGGCATCTCAAAGCAGCTGAGAATTTCAGAGTAAATAGGATTGGGAGTAAATCGGACTGCATGAGAATTTAGCATACTGCTGCTTGATACACCCTCTTGTTTTGATAGTGTATTTGAGATTATAGCAATAGGCTGAGTTCACTGTTCAGCAATTGCGTTTGGTCGACTTATCCTGCGAAATGCATATGTAGCAAAAAAAACAAACAAACAAACAAACAAACAAAAAAACAGGCTCCATCGTAAAGTGTCCCTCTGCAAAGGAATTCCCACAGCAAACTTATTTGATCTGACATTTTCAGAAAACTTGAAACAACCAGGTTTTCTGGGTCCATGTCAGAACTTCAGAACTTCTCTCAACAACCCAAAGGAAATTAAAAATGAGCATCAAGTATCACAAATGTGCTGCCATACAAGACTACCAGCACCAGCAGAAATACTTGTGAGAATTGGTTGTGAAGGAACTGAGTTGACTTCTTGAAGCAATTCTTGCCTGGTCCCAGTGAAGCACTGGTCCCTGTCTGTCAGTTTCATCTTTCACCCACAATTGAGATGGGACTTGTCGGACTGGGATTTTTGCTGGTTGACCCTTTAAATGTACACTTCGCTACACCTGCAATTTCAGCTCCTTTCTTCACTCTATGGACTTTTGTCCAAATGCAATCACTCCTTTTAGCCAATCATTTAACCAAACATCTGCCTTGCAACCCATTTTCCACACATCCAACAAGATATTCACTGCACTGTACCACCTCTTCTCAGTCTATGAATCCTGTCACACACCCTGCAGGTATTTATAGCTCAATTATCTTTACACAGTGCCATCTTGAAAAGCCTACACTCCTGACGTTAGCACCACCTTAATCATGCGAGGTGACTAATGTTTTATCTGGGGAGTTTTAAAAAAACATAACAATATGAAGAATATTTCTATTCTTAACTCCCACTTTCCCATTTCCTTCCTCCTTTCTCTGTCATGTCCCCTCCCTGAGCGGTGATCTGCTTTCTGTTGGTTTGAGTGTGTTTGCAGTTGGGTGGTGCCACCTCTCTGCCATCTGAATCAGACTCTTCCACTGTATGAACTCACATATATTTGCCTAGACTCTTGTAACCCCGTGTTTTACCTCCCTTTCTGCTTTCTTTCTATTCTTTTCTTGTGCATTAAGATTCTGCATTCATACTGTTCTGGCCCTGCAGGACCTAGCTCTCCACTCCTACACTGCTGGATCCTCGCATTGATTCATACACTCCACACTGGATACTGCAAAGCTGTGCATATGGCTCTTTAACCCGCATGGATGTTCACATTAACACTGAGCGTGTTCTACACTCACTCACATTCCCATAAGTTATGGCTTGCTGTCACGTGAGCCATAGCTCTTCATTAACTCACTCTTTCTGTCTGTGCTGTAATTTGTTGTGCTATTGGGTGTCAAACAGAGGAGGATGGGTTGCCCTTTTGAGATTTTTTCCTCTTGATCCGAAGGAATTTTTCGGCTACTGTCACAGCTTGCTCAGAGAGGCTCAGGCTGCTATATGAATAAGAATTGACCTAAATTTGTTTCAGCGATGATAAATAAGGTTAATATGGGACAAACTACTCACAATAGCTAATCATGAACAACTACACTCTGGATGTGTCACAGTTTCTATGCAATAGAAGTTCCATAGAAGGTGAAAAAGGTCTGCAAAGGTTTTACACAATATAATGGTTTTACCAGTTTCAAACTTTTTTAATGTGTTGATTTTAAATAAATTTTAAATGATCTTCACACTCACACATCTCATTAAAAAACAATGAACCTCTAAAGAACCAACACTGAAAGGGTTTTCAAAAAGTGAAAAGGTGTTTCTTATATTATTTGGCTCCAAAGACCCCCTTCTGACACCTTCATTTTTTAAGAGCACTGCAAAAAAAAAGAATGCAAATATCTTCACATCAAGAATGATCCATTTCTAACTTTCACAGAAATATTAAATATTAATAAATGAAGAGTTGCTGAAATGCTAATGTGGCCTCTGTTTTCTTAGTTTTCACTCCATTTCCTGAAACTTAAGCATCACACTGCAATGAGTTCATGAGATTAGTTTTATTTCAATGTGAATTAATTTCAGAGATTTGTGGACATCATTTCTGAAAACTTCAGAGCGTTGTTTAAATATCTCAAGCCTACATTCAAAAATCTTGAAAGTATCAGTATATCAATTTATATTAGGAATAGCCAATATTTATATTGGATACCCAGTACCCAATGAATGGTTGGCCCAAATGTGCCCACATCAGAACCCCAAGTGCCAAAAGTGGCCCAGATTTGGCCCACATGTATCTGCTATGTGGGTAGTTTTCAGATAATCCTTTAGTCCTGCAGTGGGGAAATTTACAGTGTTACAGCAGCAAAGGGACAGCAGTACAAAATATAAACAGTACAGAATATACTTAAAATATAAACATTATAAATAATTAAAATCCAAAACTTATTGTATAAACGAAGATGGAAAATATTGAACAATGCTATGCTACACTGAAAATGTCTGTTCCAGTAGTGTGTGGAGTTAAGTGTGTGTGTGTGTGTGTCCGTGGTCTGCTGAGTGCAGTACAGAATGTACAGTCTAACAGCAGCAGGGAGGAAGGACCTGCAATACCGCTCCTTCATACACTTTGGGTGGAGCTGCCTGTCACTGAAGGACCTGCCCAGTGCTGCCAAAGTCTCATGCATGGGGTGCCAGCTTGGCTAACATCCTTCTGTCTCCCACCACCTTCACTGGGTCTAAGGAGCTTCCTAGGACAGAACCGAACTCTTTATGAGTTTGTTCAGTCTCTACTGTCTTCCCCAGCAGACCACTCCGTAGAAGATGGTAGATGCCACCACTCAAAGAAGGTCCACCAGCTCAGAGACTTATCTTGCATAGACACTCCTTGTGTTTGTTCCTAAACAGGAAATCAATGACACCTTTGCAATCTATACAAAATGTAGCTTCAAGAATGTTGACTGACTCTCTGGTTTTAGGTTCAACTTCACTGGCATTCTGTCCATTACTGGCTTCGGTTAAAAGTACTTTTATTTGCTTTTAAGACTTTACAGAGACAAGCACTGTCATATGTTACTGATTTATTGTCCCATAATCAGCTTCAAGGTCTTTACTTTTGACCACTTACTGTTGGCTATTTGTTGGTCTTGACTGAAGCTGACGGTCAAACGTGCCTTTTCAGTTGAAACACTGAGGCTGTAAAATAGTCCAAGTAGTAGATCTGCTGCCTTTAAAGTCCACTTAAACAGAAATCTAATTTATGACCACATATGCACATATATCAGAAAAGATATATATACTTACATATTTGTAAACATGCAAAATTAGTGTAAATATATGTGGGTCCTATACTTTCAAAAAGATCTGAGATGTTTTTAATATCATTTTAAATCTATGTCTTATGTGTCTGTAACTGACATAAATGAGTAAATTAGCTGAGTTACGTTGTTAATTACATCTGTATGACCAAGGAATTCACACTGGGATGAAAAACAAATGTGCTACAAACAAAATTCCCTGATATTTCATGACCCAAAAAGTCAAATCAAAAATATGTCAGAAACTGATCCTATTCCTGTAAATAACAAATATGGTACTAATATCATATCTACATTTTATTGTAAATCTTATGTTAATATTTTACAGAACTTTAAATGACGCCTGTTTAAAATGTGCTGTATAAATAAACTTCACTAACTTACTTCCTTACTTATATTTTCCCAAATTAAAATGAAACAGTTTAAATTATTTTCTATATTCTGTTTTCAATGCCCCTCCAAACATGTCATAAATACACTATTGAATCAACAAAAGTCCTGTTCTCTGTAGCACTCAATTTGCTGTTCATTACTTTAGTTTTATTTTCTGTTCATTACTTTAAATTTAGTATTTCAATAACTAATTTACCCCATTTTATTACATGTAGCTTTTTTTTTACATGTAAATATAAAATATAGAAAATACATGTATTTAATCAATATCTTTTATAAGTATATACATATATGTCATAAACGGGGAATTAATATATGTGTAGACATTTTAAATTTTACATTTTAAAGATAAATGTTTTCATGTTTTTAATTGTATTTAATAGTATTTTTAATGTTATGTTAAATTTGTACAGCATGTTAAATGACACCTGTTTTAAATGTACAATAAAAAAACTTCACTTACTTATATTTTCCATATTCTGCATTTTCAATACCCTTCCACACATGCAGGCATGCTTACTTGCACCCCTTCATACTTGGCGGCAGTTGGGTTTTCAGCCAGTTACAGTAATTTAAGATCTTTCAGTTTAATTTTGATTTTACATTCGTTTTCCTCCAGAGACCAGCTGCCCAGCGTGAACTCAGATTAAATAAAGTGACTATGAGCTCAAGAAAGTGAAAAAGCACTTTCCCACCTGTGAATGAACTGACTTCATGCTTTCATGCCAGGTCATATTGCTAGTGTGACAATTGTGTGTAAAATTAAGGTTGCAGGCCAAGAACTTGCATGTTCTGTGAAATGTCAAAAGTACTAGCACATTTCCTTGAGGAAAGGAGAACCCATTGATTTAGATCACAGAAAAGCCAATGTCCTCACTTGTTTTCTTACTTGTATCATTGCCAAGCCATTGAAGACTGCGTGCACTTTCTTCTTTCTTTCTGTAAAAGAAGCGAACTGCCTATGGCGATCCTGAGCTGCTCTGGGATTGAAAACTACAGCAGATCTTTGGATTTCAAGATGTCGTTTCGGCTCAAGGTGTTGTGTAACTACTAACTGTTTTTCTTTTTGTTTCCTTTTTACACACATTAAGGAACAACAAGCACATTTTTGTGTGTGTTTCTTTCTCATTTGGTTCACTTGGTGTTATGACCCACTAGGTTCCCCACATGTATGAACCAAAAAGAAAAAAAAAATATATATAAATTTAATACAAAAATTCACACCAAGTATTTCATACTATGTGCATAATTTTCAGACACTATTTGGGATATAAATTACAATTCACAACAATCTCCTGTCCACTGGTGCACACAAACCAGCTCAGAATGTACACAAAGAACAAACGAGTGGGTTTCATATCCTACATTAAGGTTATGCTTAGGGGTAGGTTTGGGGTTAAGTTGACTTTATTAGGTTAAGCCCCCTTTTTTCAGAGAAGAGTATACTTTATTATAATTTCCACATAATATACATTATATTATAAATGACAGGCAGAAGGAGGGAAGTTAAAACATGCCAACTAATGACATAAAACAACAAATAAACAGAAGACAACAACCAAAAGTAATAATAATAATAATAATAATAATAATAATAATAATAATAATAATAATAATAAAGAGGGGACAAAATAACAGCATTGAGAAAAATGAGATTTTTTCAGGAAATAAAAAGCCCAACTACCTACATTATTAGTATAGCTGTAGTTGTATGTGTGGAAAATGTGAAATGTTATGTCTGAGAATGTGATATGGTAGAATGATTTAGGTTGTAACTGATGGAGTTATTGCAGTAACGTAATGAATGCTGTCCAGGTTGTGTTGGTCTCTGTTGGTGTGAGTATGTTTACGTGAACCGAGCAGTAAACATCCATTGGAAGTGTGTGTGATTGACTCCTTGGGCTTTAGGGTAAGATTTCTAGTGTGTTATGATATCTGTATCATGTCTGTAGGTTACTGTTCCTGAGATATGAAGCCTAGAAATTGGCATGAAACTCTAAAGAACTAAATATGGTTCTTCTATGGCATCTCTCAAAGAACCATTTAAAGAACCTTTATTTAAGGGGCAACTTAAACCTGTTAAACTGCAAACAAAGTCCACATTAAATTTCACCCCACTCTCCTCTCTCATCACTCAGGTCCTTCTTCCCTGACAGTTTCTGGAATGGAGATAATGATGTGTTTGGGATATGAATAGAGATCATGTTTGTGGAACATGTGCAAATGGGAGAGTAAATAAAGGTTAGACAAATGTGCTGAATTTGCGAGCAGAAATTCTTCTTCCATTATGTTTTTTAAATTTATTCTTTATTTGCATGAAAATATTATTTCAGATCTTATAAAACAGGAACGTGGAGCTCAGCTATGCTTTCTCGCTTCAGCTTTCAGCTCTGCTGTTTTCTCCAGGCTTGTGTAGCAAATCTAATTACTCACTTGATTGTTTGAACTCCTGTTTGTTTTGTCCAATTTCATGGCCTGTGGACGATGGAATGCAAACATCTACAATTGCGTATATGCCTACGTGTGCGAGTCCTAAAAAAGAAGTGAGTGGCTTATTTTCTCAAAGGTGTGTGGGTGCATAATGTTATAAATTGGAGCCTCTCCTGACTGAGTTGTTCACTCTGCTGGACTGGATGTTCACAAAGCCTTTCCCAGCGAGTTGCACCAGATAGGGAGGAGATTAAAGGGGTCTGCTGGCGCTACCCCCTACTTTTTTCTTTCTTTCCAACTCTCCTTTGAGCATGTTCCCCTTTATGGTATTTCTTGTGTTTTATCATCATGAGCTGAGTTTCTGATATTTAATTTAAAGAGTAAAATCTCTGAGAGGTAGTGGGGAGAGAGAGAGAGAGAGAGAGAGAGAGAGAGAGAGAGAGAGAGCAGAAATCTTTATTCAAGAGCAAGAGACATACACTGTAGGGCTAATCAAGCTGGCCTACTTTCCTCTGTTCTCTTCCAGCACTCTGGACAGATTTCTAATCCGCAGACTTTTCAGTGAGTCTGCTCCGGGCCATCAGTGTACAGTCTACTAAATTTAGGAGGATTTTCTCAATGTTGAAATAAAAAGGCACCTTTAGAGTAAGAGCATTTAGAGGGCACTAGCTGTGCATAAATGTTTTAAAAAGTTGCACCACGGCTTCTTCACTTCTGATTTTGCTTTTTCACACCACAGTGTGGTTATCACATTCTCTAGGCCAAGGGCTCCCAAACCTGGTCCTCCAGGACCCGTCGTCCTGCACATTTTAAAACTTACTCTGCTTCTATCAAGATCATCTTGTTGTAGAGTTGAAGATGTGCAGAACTGCTGTTTGAGGCTGCTGTAGACATCCAGCAACAGTTGACATCACCCCAATGTACCTACTTATTTATTTAGCAAATATATAGAAGGCAGTTGTTCAACCAGGGGCACTAAAGGAAGGGGGATTTGTGGAAGGGAAATGTTTGTTTGTTTACTTGCTTGTTTGTTTGGTTTTCTTGTACAGCTTTATGCATTGTTATTGAAAGAGCAAGATGCGTCTGCTTGCCATCAGTGTCTAGAGTCTGCGAGAACACACTTAGCTGTGTTTCTTCGGAGGGCGCTCTCTTCCCACATCATATCTGGTGGGATGCTCGCTGGCACAGGCGTCTGCTAGCCATTGAATTGGAGCCAAGGACTCGTCACTTTACTCCCCCCCTTTCCATTCTTTTAAAGGGGTCCCCTGCAGACTGTCCACTGGTGAAGCCTGCCTGCCATGTACTTAACGCAGAATTGAGAATACAGTGTCAACACAGCAGTTTGCTTTTCTACATTATGGAGCTTCTAAAAATGAGGTAATAGACGGAAACTCATTCCACTATGGTTATAGTTAGAGTTAGATTTATGACAAGGTTTACTTTAGGATAAGATTAAATTTAGGTGATGCTTAAGGTGAAGGTAAGTTTAAGGGTTCAGTTTAGCATAAGGTTGAAGTGTTTGCTTTGGTAAAATAACATTAATTAACATTTTTGCAAACTGCTACAGTCATTCTTGACTCCCCAACTCATCATAAATGTAATGCAGAGGACACAGATCCACAGCACCGCAGACAGCCTGATCTCAAGAGTAATCTGTGCATAAATAGTACAATGAATACTAAATATAGTGTGACTTTCATATATAAGCACAAGTTAATGATGTAACCCAGAGCAACAAAAGTGAACGGAAATGGAAAAGCCAATTGACTGCAGCTCATTGTGAATATATATATATAAAGTGTCCCCTTACACACTTGCTGGGCTATTCAGATATGTCATTTCTCATTTCTGAAATAGAAGGGTGTTCTGTGTCTTTTGACACCCTGTATATATATATATATATATATATATATATATATATATATATATATATATATATATATATATATATATATATATATATATATATATACACATACACATGCTCTATACATATATATCTTGCTATAGTTCATTATTGTTATGCTGCTGCAGTTTGTTATAGTCTTGCCCTGCATATTTATTGTAGTGTGGTATTATTTGTACTTAGCCTTGGCGAGTTGTTCACTATTGTGTATGACTTGTCCCACAGTTGGCATTGTCTGCTGCGCTTTCTTGTGTAACTGCACTATATGTGGTCTATTAATTTCTTCTGACAGTGTGTGTGTGTGGTGTGTGTGTGTGTGTGTGTGTGTGTGTGTGTGTGTGTGTGTGTGTGTGTGTGTGTGTGTGTGTGAAAGCCCTGAAGGAAGGTTGTTTTGTTGCAGTATACACTTGTGTATGGTCAGGGTGACAAACTTCCCTTGATCTTTTTCTTCTTAATCTTTATTTACATTAAATTGGTGGTATTTTCTTAGTAAACACAGTCTTGTGAAAAATTTAGGACAATCAAAAGGATTTTTTCTATGTTTTGTAACATATTTAAACAAGATTGCGTCAAACTTCAGAAACGTATTTTAAATCATCAAAAAAATTAAAATGAAATTGGTACAAATGTAATTTTCTCGTGAGGAAAAAGTTAGGAGACCTCCATATTTTTTAGATAGATAGATAAATAGATAGATCGAGTGATCAAGGGGGTCGACATGCTTTCTAGTTATAAAAAGGTGGCGAGGTTGAAAAGGTTAAGACCCCCTTTTCTAAACCTTAGATTCTTGCATTTCTTTAATTGCAAATTTCTCATCATTGCAAATAAATTTTATAAATTATTTTTTTAAAAGAAACATTATTTGTTGTGTTTATTTATATTAATTTCTCTCTTAATAAATACTTTTATTTTTTGTTTAATTGCCCATCTTTCATCCTCATTTCCATGATCTCGAAATCTAGCTCTGATTTTCTGTTCGGTGTGACACACTCTGGCTTTATAAGGCCTATCAAGCTGGAGGCAGGGTGCAGGAAGGACACTCTCTGAACTCCTGCACTCTGAGTGCACTCTGTGCTGACTGGGTTGAGTGCACCATGAACATGTAAATGCAGGAACAAGCACAGGGCCAGATGTCCTAGTCTGATATTCAGTAACGACTGTGCAGTCGATAACGTGTCGCTGCACACTGTCTCTACGTGTAAAAGGAGGGGTGGGCTCAGTACTAACAGCGGATTATGAGGCCAGGAACAGGTATTTTCACAGGCTTTAGTTGTGTCAACAGTGAGTATATGCGTAACAAAGCCTCGAGCTTTCAGAGCCCAGGGTTTGCTGGGCTGGAACAGAATGCAGGAGGGAGATTTAGCGCTTCTTAACATTCTCTACAGTTGTGTGTACTGTGCTAAAGAGTTCCTCTCTCAGGCACCGCAGGAGAGCGAGTGGGATTAAAAAATGAGAATGAGATGGCTTTTAGATTTCCTCGCTAACCTGTTCGCTGGGACATGAACATACACCTCCTCTTTGTTTTCATGCCGCTCTTCTTACAGCTTAAAATCTCTCTGAAATGAGATGAGGTGGCAGAGCATTGTGTTGGTCTCTTAATAAACCTCCTTAATCGCTCTGCAGTTATTACTGATTGATTATACAGACATTACAGGTAGTTACGTGTAATTACACTGTTAATTACATTTGCATTTGAGTTGTAGAGTGAACTGACAAATAAACTTCCACCCCTTTCATATTTATTTCACTGTGAGAATCAAAAAATCATGGAACATATAAAAATGACACAATACAGTATCTAGTCTTCATTTAAAAAAAGATTCATTCCTGTATCAAACTAAAGAATCACTTCTGTACGATGGATGTTCTTATGTGGTTTTACTTTTTGTTTCAAGGCAATGAAGCTTTATTTGTATTACCTTTTTGTTAAAATCAAAACAAAATAGGTTCTAAAATAAATAATGCAAATTCAGAGGGTTGGTGTGTTATTTTAATGATGTATTCTGTTACAGATTTTACTAATTACCTGTTCAAAATGGCAACTTTATTCATGTAATGTAATCTGATTACTTTTGTCACTTTTTATTTGTCTTTTTAAATTGTTCCTTCTTCTTCTTCTTCTTCTTCTTCTTCTTCTTCTTCTTCTTCTTCTTCTTCTTCTTCTTCTTCTTCTTCTTCTTTCGGCTGCTCCCTTTAGGGGTCGCCACAGCGGATCATCAAATTTATGATCCACATTATAGTTTTGGCACAAGTTTTATGCCGGATGCCCTTCCTGACGCAACCCTCACCATTTATCTGGGCTTGGGACCGGCACCAGAAGTACACAAAGTACACCCCTAATGTCTGCTTTAAAGCCACGTATTCAAATAAAGATAAAATATACCCTGTAAATATTAATTGATATGAAACTGTCATTGTGTCTTGTTTCTTTAATGATAATATACACATATAAGACTGCAATTTTGCAGTCTTTTCATCTTCTGATTTATACTGGTCTATATCTAAGCTGTGATTTAAAAAAAAAAAAAAACAACTCAAAATTGTGTATTTGAAGGTTTCAAATGCAACAAGATCTCTAAAACTATACAAATATAATATTAAAATGCATCCCAGCAAAAGCACCATGTGCATGATGTTGACACAATGCTTCGTATATACATTGTAATTCACAACATGCTTCCATCCACTGCTGCTGCCACCAAATGCACACAAACGTTGTTAACAAGGAACAATGTTAACAAAGGACAAGCAACAAAACAGCGGCATCGAGGCTTGCTCCTTTACTATTCCAAAAGAAATGGAAAAAAAATGGAAAATTAATTTGTGAGAAATTTAAAAGAATATAAATCAATGATGGATGGATGGATGGATGGATGGATGGATGGATGGATGGATGGATAGATAGATAGATAGATAGATAGATAGATAGATAGATAGATAGATAGATAGATAGATAGATAGATAGATCTATCTTCAGGTTGAATTGTAATAAATATCTGTCCATTTACAGTCAAACTTCATAGATTTTGTTGCTATGGGAACCTGCATCATCACTACAGGTCTCATCAAACCTTCACCTCATACAGACTCTCTCTGCCCCCTGCACTTTACTTACTTCCGTTCAGTCTGATTCAGATCCAGTGCAATTCTGTGTGTGTATTGCATGTAGAGCAGAGGTTAATGTGTGTAAACGCTGTATTTAATTTTTAGATTGTGTTCCTTCATATGTTCTTATTACTGTGAGGGACGCAGCTGAAAGTCTGGGTGCAGGCTTTTTTGTGTCTCATTGTATTACACTGGTCTGATTAGTTATGGTTTCATACTGCAGTTCAGTGCACTAAAGATCTGTATTAAGTCCTGTTGTCATCTTCTGCATGAGCTTTTCCCCATACTTGACACTGATTGGTTGGTGCACATCTGAGGCATTAGGCTGAATTCTGCCTCCATGCCAGAATCCAAATCCCTTCAGATGTGGCAGAGCAGAGTATGTGTGGTGGACGACCCTCAGATTCCTTTAGTTTCTGTTTATTAATAATGGTTAATCTGCAGCTACAGAATATGCAGAAATCACCAGTGTCATCTGTTGCACATATATTGCTACATGACGCAAGTACACACCACATTCTCCCTCTGATGTTTGATTTGTGACCTCTCATAACTTAAAGAATTGGACCATAGTTCAAAAAAATGTTTGTCGTTAGGTCCAGACTGTGGTTCATGGCACCTTCCACACCAGATACTTTGGTCCAGACCAAACGGAAAGGCTCAAGAAGTCCAGACCAAACAAGGTAGGTGAAAAAGCACAGTAGAAGTCTACATTCTGAGTCTCTTTGCAGTTTTTTTTTTTTTTTTGTGGGGGGGTGGGGGGTGAACTCATCCATTGAGTGCAGAATTGGAACAACATATTCACGTAAGAAAATACGGCAAATTAATAAAGGGTCCATAAAAATGATTATAATTACAGAACAACAACCATGTATAATTATCAATTAACTATTAGTCAACTAAAAGTAGGTGGGACTGTGGGACTTTAACACGTCGGTTTGACAGATTATACTGGGATTGTACAGAACAAAAATCTTCCATTCAGAACTGAAGGACGTGTTATTTAGACAGATCAGGAGAAGCTCAGGTATATATATATATATATATATATATATATATATATATCGTGTTATATCCACTGAGGCCAAAATCAAAGGACGACGAGTGAAAACAAATTTCAGTGGACATGGACTGGAATAGGGTCAGTCAGAAATCCAATGGGGTGCTTTGAGAATAAGAAGAGGTGGACTAAAATACTGGCAGCTACAGCTCGTTGGTAAAATATGAAAGAAGAAAATGATGAGTGAAGCATATCAGTGACCTAGCTGTTCTCTTCAATACCAAAGCAGGAAAGCAACTTCAACAGACTCTTATCTTTCAGGTAACGTGGTTAGAATGTGAACAAAGCCTTTTGAAATCATTTTTTTAATCCAACATTGTTGAAAGTAAAATACAGGACACAATAAAGCCATTAATTGTTGTTTAGTTTGTGTTGCAGTTGTGACACTGGTAGTGTGGGTGCTGCAGAGGCGTAAATGGGTGTCCTGTGATGGACTATCTGTCTGAGGTCAGGTCATCGTGTCCTACAGGCCATAAATAACAATTATAAATTCAAAACGGAACAGAACTCAAGTTGATAAATAGAGACACCGGAGTTGGTGATATTAGGTGATATGTATTAGAAAGGATTAATCTAACCCAGTATATTAGGTTAAACAGTGTATGACATTTCATTTCCTTCATGACGTTTATTTCTGAAAATGATTATAATGATTTGACTTTTTTCTCTGGCCTGATCTGAGGACATTATTACTAATCTTAAAACAAAGTCTAATCAGAGCTGTCATTGTCCCGTCTAAAACGCACTCCGTTCTCCGTTATGATGACTCAGTACGTACTGATGGGAAAAGCCCGAGCTAATGAGCTAATGTTTTTATTAACTTTCACAACAGAAACCATTTCAAGTTTGGCCCCCCAGCGGACGCATGTCTCAGTAAGTGTTGGAAACTAGGAAACAGGCAAAACCTGGAGGACAAGGCTAATGGGCTGCTGACGAGCCAAAGTGACACCTGCTTCTGCACTCCTTGAGAAATTTAGGTGCCAGCTACGGAATTTACCCTCCCCAAACATTTGCATATACACAATACGATGGCTCCAAACGTATGGCTGAGGAGACGCCTGCGGGCCATGGAGACGGTGACCAAAACACAATAATTGTGAGTCAAATTCTTCCTGACACTGATCCTGTCTTGTATGGGGACTGGCCCGAGAATTGGAGGCGTCCCTCCACAGCTTGTTCCTGTCACTCGCTGCCCGGCTGCTGTGTAATTTGCCTGCACCCTCTTGCCTAGGCGATGTTACAATTCCCCCCTCCACGCTACCACCACCGCCACCCACTTCACCACACTTGCAGAGACATAATCTGCCTGTCAGCTAACGCCCCAGCACCACCTCGCACCCTCAGCCCCGTCGTGGGCTTTTGGATAAACACATGCAGTTCCAGGGCTTCATGTAAATACAGCTGTCAATAGCGCAATTATGATATTGCTGGCAAAACAGCAGTTTACCACAACATCACTGCAAACACAATGCATGCTTGGCAAGTGGCGCGAACAAGGGCAAGAAACGAGAAGTGACTAGACGTAAGCGGGATGCTAAACAGAACAACCGCAGCGAGGATGTCAAAACAAAACGTCCAATTGACTGACATTAGTGTCAAGCTCTCTGTCAAGTCTGTTTGGGAGATGGGCTCACATAACAATGCGTGGGGGAAAAGGAACGATTTAGAAAGTCCAACACACCCTGTCAGACTGCGGCACACATGCAGATTTCTCGCCGCAGTGACAGCAGGTTTTTTATTTTATTATTTTTTTAAACAGGCGCCATTTTCTCGAGGCAAAAGCAGTCAGGACCTTGGCGGCACACCTAAAATGTCGGCGTGACATTTATTTCAAAAACCCAAATAGCATATCTCAAAGAACCGGATTTGGAGATGTTTCCAGCCCATTTTAAACGCTCTGCACAGCTGCATCTCGATGTAGACAAGGGCTTTTTTCCACTCTCAACAAAGCAAGACAAGCCGAAAGATAACGCGAACTTCCGTAAGTTCCTTTTCAAACCAACTCTGTTGGGCGACACGGATTTCAACTATTGTTAGCCTTCACTCTTCTCCTTTATAGACTTTCTGAGAAAAGGCCACGTCTGAGTGTTCACAGCTTTTGGCAACCAAGGGCTTACTGAACAACAATGACTATGTCTGAAAACAGAATTGAAATGGTCAGTTTAGAAGACAGGATTACAAAGTATGATTTATGAAAATAGTATTAAAATGATGAAACCAGCATTATAAACAATGAATTCTGAGAAAAACAGCATTAGAAAATATAAATTATGAAAAAAATATTAGAAAAAATTATTGGAGAAAAAACATCTAAAAATCAATTCTGTAAATCATGATATAAATGAAGAATTCTGCAACTAGCATTAGAATAAATGAATTCTGATAAAATCAGCATTATAAACAATGAATATTGTAAACAGTATTAATCAGTATTAAATAGTATTTAATCCTGATAAAAAATGAATTAGAAACTGTGAATGTTGAAAATGTTGCTTAAAAAAGTGATATTTGACCAGATTTAGAAACATGGATTCTGGAAATGAGTTCAGTTCATCTGCTGGAACTACGTTATAAATGAATAAAAATGAAAATAATGATTTCTGGAAACAACAGGAAACTCGATTTTGAAAAAATAAAACAACAGAAAAAACAGAAACAAATCTGCATCTGAACATTAAATCATAACCTGAAACTGAAATGGCAGGTTTTTTTAAAAACTGGCATCAAATAGAGTCACACACAAACCTCATATTTACATCTTACAGCAACTTTAAAAGAGAAGGAAAGAGAAACAGTGTCAAAAGAAAATACAGAGTATTTTATTATGTTATTGTGACACAATATAAAGAACAATGTCTGGATTCAAAATCAAAAAGGGATTCAACTGCAAAAATGGAGATACAACATCAGTGGCTATCCATGCATTGTAAATTCATTCTTTCTTTCTCAAAACACCATTGGAGATGACATTTCTGAAACAACACTGGAAACAATTGTTTCTGAAAACAGCACAGGTACTTATCATTTCTGATAACAGCCTTTGAAACCCTGGTTTCTGGAAGCAGCATTGAAAATGATTGTCTCTGAAAATGGCATTGAAAACAGTCCTTCTGAAAGAGCACTGGAAACAACGGTTTCTTCATTTCTGAACTCATTGTTGGAAACACTTGTTTCTGAAGTTTGTCTGGGCCTCCGTCTGCAGAGTTCTTCATTTCAAGTGCAGGAGAGATTCCAAAGCAATTTCCTATGCCTTGAAAAGCTTATATAGACTTTGACATTGCATCTTAATTAGCTAGCTTTATTTGGCGTAATATAAAAATCGGATGGGATGGCATTTGGGAACTCTTAACAGGAACAGAAGCGAAAGCCTAAAAGAATCTACTTCACAGTGAAAAGGCATTTCATTCGAAAACGCCCGACTGAAAGTACTGTTCAGTGACGTTTGGCAAGGCTGAGTGGAATCGGCCCCTGCGCTTTAGGATACAGCTGGAATTGGCATGAATAAGTGGAATTCTAAGTAGGTGCCAAGAGACTGTGGAGTCTAAACTGATTGTGGATTGTGAGACTGCAGTTCTGGCGCAGGGCCATGTAGATCAGGATGAAATAGTCAATATGAAATGATTGGTCCCAGACTGACTGTTTAAAAGTGCTGCGGTCGACCAGGGACTATAACTCTCACTGGAAACAGTTTAACTATGATAAGATTTACAGCATTTATTTAGCTATTTCACCTGTAATTACATTATTAATTATACAGTGAAGTATGCTTTTCACATACGTTTAATTAACATTATTGAACGATATTGAAAGCTGTCTGGCATTGAGTCTGGACATTTTGATGTCCAGCAGCGACAAAAGAAAGGCCAATTTCATAACACTGCACTTACGTAAAACTCTAATTATTATTATTATTATTATTATTATTATTATTATTATTATTATTATTATTATTATTATTATTATTATTATTATTTATTGAAACAAACCTGCAGAAAGAAAAAATATATACTTATACTGCCCCCACTGACTCTGTGGACATATCTGTCAAGCAGGATGAAGAATGCTGTGGTCATCTGAAGTGACAAACTCGTCAGACTCTGAAGGGAGTCAGTAAATTAGTTTTGACGGGTTATGTGGAGGGATGAGTGACTGACGATGGGCTCCTCTACTCTTAAAAATAAAGGTGCTACAATGTGATCTCGCATCTTCATCATTTGAAAACTGAGGACATCTCCTCAATGTTGCACTGAATTAGTGTTTCTATTGGAAAGCAAGTCTGATGTTTTCCCCTCACAGTGTTCTGGTGTCTAATGATTTTTATGAAGACAAAATGAAAGCAATAAAAAATGCAAATATTGTTTTGCACTAGCTACACACGAACTCAAACTAGTGCAGAAAGCGTTTAATTAAATATAAAAAAAACAACAATAAAAATAGAATTAAACTTTATAAAAGCAACATCAAAGTAAAACATAAAATAATAAAACCCTCATGATGACAATCATCATTACAGTCAATTTGTTAGATATTCAATTTAAACATGACTTCAACCTTTAAAAAACATCTTTATTTATGAGTTATGCTTTGTTTTTTCTTTTCTTTTCTTTTCTTTTCTTTTCTTTCTTTTTCTTTTTTCTTTGCAAACTGACTATTATATAGAAAAATGTCCTTGCCAATTTCGTGCTCATGCATTTAGCCAGAGGAAAGGCTTGAGTGGCAGCTGGGAAGCCTGCCTCCGTCTGCTCTGCTCTATAATTCATGCCAGTGTAAGTTTATGATCTGTCAGAGTTAAACAACAGAACTGCCTCTGAAATAGTCTGGCTGATCTGAGGTTGTTTGTTGTTGGGACCCGGTTTAGGGATGGATTAGGGAGTGAAGCTAAGGGCCAAAAAAGACTCTTCCTTATTTAAATGTTGGAAACAACGTCCACCAAACAGAGCAATTTTCTGATATTTATGGAATAAAGAAACACAGTCAGGTCTTATTGAACCACATCTGTGGAGCATCAGAAAGCGGTGTGTGTGTGTGTGTGTGTGTGTGTGTGTGTGTGTGTGTGTGTGTGTGTGTGTGTGTGTGTAGGTTTCTGACAGCCTGGCAGGGATGAAATGGATGAAGTGTAGTTTGCATCAGTAAAGATTATGAGCACTGTCAGAGAAGTATTTAGTCCACTTGCAGGCGGGAGTGTGGAATGTGTCAGAGTGTGATTTTATTCTGTTGGAGTGTGTGTGTGTGTGTGTGTGTGTGTGTGTGTGTGTGTGTGTGTGTGTGTGTGTGTGTGTGTGTGTGTGTGTGTGTGTTCGGGGGTGATGGGATGAGGATGAGGTGTTAATGGGAGGTAGATGCCTTCTTTGGACTGAAGCTCTCAACAGAGGAGACAGACATTAATGAGGGAGTGATGAGGTGAGACAGAGAGATAATAGAAAGAGGAGGAACTGAAGACAAAATGAAGACAAAAAATGAACAATGGAGAGAATAAAAGATATAAAAAATAAAAATGGGTTTCAATTATTATTGTCAGAGACTGTATGATGGTTCTTGATCATTAAAGCTGAGACTGTATGATGGTTCTTGATCATTAAAGCTGAGACTGTATGATGGTTCTTGATCATTAAATCTGAGACTGTATGATGGTTCTTGATCATTAAAGCTGAGACTGTATGATGGATCTTGATCATTAAAGCTGAGTCTGTATGATGGACCTCGATCATTAAAGCTGAGGACTGTATGATGGTTCTGGATCACAAAGCTGAGACTGTATGATAAGCCTCCGATCATTAAAGCTGAGACTGTATGATGGACCTCAATCATTAAAGCTGAGACTGTATGATGGATCTTGATCATTAAAACTGAGACTGTTTGATGGTTCTTGATCATTAAAGCTGAGATCAGGCGATGGTTCTTGATCAATAAAGCTGAGACTGTATGTGATGGTTCTTGATCATTTAAGCTGAGACTGTATGATGGTTCTTGATCATTAAAGCTGAGACTGAATGATGGATCTCCATCATTAAAGCTGAGAGACTGTATGGATGGTTCCGACCACAAAGGTTGAGACTGTTTGATGGTTCTTGATCATTAAATCTGAGACTGTATGATGGACTTGATCATTAAAGCGAGACCGTATGATGGTTCTTGATCATTAAAGCTGAGACTGTATGATGGATTCGATCATTGCCGAGACCGTATGATGGTTCTGATCATTTAAGCTGAGACTTTATGATGGTTCTTGATCATTAAAGCTGAGACTGTATGATGGTTCTTGATCATTGTGCTTTAGAGACTGTATGGATGGTCCTTGATCATTTAAGCTGAGACTGTATGATGGTTCTTGATCATTTAAGCTGAGACTGTATGATGGATCTTGATCATTAAAACTGAGACTGTTGATGGTTCTTGATCATTAAAGCTGAGACTGTATGATGGTTCTCGATCATTAAAGCTGAGACTGTATGATGGTTCTTGATCATTAAAGCTGAGACTGTATGATGGTTCTTGATCATTAAAGCTGAGACTGTTTGATGGTTCTGATCATTAAATCTTGAGGACTGTATGATGGTTCTGGATCATTGTGCTTGAGACTGTATGATGGTTCTTGATCATTAAAGCTGAGACTGTTTGATGGTTCTTTGGTCATTAAAGCTGATGACTGTATGATGGCCTCGATCACAAGCTGAGACTGTATGATGGCTCCATCATTGTGCTGAGACTGTATGATGGCTCTCGATCATTAAAGCTGGACTGTATGATGGCTCATCACAAAGCTGAGACTGTATGATGGCTCTCGATCATTAAAGCTGAGACTGTATGGATGGCTCGACCATTAAAGCTGAGACTGTATGGATGGCTCTCGATCATTAAAGCTGAGACTGTATGATGGCTCTCGATCATTAAAGCTGAGACTGTATGATGGCTCTCGATCATTAAAGCTGAGACTGTATGATGGCTCTCGATCATTAAAGCTGAGAATTTGTGTGCTTCAGTTTCAGAGGTTGGAATAGTGCTCGGTTTGAGACAAGGTTTTAGAGCTAGACCTGGTATTTTTTGGTCAGAATCGAAAGGCACAAAATAACTTGTTCCAGGCCTGGAAGAACATGAGGAATGGAGGGAGACAAAAAGGAGAAAACTAAAAGAGGCCGGAGAGCAGAGCAGCATCCTCTGGTAAAGAGAAACAGGAAAGTAAATGCGAGTTGACAGGCAAAGTACAGGACAGTTAAGCTTACTGTTATTACCATAACAAAGCGTCCAGAGAGCCGCATCCCCTCTGCATCAGCACACTGAGGGGCCTTAGGACACGACAGCAGGAGGAGGAAGTGCCATGCAGAGAACTGGCTTTGTGTGTGTGTGTGTGTGTGTGTGTGTGTGTGTGTGTGTGTGTGTGTGTGTGTGTGTGTGTGTGTGTGTGTGTGTGTGGGTGTGTGTGTTCAGTATTGTATCACTGACCATTTCAGGCTTGCCCCTGACCGTGCTGTTGTTTCTGACCATCAGAGAGACACAAAAACAAAAGAACTCTCTCTCTCTCTCTCTCTCTCTCTCTCTCTCTCTCTGAATTTATCTTATTCTCTCTTACTTTCTTTTTTATCTGTTTTCCTCTTCTATTATATTTTCCATTCTGTCTGTCATATTGTCTACATTCTATGCTAAGTAATATACATCAGCCGGACAGAAACACCTTTAATATCATTTTCTCCATCAGATAATTTTCCACTTCATTTTGGTTCAGTCATCACTCTGCTTTCGGTCTTTCTGTTTAACAGATATCTAGTAAACGCGTGACTGAAACCCAGAACTCGTAAAGAGCACTGAAATCCCGCTCTGCCTCTACCCTGACCATTTGGACAAGGCAGGCATGACCGAGTGTTGGAGACTGACAGCAGATCTCCTTAAACAGGCTCTTTGGACACTGAAGAGACGGCTCTGCTGCTGACGAGCAGAGGATGACTTCACTCCGCCTGGAAAACGTTAGGCAATGCCGGCTTTTCGCAGGCTGAGTTAAAGGGGCCCGTGTGGGTTTGGAATGGGCCAGCTGACCCTTAACCTTCTGGAGACTTCTGTGGATTGTATCCATCACTTCTTTACTCTGACCAACATCTGCAAAATGGTCAGTGAGACTTCCTGACGAGGATGGAATGTGTACATGTACACTGTTAAAACATAAGTGTGCCAGAAAGTGTTCTCTGGAGTGATGTTGTACATGGGTTCTCTAGTATGCCAGAAAACACATATAGAGGTACTGTTAGAATGGGAAGTGTGTTATTGTATATAGGTGCTTCAAGGGTTCTTCAGTAAAGGAAAGTGTTCTGCAGGACATCTCGACATGTATGCCATATGTATGGGGGGAAGGCTTTGTACTAAACTCTGGAACATTACTATGAAGATTTGATTGCAAACAGCACTAAATGTGTTAGCCAGATGAGTGCGTGTTAGGATGTTGTATGATGTTGTATGATCACCTTCCAGAGAACACAATTTTATTGCTCCACAGCAAGTTCGGTACGGCATTGGACATGGTGCCAATAGAATCATGTTTATCTGCTCCAGAGAGTCCTATTCTATTGGCAGTACTTCTCTACAGGGAATGACAAGCTGTATGTGTATGCATTTGCACATCTGTGTCAGCAATAGGTGTAAGTTATGTCCATTAATGTTAATGTTCATTTGCATTAATTAGAATTAATTAGTGTATATATATATATGTGTGTGTGTGTGTGTGTGTGTGTGTGTGTGTGTGTGTGTGTGTGTGTTGAGGGTAAATCTAGGTTTCATGTTATGATAATATGCTAATAAAAGTGACAATAAAAACTTCTAAATAAATACATTATAAAACGTAGAACACGCAAAAATTTCATAGATGTCCTGCTCATGACCCACTCATCTCCACACTGTGATCCACGAATAAGCTGCAATCTTCAGTTTGAAAACCACTGCCATAGAAATACCACTTCCATAGAGAACCAGGAGTACTGAAGTTCAACGGAGCTTTTTTGGTCAGAGGCAACGAGCCACCCCACAAATTCTCAAGCCTGCTGGGCAGAGCAGTAGGAGCACATAATCAGTCTCTCTCCTTAAGTCCTCCAGAAGGCCCCGGTTGCTGTATTGCGATATTGTTCTCCTCAATATAAAGCCACATAACCTTTAATATGTTAAGTTATTGTGAACTAATAAAGAAAGAATGCTGAGGCTTGAGACTTCTGCACACTAGACGTGCCTCACTGTCCAGTGTTATATAACAGGTACAACAAAGTGCTGCTGTATCTCACGGTGCATTACAGTGAGAGACACCAAGGTCAAACTCTTTACACTTTTATTCACTAAAATAAAACTGTCAAATTCATTTTGTAAGTTTATTAAGTTTGGTTTCAGCTATCTGAATCACTTCACACACTCACTGTTTTTCAGCTTAAATGTACATGCATATATTGTAATTGTAAAAATTTGATTTAATACACATGCATACACATTAGCTGGATGAACAGATGACATCGTTGTAAATTTCAAGCCAGTTTGCCTTTTTGTTGTCTAATTCTGGGTTTAATTAAAATCTATTTAATGTATTTAAATCTATGTAATGTTTTTACAATAACTGCACCAGAATCATGTTGCTCCTCCACTGTTAGTGTACAGTCCTTTAATATAGCTCAGTCACCTCAGTCCACATGCTTCTTTCACTTCAGATGCTGCTTCTGTATTTCTCAGCTTGTCAACAAATGCATGTATACAGCTGGTCATCAGGGGCTGCTCATAGCATGATTTGTATTTACAACAGTGGAGTAAAAGTGAATCGCGTTCTCCAACTGTAGGGGGAGTCCTGGAATGAAGATTCTCCAACAATGTATGATGAACAAATTCATGCAGATCATGACCGACCGCATTTGGAAGTGGTCCTGATACGGACGCCCGTTTATTTCTCCCTTTTCTTAATGTATTTCTCCTTCTTTCTCTCACTGCATGGGAACATGTGAGTGGGTGCTTGTTTACTGTTAGATGATGGACCACAGCTGGCAGTCTTACAGACTTTCACATTTTTAGACAGAGCTTTTACAGGATTTTGAGAACCGTGCACAGTGGCGCCGCAGGTAGTGCATGTCTCACACAGCTCCAGGGGCCTCAGGTTCTTGGTTCAATCACTGCTTAGGTTGCTGTCTGTGAGGAGTTTGAAGTGTTCTCCTTGTGTCCACGTGGGATTTCTCCGAGTTTCCTCCCACCTCCCAAAAAATGCACATTGGCAATGGACTGCCCATACTAAATTGCCCCTAGGTGTGGGCATGACTGTGTGTGGTACCTGCGATGGACCGGTGCCCTGTCTAGGGGTATTCCTGCCTTGCACACGATGACTCCAGGTGGGCTCTGGATCAATCGTGCCCCTATTCAAGAAGACTGGCTTTTCCAATGAATTATGGAACCCCCACTGTTTCAAAACTGTCTATAATCTCCCAAAGCTAGACCACCTTGGTGAGAAACTGTCGGTTATAAGAAAAGCAAAATGTGACGTGATTTTGTTATCTTATCTGGTCAAACTGCAGAAGAATTTTAGTAAAAATGAATACAGACTCAGAACAACGTAGATATGTCCATGTAGTATCCAGACATGAGACGCATGTTAATGCCAGTTGTAAAGAGACTCTTGGAAAAGGGGAGGATTGGTAGAAGTCAATGGGTGGGACATATGTTGAGGGGTAATGTCAGCAGATAACGTAGTGCGGGTGGTGGCAGGTGGTGGCATTCAGGGTCCACAAACACTGTGTTTACTGTAGGCCTGGAGTATGAATTCCACAGTGGTAAAAATGTAGACATACAGAATAAAGAGTGAGACGTCACACAGTAGAATCCAATCAATGGCCGATACAGACACACTTCTGCAACATCACAGGCATATGAGCTTTGAGAAGAGCATTAACTGATCACTGTGGGTGTTAGAGTGAATTTCTTTAATCAGAGATTATTTCAGTTCAGGCTCCAGCAGCTTTGCAGCTTGCTTCATTTGGCAGATTGGGCTGGATGTGGCTGGATCAGGAGTACAGTTTGTGTGCCTTAGCTGCAGTAAAGGAAGCAGTGAAGGATTTAACCATGTCAGACAAAGAGCTGTCAATCAAATGGGAGTGTGTGTGTGTGTGTGTGTGTGTGAGTGTGTGTGCGTTGAGGGGGTGTTAGAGCCCATAGCGTCAGACATCACAGTCTCGACATTTGACTAGAGGCAGTTGATAGTGGGAAGCTTTGCAAAAGTGTTCATGTGTTGCATCATATGCTCTTAAAAACGAAGGTGCCAGGATTCTTTGTGATGCCTCCACCTTTGGTTCCTTTCAGTGCTTACTGAGAAGAATGCAGCTTTTCAAAATCTGCCTACTGTATTTATAATCCTGGATAATTTACCATCATTTACTACAATTAGACCTTAGATTTAAAAAGAAAAAAAAGAAAAAAACAGAAATGTATGAAAAACTGTTTTAGTTTCTGTGATATATTTCAACAATGATCTCTTTTAGCCCTGAATTATGTTCCAGTGATGGACAAAAATAAGACTCAGAATCAAATGCAATATGTACTAAAATTGTGTAATGTTTTAATTACCAATGCAATTAAAAAAAAAACATGATTTATTAAAAATCCTGATTTCCTGATTAAGAATCCTTTGATTTCAGAAAAATAGTAGAGTAACATGTTAAAATCAGCCCTCACTCTGCTTCTTTGGCTGGAGTGCTGCCAGAGCTTGCTCCTCTGTGCTGGTTCTTTTTCCTGTGCAGTGGGTGGAGCTTAACTGCGGTATGATTGGCAGGGAAATGTCTGTTCTAATGGAACAGACAGTTACATGCAATAGACCATGTTATGTCCAACAGAACATAAAGCACATGGTGTCCATTACAATGGAGGCAGAATCTGAAAGGACTTGAAATTCCTGGTATTCCATGGAAACCCAAAGGGTTCTTTAATAAAGGCAATGGTTCTGCATAGAAGATAAACTCACTGAAAGGTTCTATGGAGCCAATAGTGGTTCTATGGTGAGTGAAAAACTTTGTATTGGATGAACATATAATAAAAATGATTATTGATAAAGATGATAAAGAATCTTCAAATACCAGAGGATCAAAAATGAAATTCGAATGGCATTAAAATGGTTTATAATTTAGAAATACTGTCATATTTTATATTCATTACAATTAAGGTGAAATATTTCAAACTTTATTTAATTTACGAAACCCTGAATCTCGAATTATTAGAATATTATTTGTAATTGAAGAAATTAATAATCAGACATCAACATTAAAATAAAAAAGTGATATAAAATATCATTTAATTATGTGTTTCTACTCCTATTTCTTTGAGCAATAGCACAGATGACCCTCTGTCGGTTCCACAAACAGCCTTGTTTGTAACAGAGAGTCTAAGGACCTTTTCATTTAATTGATAAGAACCTTTAAGAGAGACCTTTGAAATGTTCTTCACACTTGTATATATCTCTGTTACACACAGTTCTTTTTGGAACCAAAAGGGGTTCTTCTATGGCTCAAAGAGCTCTTTGAAGCTCCTTCATTTTTCAGGAGTATTTTCTCCTCCTATAATATATAACAAGCTTTTCTTAGAACAGCAATGATATGCAGAGCAATACAAATATAATAAGACTGTACTGATAGTCTCCCTGCGTGAGCTGGTAATTCATGTCTGTTCAATTAATTACCGCTGAGTAATGACTCCTAATAATCAGCCCTAATGACGAAGGAACTCGAGTGTAATATTCCAGCAGAGAAAGTCCTACATTTGTTTACATGATCAGATTTCTGCTCCAAACTTTTTCAGACAGTAAGTCGAGCCTCTTTCTCCCTTTTTTTAATGAACTCTTCTGAAATGCCTTTGATAAATTATGAACACATGGAAGGTTTAGGTTATTAATGTGGGACTGCGAAAGTAAGTCTTTTAAAGTCTGTCTCCTCTCTTCATTTTCACTCACAGTATTTTTGTCCAACACGAGGTCCCCAAGGGCTGGTTAAAAAATTCACTCGCGCTCCATATTTGGTGGAAATATAGAAACAACAGCGTTCCGTGCCAAGGCACACTGTCCAGGCGACAGCTTCGGGAAGTTCCAGTGATGTTTTAATATGTGAAAAAGCATGTTCACTGCCAGGCATGGCCTGATAAAAATAAAATAGCCACCTTCTCCCCCGTATGCAGCACACCGTTTATCTTCAGAGAAATGCAATATGGGGCTACGTTCTACAGTCAGTCGCCATATTTGTGAATAATAGAGAGGTCCGATCTATCTGTAATGTGATCCAGTTCACCAACTCAGCAGAATATTACGGGGTTTATTTCCAAATTACTTCGCTATCATTTTCCGTTTCATAAACAGTCCGTAATGAATGGTGGCGTGACTTTATCTGATGCTGGCTGTTTGGTGGCCTGCTCAGGTTATACGCAGAGTTTGTTTAGTATATATTAAGGGCTGTTTTACTTTGAGACTGGCTGAGAGAAAGAATGATCGTGTTGGAAGCCTCAGAGGGAGACTGTAGCCAGAGTTATCAAACAGAGAGGACAGGGCTATTCCTGGTGTTTTGATTTCATCTGCAGGGGATTAGATGGCGATTTGTTCTTCAGCCAATTTTTTTCCACTCGGAAATGTGCTTCTCTGGTCAAGGCGCTTCGGATCGGCCCTTAGAGGAGGGGGTGGCTGGGTGTGTTGGGGATAATGAAGATGAGGATGGCAGTGGAAATGGAATTGATGATCACATTATGTGTGTATTTTTAGGGTCTGTTACACTGTTCTTCACCCCATTAAAAATCAAGGGTTCATTAGGGTGACGCCTTAGATGAATATTGGCTCCCTAAAGCAGTGGTTCTCAAACTAGGCCTCGGAGCCCCCGAGGGGTTCTGGATTTTTTATCCAATCCAACTTGCAACACAAAGTGTGAGACGTGGATGGGTTCGGAACACCTGAAGAATTCTCTTTCTGGGGTTGGTTCTTTAATAAGCCCTCAACTGGATGGTTCCTTAGGGAACCAAAACTTCCAGTTTGATATAATGTTGCTTTGAATCAGTGATAAACCAGTCCTTCATTTTTTTTCTTGATATCTAGCACATAGAGGCAAAACAAATATATATATGGGGCCTTCTGGCTCGGTTTGAGAACCATTGCTTTGTAAAAACGTGGTGAATTCTGATACACATAGAAATGTGTTTACGGTTAAGAGCACAGCAATGTTCCTCTGGAAATTCTTGAAAATGCATTTCAAAACATATTGCAATAAATAAATAAATAAATAAATATTAAACATTGGAATAACTTTTATTCTAAATGAATATACTTACCTACTTACATGCCATGAATATTAATACAGTTAATATTAAAGACAGTTTGTCCTTTTGAATCAAAATATTGACATCATTTCACAATGTTTAATATTTTTAAGACCTGTATTTATTAAAGGCACCAAATAAATACGTTATTGTGTCCCAGAGCCTTGACCGCATCTCAGGTAGGCTGCATTGCTTGGCCGTCACGCCATAGACGACATGTTATTTTTTTTTACTTCAAGCATTAAATTGGGGTCCCCTCACAATTTTCCTCTCGCAATTGCAAGAGGTAGGATCTTTCTGGTGGCCATAATGCAGACTATTCCAGAGACATCATACAGACTTTCTTTAAATCTGTCCTGCATTTGGATGCTGCAGAATGTACGCACTGCATCTTGCACCATGCATTTCTGAGGATGCACATACGCAATGCCGTGATGTATCACATTAACAGCATTTATGTTTCCAGCTTCTCCTATAGCAGACTGGTCTGGCCAGAGAGTCCGTCATGATTTAGTGCAGTTCAAAACAATTAAATGACAATTTTAGAGGTATTGCATGATATTTAGTTTGAGCCTAGTTCCCCTCATTCCTTGGCCAATTCAGGGATACTGGGAAATTGGAAATACCTTGGGAGTTCCTTGGAAATTCCTCCAATCGATGGGCAAAGAGAGGAGAAACTGAACAAGACCCTGAAGTGGAGGATGATAGGAGACCTGACACTAATGGTTTAAATAGTTTAAACAGTTTAATGATTCATCACATGTAGAAAGGGCCAAATATAATATATTACTCAAAGAACCACTGTTTCATGTCAAAGAACCTTTTCCTTATTGCACGGAAAACTTTGTTAAATGATAAAGGACCAAACAGATCTGCTAATAATGTTGTTTAAATACACTGTAATGCTGAAGGATTAAGACATGCAGTTTGCCTGATGATAATTGATGGGGAACAAATGTCGATGGCTTTTTAAACATCTCAGCCTTAACAGCACAACATCGAACACTGAACATGTCTTGGCTGATTGATTACATTTGGGATCAGGGAGAAATTGTGTCAGTTGGATTCTTTGCCAAAGCTTCACTTTAAGTCAACCAGTAGATCTCATTCTTCTTCTCTTTTTCATTCACAGGGTGTTTATTCACTTAACACACTGATGTCTACCCTTCCCGAAATGTTCCTCTGTGAGTCACATCATTTATCGTCATTTATCATTGCTGGCGCACTATTACTACTACAGCTCGGCATTTTTAAACACTGTCTGGGAGTGTGTAAGGACGAAGAGGAGTGCGAGCGGAGCTGTTTGACATTCCGGTGCTAAACTCCTGTGTACTCGTGGGTTGTGGGTTAAAAGCAGGCCTCTGTAATTATGGCGGAGGAGATCTGAAGGAGCAGTAGGACATTAGAGGAAAGGTGTGTGAGGGATAGCATTTACAGCTCAGGTAGAGCCACGGAAACAGCGGTTGTGCCCTTCCAAGTCGGACAGTTCCATCCTCATGATTTATTCAGTGCCGACAAGGTGCCCTTTGAAATGGCACATCCCAACAATTATGCAGCCACCTTTTTGTATCGGAAAATGACAAGTTGAAATTAAGTGCTCAAAAGATGGATACAGTGCAGCACTTGACATTTTCCTAAAGCAAATTATGTTTGTCATTTCCAATTGGGATAAACAAACACATCGCCATGGTAATTATGTTGTCAGCAATATTGCGTCAAGCTATTCATATGCGGTTGTCAAGGCCTCCATGCGTTCTGTAATGCAAATCAGAAATGCGCACAGTGGGTTTGGGGGTGGCGTCCAATCATTCAGGGAGAAATAATCACCTTATCAGCTGAGCAAATATCACAACTCTTACGATCAACTTTTTTTTGTGCTGTAACTGATTATGCTCATGATTACAATGAGGGGTTGTGTGTTATGGTTTCTTCTGCAATGGATTTGATCACATTTTTTTCGTAGCCCAATTTTAATATTCAAGTTTTTTGCCTTTCTGCTCCTCTCCAACCTGAGGGGCAGCTGTGGCTTTGTGGTTAGGGAGCCAGCCTTGTGATTGGAAGCTTCACGGTTTGATTCCCTGAACTGGCAGGACATAACTGAAGTGCCCTTGAACAAAGCACTTAACTGACTTAACCAGCTGACAGTGTGTGGATTGGTGACATTGTGTGCAGCAATGGTAAAATTCAATCACTTATCCTAGTTTGTTGGAGTAACTTTCTCTACTGTCCAGTGTAAGCTTTCTTTTAAATCTTGGAGCAGAACTTTACTGTATTTGATTTTAATCGATCTAATGACAAGAGCTTTAGAGAGGTCAGGAAGTTTTTACCAGTCAGATCACCACACCACCTTATCTCCAACTGCCCAACTTAACCCAAAGTATTGGATGGACCACCATCACCAGAAAGCACATTTCTTGTTCCACTGCTCCACAGCTCAATGCTGGTGGTGCAGCAGCCTGGCTTGTCTTCAATGTCCCCAAATTCAGTCATGTAACTCATCTGCTGCTTCCCTTCATTGGCTTCCTGTAGCTGAACATCAGATTCAAAACCTTGATGCTGACCTACAAAACCAAAAATGGACCAGCTCCTACATACATAATGGCAATGGTCAAAACTCAAGCTGTACCAAGAGCCCTTCAAGCTTCGAGTACAGCTCAGCTTGACCCACCATCCCTCAAGACACAAGGAAAACATGCATCCAGACTCTGTTCTGTTCTGGCACCAAAATGGTGGAATGAACTTCTCCTGGGGTCTGAACAGCTGAGGCCCTCGCTGTGTTCAAACGCAGACTGAGGACCCATCTGTTTCAAGAGTATTTAACTCCATAAAGATTTGTTCTGAGTCTTGTTAGTCCCCAATCTGACATTTGTTTTTGACAGCATCTAAGTCTGAGGAATCTCTGAAGTCTAGCCTCGTCTACTAGCTAAGGATATTTTCTGAGTGAACAACAAAGCACTTTTGTAAATTGCTCTGAATAAGGGCATCTGCTAAATGCCATAAATGCAAATGTAAATCTTTATGCCCCTCTAGCCCTGGCATTAGGCATGGTGCCAAAAGGTTGATGTTCATTTGCTCCAGAGAGTCTATTCTATTAACAACACTTCTCTATAGGGACTAGACAAGCTGTGTGTGCATTTGCACACCTGTGTCAGCAATGAGTGCATGCTGATCATTGTAATGTTACTGATTACCGTACACCAGTTATAACGAATCCTCTAATGGGATATTCACTGTGAAGGCTGCCTTACAACAAAATGCCTTTTTCCATTTATGTGTGCTTCTGCGTGTACCTACTGACTTTTTGGTAAATGTATTTTTGAGTGTTTTTATTAAGTACAGGTATTTAAGTTAATGCATTAAAATGTGTCTCTATGGTAACAGATTGTAGACTTCAGATGGAGCAGATAGAGGTTATGATGAAAAGCACTGAAAGGTTCCTTTAGCAAGTGCAATATTTCGTTATATTGAGGAAAAAAGAGGCTGTAAAAATATTTTTCAGTTCGATCTGAGAGTGAGTGAAAAAACCTGGTCTTAAGAGGAATTTGTACATATCTGACAAAAAGACCATGTCAGAGTTCATACAATGTGCACGTTTTACAACCCAGGCACAAAGCAATCAACAGATTTCAACAAAAGATGTTACAAAGCAACCAATGTAATTACATTTCCTGACCTCACACCACAAACTAAATCGAAACTGACCCTAACTCTAACCGAAACCTAACACAACCTAATATAATATGCATAGCCAATTAGAATTATTAAAACAATAGCAACACAGCACTTGTTCAACACATTTTGTATTCATTCTTTAAATAAAACTAAACATGCATATAGACTCACTGCTCAGGGCCATTTGCCCCCTACATTTTACCCATCCATGCAGTAAAACACAAACATACACATTAATTAACTCACACACTAGGAAGCGGTAAGCATATGTGCCCAGAGTCCTATCCACAGTGTCCTGGAATCAGCTGAGGAGTCAAGGTCAAGGGCACATCAGTCGTGTCCAGCCAGTTCATGGGACTGAACCTTGCAGTCACAAAGCTGCCTCTGCTTTAATTTAACATCTAAAGCTGTTTATACAATTGTACCAAAGATACATCCACACATCTGTACATCTGAGCTTAATTTAGCAGTTTCTCCACAGAAATGAGTGACATATATCCACGTTGTGGAAATCAATCAGGGCTCTACCTAAACCTAACGCTAACCATGAGCAGAGCAGAATCTGTGCAATCTGTGATCGTTGAGTACATGGCGGGCTGGCTCACGTATATTTAACTAAACAGCCGCACCAGTGGAGGTGAGCTCCTTGTGAATCGTAATATATTTCCTGTGGTGCATTTTAGTCACACATCAAATTCCTGTTTGAAATATTTCTATAAAAGTTAACATGGAAGGATGGATGGTGGGTCTTATATTTTTATAAAATGGTTGACCATATCTCCTCAAAATGGTTCAAGAATAAAAGACTTTTGGTTCAATAATAATAATAAAAAAATTCTAGAAATGTATGACTGTTAGGAATCTTTAAATTGGTAAACAACCTTTAAGTCAAATTCCTTCACACTCACAGATCTCATTGGTTCTTTATGGGTATATATTAAAGGTTTATATTCTTCAGCAATGCCCAAAGATCTGTGCAACAAAGGGTTCTATGAGCAGCCCCATAGAACAAACTAGTGGCTGCAAAAAGAACTGTTTGCAATAGAAATAATTATGAGTATGAAGAACCTTTTAAAAATCTCTCCTTTTCCTCCGAATCTAAATGTTCTACACACACATTTCACACTTTTTTGTAATAGAATCAAAAGTGGATTTTTTTATGGTCCTGCTCAAAGAACCCTTTGAAGCTTTTGTTTTTAGTCTTCTTTTTTTTGGTTTGAAGAATCTGAAACAATTAGCAGTGCACCCTACGATTCCTCGCAAAGATCAGACCCTGACCTTATTTTGTCTTCCCGTCACAGAAGCCCCTCCGCTGCACTTCACAGAGACCGCCCTGCAGAGGCCAGTGCAGCGCTGCGAGGTGGCAGGTGTAATCAGTAAAGTCAATATTAGCTGGAGGGTCAGGGGAGGTCAAGGTGAGAGTGCTGCCAGAGCCTCTTCACGGCTGTCATGGCTGAAGAAGGAGTTCTGTGGAATGTGTGGCTTTAGTATTCTTCAAAGTGTGACTGCTCCCCACCCACAGACACTTCTCCGCCCCCTTCGTCTTTTCTGGAAAAGAAAAAAAGTGCTGTGAATGAAGTGGATTTACGCATTGGGATATTGATGCTGCGGGGCTCAAAGAGACGTGACATCAACACAAAGTATCGGCGAGAATTCATAACAGTATTTTCTCATAGCTGCATTTCGGTGCAACTGCTTTACACATATGAAACACACTGATTATCACTATCACTGCCAACCTCTACTTGGATGCTGCTTATGAAATGAAAGCAACATTTCGTTGTCAGCCTAACCTCTGAGCTGATTACAAAAAAGATTTATTTATTATTACATTTATTATCAGCAACCACCCATTGTTGCTCATTGCCCAAGTGTTCGGGCTCGAGTTCAGATTATGCCATCAGCATCTGGTAATGGAGAGGTGGCAGTACGAGGCAGTAACGTTCACACAGCCTTTTCATCCTCTGTGACACAGGTGTGTTATTTTTGTGGCTGTGTGAAACATTCTGATATGTTCTAATCTTTTTTAGGCTAGTTTCATATGTGGTCTTCTCAGTGTGTCATTATCTTCCCCGCTTCGTCCTGAAAAGGGTGGATCCAGTGCTTATCTGGGCACAAGGTAGGAATACCCTCTGTATTCCTGGGCACCAGTCCATCACAGGGCACCACAATTTAGCACAGCCAGTTCACCTACCATGTGTACATACCATGTTTACACCTGCCATGTGTACGTTTGCCATGTGTATTTAACTTCCCTGAGGGAACCCTCCCAAGGGATCAATACAGTTCTTTCCTATCCTATAATATCCATTTGGGAGGCTGAAGGAAACCTGTGCAGATACAGGGAGAACACACGAAAGTCCTTACAGACAGTGACCTGAGTGGGGATCGAACCCACAACCCCAGTCCAAGTCATCAATGGACCGTGTTGTATAACACACTGTGGGAGCAACCAGAAGAAAACTGCAGAAACTGCTATTCGTGGTTCCAGCTGTGAATAAATTTTGGGGTTCTGAAAGGGATAACAGAGAACTTTAGTGTTGGTGTTCAGATGTTTTCTGCTTTAGAACTAGAAGGCCAGGCCACTGTCTGGTGACTGAAGATAGGATGGAGATATGACTAGGGGTCTGAAAACTCTATCATGAACACAGAAGGTGGAGATGGACGTTTTTCGATGCATCACTGCATTTTAACCATTTTATCTGCAGACTGACTGTAACACAATTTGTGTCTGTGTTGATCTGATGTTCTTCACAAAGGAAGAACCTAGAAATTAGTGGATTAGTTTAACACAGCATTGAACTAGCTCTCCCACAGCACACTGGACACAGCCTGAGTGACATCGGTCTGTCAGGTAAAAGTCATAGATAGCAGTAGCCTAGTTGGATCACTAGGGGTCAAAAAAGAGCCAGAGTTGCCACCACTATGTCAGGCTGATCATATCTGAATCTCTATGAAGACAACAGGACCACGATCACATAACAGTTCATCATAAAGCACAGGACGATTAAAAATGAAGATTTCTGACTGGTTTGAAAATTGAACATACAATATTTTACAGCACAAGCTGTTCTTTAAAAGAATGTCCATTGAAACTATAAACCGGTTCTTCTAAAGTATCACCTAAATTTTCCACACCTGTATTTTTCATTGTAATGCTTTTAGATGAAATGTCTCTGCAATGCAAATATTTCTTAAAAATGAAAAATTATACACATGGACAAAAATACACAGTTCAAAATATGCACCAGGGCATAACAATGTCCATATATTCAGGCATGCATTTAAACGTTTGCTTAATATGAAATTCAATTTTGATTTTTAGTAAAAATATCTAGAGACAGTCGATGTGCGACGGTGTGAAGATTCATGTTAGTACTAAGATGCTACCAGGACAACCAGTCCAGACTTGTTTAAATAAAGGGTCTCCAGTAGATAAATCCTCTAACAAACCTACATAAACCCTCTAATAACATACCTCCCCACCCTTCAAAAGACCTGAAAATAAGCCCCATAACAAACTAACCCCCCAAATAAAACAATCTAACAAAACAATCACACAAATAAACCCATCAATAATTGAGTCCTATAACAAAATAAACCCAGTGACAAAACAATTCCCCCAAAATAAATTCCAAAACAAAACAAATCAAAGTGGACCCCAAAATTAGTATGACCACAAATAACAAAATACCCCCTTCAAATAAACCTGATAACAAAACAACCCCCAACAAAACAAAATGAGTCCAAATTAACCTGAAATAAACACTGTCACAAAAGAACTCCTTAAATAATACCTATGTCTAAATATCCCCTTTCAAATAAAACCTTATAACACAACAAACCCTCAAACATACCATATCAAAATAACCCCCCCAAAGAAAACACTGTACCAAAACAACCCCGAAATGAGCCCTATAGTCACACAACACCCTATAACACAACACTCAAATAAACCATATAAAAAATAATCCTTATAACACAGTAACCCCCAAATAATCTCTCCAACAGACTGAACCCCCAACTAAACCCTATAACAAATTAAATCCTCCCAAAAAAACTGTAACAAAATATACCACATAAATGACCACAATAAACCCTATAAAACTAAAAGAAAATGTACCCCAAAATAAACCCCATAACAAAACAAAACACTATTAAACAATAACCCCCTAAATAAACAAATAATTAAATAAACCTTAGAACAAAATAACCACCCACAAATAATCTAACAATAACAATATAACCTAAATAAATAATATATATTACAAAATAATCTCCAAAATAAACCCTCTAACCCAAAAATAAACACTTTAGCAAAATAATCTCCATAAACCCTATAAGAAAACACAGTAAATGAATTATCAAGCAAAATTAATTCCACAAACCCTGTAATAAACCCCACAGATCAGCTGTCTAACCAAATGAGTCTCTCACTGCTGTATTAAAATCCTCATTATAATTAGTGTATTAACATTAGCCCCGCCCCTCCCCGCCCACTTAAAGAAAGCAATTTATACTGGACCGGAGTAGCAACACACATCATGCAGCCGTGATTAAAATATTGCTCCATGAACCTTTAAGAAAGCAAACCATTAATCAGCAGCTCTCAGTCAGTCCTGCGTGATATCTGTTAAGTCACATAAGGCAGTTTAGCGCTCACTCCACTTGTTTAGTGGCCTAATTCATCAGCTATTGATCTGGCATGTTAGAGCTCATGTAGCTGACGTAGCTTTCCATGAGTGGAGGAGGAGGACTTTTTTATGTGCTAAAAAACATATCTGTATAAACAGCATTTGATATATAGATTATTTAACATATAATTCACTCCATAATTCTATCCGTATGAAGTCATGGCATATCAGTATGTAATGCCTGTAAAGGTTGTGATCATTTGTTTTATTTTATTTATTTATTTTGAGTGACGTGGAACACTGCCCAGTGTGCTCATGGCAAGGCGATGCGAATTATTGAAGTACAAGCAATGCATGATAGACAGTGCCAGACGGATGGGACATTCAATTTCCCAAAGTTGTGCAGGCATTTAACATTCCTCAATCCTTAGTGTTACATGTGTTCTTGGAAAATGTCATAAAACCAATCCTGGACAGCTTGGGCCCAATGGCATGGAACGTTATCCTGCTGGAATATCCTGTCATTGTGGGGGAATATAAAGTCTATGAAGGGCTGCAGCTGGTCACCAAGCAGTAAGGCATGTCAATGAGTATGGAACTAGCACCAGCCTGCACAGTACCTTGTAGACAAATAGGGTCCGTGGCTTTGTGGGGTCTGCACCACACACGAACCCTACCATCAGCCTAAAACAAATGGCAAATGACTCATCAGAACATGCCACTTGTTGCCAGTCCTCTAGGATTCATTCAGCAAACATGAGCCCAGGAGAGGTGCTGAGGTGTTGTGGTGTTAATTGAAGCATTCTGGTAGATCTTCTGCACCCACATTCAATGCTGCTCTGACCTGGAAGATGTGTGTGGGGCTCTTGCATTGAATGTGGATGTGGGAGTTGCTTGTCTGACCACATGGATAATTGTAACCAGACAGTCCTGAACACAATTGTTATGTATCTATGGCTGACCACTGTGTTGACCAATGGGGGTGGTAATACCTTCTACGATATATTCCTGATACACACATGACACTGTGGATCAGAGAATGCTGCATAGTAACTCCGCTTCAAAAATGGAATGCTCCATCCATCTGGCACCCACTACCATGCCTCGCTGGAACTCTAATAATCCATATAACCTTGCCAGGAGCATGCTGGCCAGTGTTTAACAGTTAAAAGATGGACATAAACATAAAAGCAAAGCTGAGAAAATTCATCCTAAACTCTTAAGACCTGTATGAGCAGTAGCGTGGTGTTGCTGGGTTGTTTGCAAGTGTTGATGCCGCTGCTGTGCATTCGACAGATGACAAACTGATAATAAAATACCACCACTCTGATTGTAGATGAATGACTGATATCAAAATGCCAGTAGCCATTCTGTCCACGGATCTGTAGAGCGTTTCCATGAGCATCTAGGAGTCGCTCAGAAGGCCGTTAATCGTGAGTGACGGCTGAGATGGCCTCTGAAAAGCGGGACGGTCAGCCGTAAAGCACTGTGCCGAAGGGGAAAAGGAGGCTACCTCATACCGTCTTTGCTTCAGTCATTTTTTACGCCCTCACTCATCTGTGGCTTTGGATCACCTCAGCACTTCTCAGTGCAGATTTACGGCCTGGGCGGAGACTAATTTACACGTTAATGGCTCCAGAGCCTGCTGTCCTGCCTCTCTGAAGGACGTATTCTGGTGCGCCGTGTCTGTGGAGAGTTAAGACAAGGCACAGATTAAGGACATTTTCACACTTGAAAGTCCAGACCAAGGTTTGTGATTTTGTTATACTGTGTACATTTGATCAGGGTAGTTTTACAGTGAAATTTGAACAAGCACACTAAAGAACTTTGCATGATATTTCTAAATCAGTGCTCTAAGGTAGTTTCCACACCTGCTATTTCGGTTCTGGCCAAACTGAAAGTATGAAGGTCAATACCAAAGTTAAGTTTGAAAGCACCCAAAGATTCACTTCATACAGATAACGTTCAGTAGTGTAGAAAAGTGAGCGGTGTTCATATCTCATGTTGGCATATACTAATCCTGTGGCCTCCAACCCTGCTCTCGGAGAGTTACCTTCCAAGGCTTGTTCAGATTGCAGGTGAACTGGATCGTTTTTCAAATCATATCAGTTGAGATGACTGTTCACACTGTTATTTGCAATTGATCAGATCCGTTTTGCACGTCCAGACATCACAAACTTATCTGCATGGGTTTCTTGGTTCCCCACACTTCTGAATCAAAATCTGCTTGGATTTTAACCTCCAATGTGGTTTGAATCTGATTCTCAGAAACTGGATTTCATGTGATTTTGTGCCTCCAGAGAACCAGAAGACAATGCAGACACATTAGTCTGAATATAGTCCAAGACCAAATATTGTCTTCAGAACCTCTTGATACCTTAATGAGGTGTTACATCTGGGTTGGAGTTGAAATATGCAGGAAGGTAGCTGTCCAGAAAGAGGGTTGAAGAGTACTGTCTTAATCAGAAGTCACATGAGTGAGTCACATTCATCATGAACAACAGCAACTAATGTTATCTTCTACTGTAAAGAACACATTCAGTTACTTTAAGTTGAAACATGAACTTTTAGAACTCTAGGCCAATTCCATTGGATGTCTTCACATTTTGACAGGAGACACACATGCTAGATGTTGTTATTTTCAGGGGTTCCAAAGCTATTCTAATACATCTTCATTTGAGATGTAAATATGAACAGAATTTAAATATTTGTATGAATTTGGACATGTTGTGATCAAAATTTTGAAAAAAAAAAAAATGTTGTAAATTGACCATCCAAAGTATTTCTGAGCTGAAAATGCAGTTTTGATAGGTTATTTGTAAGGATTAAATAGGATATTTATAATAATACGTTTTTCAAAATACTTGACACTATGTCCTTTACTTTTGTTATTGTTGTTTTGTTTTCTTGTGACTTTTATTCTGAAATTTGAACAACAAAAAATGCAAACAGCCCCTCCCTTCTCATTTTCCTCTATAATCCAATATATGGACCAGTGACATCATAAGCCCTGCCCCCTCTTGCTGATCAGTGAGAGTCTGTGTGCAGGTTGAGCGTATCCACGTGGACAGAGCAGTAAACATGCACAGGAAGCTCCTTTGGCTTTTAAACTGGGATTTAATTCATTTGGAAATGAGTGAATT